>WPIO01000210.1:0-330386 GCA_009760855.2 Cristatella mucedo
ATTTATTCATGTCCAATTTTGCATGCCTTGCCTTTTCCTTAGACAGTGCTTAGTGCTAATACAACTAGGTGTCTAAACAATGATATTAACCACACTTGAACTTTTAAACCAAAAAAACTTCACATACTCCATTTTTTAGTCAAATTTGCGTTCAATATAATTACGAGGATTCTGTGAAGATTATTATAAATTTATAATTTCAACGAACGCATATTATCAATTGGAACCAAGCGTGTGGATCATTAAAGCTAGATTGAATGGGGTAGAACTCTAATGGACACGCACCTAACTCCATGGCAGTTCTTGTTAATACACCATTTTCTCACAATGTCAAATTTAGGTTAACTGATTAAAGCAGGCGTTTACTGCCTAACCTGCCGTCTTAGTAGCGTTGCTGCAGAAATTATCAATTTTAATGCGTATCTCGTACTTTAATTCGTTACGATCCCCAGCGATTGCAAATTACGTCATTTTAGGGTTAGGTGTAAGTCTTTAAAGAATGCTAATTTTCGGCACATGTACTTGTAAATGCCTTCGAACTGCGGAGCCCTGACGAGCCTTCATTGGGTTCTTTCTGAATAAAGCGGGTACGAATCTTCACAGTTCATTAGAATATACTTTAATTAGCTACACACCACTGTTTGATTAATTTCACAAATTCATTGGCTTTACTGACACGCTGCAATATAATAATAATTTCCTCACCCAAATGACGCCTGTATAGGTTTTTTGCACGTGATCACCTAATTGATTAAAAACTGCAGCTTGCACTTACTACTTTCATATAGTTACGCACACTTCGGAAACTGCCTCCGTTAATTTAATTTTAATTTCAATTCGCTACAACCATTACATAATGGGTAAGATATGTAGATTTCACACTTTAAAATACTTTACTTTTAGAGCGGCCACTTTTTGGGGGTCGTCTCTGGCTTTAACTAGTATGAGTGCTGGCTTTGAAAGTACTAAATAAAATAGGCGGTGCTTTAATGAACTAATAGTGACGATCGAAAGTGGTAGATTAAAAAATGTCTGTGGAGACTTCAGGGTTGAAATGAGAGTTTTAAATTTTATTTATTTTTATTTTTAAATTTTTATTACTGTGTAGTAGATCTATGAAAGTATTAATATTGTGCAAGGAGTTTTATATAACTTGTCAAGCATACTTTGTCTTTAGACCTGAAGACAGGAAACACAACTACAGCTTTTTTAAAGTCAAATTGAACTAATGGCTAACATGAAGGGTAAGAGCAGTGCAATAAGAAACGGGCGGCAGTGCAGTCAATATCATTATTGTTTCCAATACGTCTTTTCCTTCTTTAAGAGCTCTTTATCGACCTTTGAGTGGTGTCGCATAACAATATTAGCAGCCTTAATGTTTTGCTTTATTTAGAAAGTTCAATCACAACATCTAGCTTTGCTAGCTTTTGTGTGATTCACGTTGGTACTACAGCGGAACAGCAAGGATGATTGTCCTGCCGAAATAGCTGATACTAGCCAAACTACTTTTCGTGATCAAATTGTAGAGTCGTTGACCTGCGTTCACCATTTTATTGTTTTTTAGTTTACGTGGCCATTAAAATTTTAATTTTGAAAAATGTACCCTCCGGAAACTCGTAATGAGTTTACGGGGAGACATGCGTAAGGTACAGCACTAACATGCCGCAGCAAATCTGAAATACCATAGCCGGGTCAGCTGTAGGCTGCCTTATTGGCAGCAGGGCTACGGGTGTTCCAGTCAATCATAAATGTTCAAGTATTAAATGAATAGAGAAAATTAACTTTTCCTGAGTTTACTAAAAGTCACTTTTTATCTTGGCTCTCTCAGCTCAGCAAAATACTGTGCACTGCCTTGAGGCCAATATGAATGTTTTCTAGTGCACCCGCCAGCATTAAAGCGTGGGGACGTGTCAGCCTACGCTGCAAGCTGCTGGTTGATGGATCCATACAGTACGTTAGCTTTACTGACATGCTGGAGTACGCCAACAAATATTTTTTGAATTTGATCACCAAATCGATTACAAATGTGATTCAGATTGCATTTCATAAATTCATAAAATCTGGAAGCAGGAATTATACTTCGGAAACTGCCATTGTTCAATGTTTACAATTTTTCAAGTTCTGTTTGAGGATGGGCAAGCATTGTAGATTTCAAACGTTTACTTTTAGAACGGCTTTTCAATCGGTTAAGATCTGAAAAACCAAGAAGAAACGTTTCTGATTCAAGTGACGAATCGTGCGATGACGACATTTGTGTGAACAGGAGGGATGGAATAGTTCATGGGGCATTCGGGTACGACGATAGCGACGTTGAGGAAATGTGGTCGAGAGCTACTTCTTCTGGTACACATGCGGAATTCGGTAGGTGTAGCCATTAAATGGCTAACAACGGTTACCTTATGTCCAAAAACGTGCCGGTTCATGCTCGTTAATTCAGTGATATGAAGACGTTTCGCTTTACTAACTTACGTAAGACTAAACTTCTAAAAATATTCAGGTTGCAAATTTAACCTCAATCTGTTTGTAGTCATGTAATCATCTGTAAATTTACGGAAGTACCAGTACGAGGCTGCATTCTAAAAGGAATTCAAAGTCGCATCATAAGATTTACTAACCAAAATCCCAAATTACCGGCCAATGCTGAAGAGATCTCATGTGCCAGAGTTTAAGTCGGAAATTCATGAATTCAGGAGAGGCACCCATAAGAAAAATTCTTACTTGTCCGATCGTCTCCTCTGTCTGTCTAGTGTGATTGGTCTCATCTTTATCGGTCATGGAGGACAACAACGTCCTTGGGTCCGTTGGTTTCCTCCATTTAAACCTCCGCGACACAAGGCAGATGACTAGGGTCAGTTATAAGTATAACACACTCATCCGTATTAGTTGCTCAACCGTCAGAATCTGCTTCAGCAACCCGACAGCTGAATGCTCTTCTGTCGGCGTTCAATCAATATTAACGTAGATGAGGCACTGGTTCTCCTATATGAGCTTCCTTTATTCGTGGCTACAGAGATTACTACGTGGTGATGTTTTTCCAACTACGTCCACAGCTGCATTAATAATATAATAATAAAATTAATGCACTTGATAAAGCGCCCCCAGATAACTCAAATTACTTCTAGGCGCTTTGTGTGTGCTGCAAAGTGAAATGCAATTGAATGGGAGGTAAAATAATGCTTAAAAAACAAACAAAATGAATGAAATAGTTAGGGGTTAGGCCTATATTGGCGATAATACAGCTGCTTATTCACTAGCTTTTGCTCTGCTTTTCATAGAATGTGAAACCTGCACTGCGATCTTTAAGCAATATCAACCACTCTACTATGGCTGACCATAGCCCATTCGTAGATTGGTCTTGAGCCAAAGGTAGCCATTTCATCTTAAATGTGTGCTACATAAAGTCATTATTGGCAATGATAAAAGTCTGCATACATAGCTATCCTGCAAAGCAAAGTCATTGAAATTACTCTGCAGCTGACATGATGGATTACGTTGCTGCTATGGATTCCTGCTTTCGGAATAAGAAGAGTCCAACGGTTGAAGACAGTAGCATGCAGAGCTCGGACACTGCTAACAAGGAAAATGTGGATCCGAATAACCATAATACTTCTACGGGATCACCTGTACGTGGAAGACGTGTCATACCTGTTCGGTATTACGGTGATGGCCCGGATGCAATTTTAGGTGAGTTCCTCTTCCTCTTAATGTGATATATGATATATGATTGTTAATTCGATGTGAATCCCGAGACTAGTTATTGGTTATATGACTGCCGGCGAAGCAAAACGCCTACCATTATATTAATACTATTACACTATTATATTCTCTATCTCATTACTACTATCTAAGTATCATAATGATAAGCAAATATAGTAGGACATACATATAGTATATATACTATATCATAGTATGTACTACTATATTGAATTATCTGTTATTCCTTGAAAGTTTATTAATCTTTGCATTTATTTAAGATAACCTATTCCAATACTTAGGTACATAAGGGTACATATTTTAGCTTGCTCGTGTCAGGCTTCCTGGTAAATATTTTAGCTTAGTGTCTTTAGAAATGGATTTATTTCTGGTTCACCATTCACAGTAATAAGCACAGGTGTGCATAGACATGTGCGTGCACACACACGTGTCATAATGTCCTAACGTCTCATAATGTGGAGGCTAGAGTTATAGTGATTGCACAATTAGTTAGGCAATGAGGCATTGCTAGTCCCTACAGGTACGTCTGAAAAAGTCATATTATCGTAGAGGAGGCACAGGTTTTAAGAGCTTTTCTCCTATACGAGCTTCCTTTATTCGTGGAAAAAAGTAAGAAGCAAAAGCTTAAGTGAGAAGCAAGTCCTTGCTACTAATGCTGAATTTGACACTAACGCTGAATTATTCTTCATTCCCTGAGCAGTACTAGCTAGGCTAGTCTGTTGTGTTGTAGTAGTAGTTGTTGTGAGCTTATTAGTCGCGACAGCGCAGCACTTTTCGCCGACCTCCACTGGCTCCAGTCAAGCACAGCGTCCACTTCATAGTTTTCTCGTTCACTTTTAGGTTTTCCTTTGCTTGAGGAGACCCTTGCGCTTAACATCGGGCTTAAGACATGGCTGCTATTAACTACTTAAGTTGCAAGACTTTCATTACAGATCAAGCCTGTGATTTTTTTCAGGTGATAATTATTCTGATGATTATCCTTATGGTGGTTCTGATTTTGACGACGACTTGTCCAAGGCTATAGCGGGTCAGTCGCTGTGTAAATTGCATAACTGCATTTGCTGCAGCTCCATTCTCACATAGTGTCCTCAAGTTATAACCTAAAACCTGACCAGGTTCAGCATGCAACGCCAAGGGATGCTATAGGTATATGCTATATGCTATATGTACAAAATGTGGTGTTTTTTCTGTAGCACTTGTATTTTTATATGTCCACAACATCCATACTCGTAAGCTGTTGGTCTTACTTTTTGCGTAGAGCTTAGTACCGCTGGAATAAATGTGCCGTTGTCGGCTGTAAAAGCAAATTTTCTATGCCAAAAGAGTCGCTGAATTGAGTTTGAAGGTAGAAAGCCTTTTAGAGGAGCAACGCTGTAATCCAGTTGCACTCCAAGCGTAACTAAGCATAATTAGACCAAAGCCCCCTATGCAATAGCTGACATACATTTTGAAATTTTAGAACAAAACAGAAAAAACAACAACGGCATACGATAACGTCAGCCACGAGGTAAAAATCAAAGAATGGTGTATTTTGCTTTTCTTTACCTGAAATTGAGCATAAATAAATAGATATGCAGTAGCTGACACACATTTTTCAAGGTTGCCTCGTTAAGCGTCATTTAGCAATCTCTGCACTGGAATGATGCAAAGAGTTCCTTAATTTTCCACTTTTCGTTTTACGTGAGAACCCGCACACCTTATTAGCAGGCCAACTGCATGGCTGCCAGTGTTCATGACTTCAGAAGCAGCCTATTGTGCATTAACAGCTCTAGGCATGCTGCGAGCCTACGAATGGTACCATACCCAGCGGGATACGTATTGCACCTGAATAGACTTTGTCCTAAGATGTGCAGTTGATGCAATGAGAACATTTAATACATGCCCAGAGGGGCACGTAGTTTTTCTATTTTGAGCTCTGCTGCAACTCGGCCATAGTTAAGATCATTAAAAAGGTAACGTAAGAAAGAGAAAATTGCAGCCTCCACTTAACATGCATCGTTACGTTCGTCACTGATAGCAATCTCGTCATCAAGATTAATACCCTCCTAACCCTTTTCAGCTACAATGATTGTCATGAAGTGCACATTGACTGCATACAGGTGAGCTCTGCAGCTTCTCTATTTGCACACTGTCTTCTTTGTATACCTTACCTTACGATATACCGACCTTACTTATGGCCTTAACTATGGCCGAGTTGTAGCAGAGCTCAAAATAGAAGAACTGCATGACCCTTACCACAACTATGAAACCATGAAAGCTTACATCCTTGCTGTGCATGTACAGCCTTCCTAACCTTGCTAATTTCTTCAACCTACTTTCTGAGCCAACTACATGATGCCATGTCACAACAGGCTCATCTTCTGTGTCCTTGGTATAAAGAAAATTTCAGCACACCGTAGTGATTTGCCGTAGCCTAGTATCGTACAAGCTGACAAATTGCCATTTTCAGCCTGAAGCGAAATAGCATTGTGAGTTCCGTATTGCTGATGATTTCTGCAGGTTTAGTTGATGACAAGTTAGGATCTGACGGAGAAGAGTATAATTCCACTGACTCTGGAGATGAACCTGATCCACAGCCAGACGCCGGTGAAAACGACGATCTATTGGTAAATGCTACGATTGAAGGGCTGCTTCGGCGGGCCCGACGGCTTGCTGAATCGACGGGCTCCAACGCAGAAAGCGTGGATAGTAGCAGACAATCGGTCTCCAATCCGATTCAAGCCTCTGCTAGTTCTACAGATGGGCAGCTTCAAGAAAGCACTACGATCCATCCTCCTAGCCCCACTGAGCAGCCTGAGAAGAAGGCTACCTGAATTGTATAGCTACATGAAGGCAGCTGATGCAGAATTCAGTGTACGGAATTTATAAAGTAATAAAAATCTACTGTAGGAATTTTTGCTTCAGCCACTGTTAAAAGTCGAACAATTGACGTGGTAATCAAGAGTGCCCGGCCATCGGGCGCTCACGACACCTCATTGGGCTCTGCTGTTAGACAGTAGCAACTTGGGCTCTGCTGTTAGACAGTAGCAACTATGCAGCTGCGGTTTCGAGACCCCTAGTCCTTCACAGAGTGACGTTCTGCCTGTTCGTCGGCTTGCAGGCAGGCTATCATCTGGTTTCTCCTAGCTCACTTTCTCTTCTCTCCTCCTCCCCGCACGCTCCGGAGCTGCTTTAACGACGGCTACCGCTTCATCCCTATCGTGCACTTGAGCCTCTACATACTCGTGACCCTAACGATTGATTCAGAAATACAACCTGGCTCGACCGATGCATACCCAACCCAGCAAATGACCACTGACCTACCGGTAGCCTTTCAATACTGAGCCACAGCTCGGCGCTCGTTGGCGATGCTCCCCTCCACTTGTGTGCTGTCGGCTACGTCTCACGGCAGCCGCCGACCAGGCGCTGTTCGACCCCGACTACACTGCCACTATGTGCTGGTTGGAGACGCACGCCCCAACGTAGGTACTGCACGGCTACTACGCAGCTGCCTGAGGTGGACGACTGCTGGGACTCGATCGACACCTCAACCGTGCTCGGCTTCACGGTGGCCTCGACCGAGCATGAAGCTCCGGTTGATGAATACTTCGCCATGTTTGTTTCTGTCGCTAGTCTATCGCCACACAACTGGGGCGCCCTTAGAAGGCATGTCCACGCCTACAGAATCTTTCAGCCAAAGCCGGACTCACACCAGTCCACCCGGTCAACGGGCGAGCTGAGCACCACCTCACCCGGTTACCGCAGTCGACAGTATCGGCTGACTGAGCTGGATTTAACTGAGACGGGTCGGCTGCGGGTCGCGTGACCCGCGTGACCCACTAGTCCTGGAGCAAAGAACTTTCTGCTTGTCCACCGGCCTGTTTGGACGCGATCCGAACTCTGTCTCTCCCTGTACTCTTACTGTCCTACCTACTGGCGCTCCGGAGCTGCTGACGCGATGGCTACTACCGCTACATACGGTCTTCATTCTTTTTCGCGCCGCCTTCCTGCCCGAGCCCTCTTCGATACCACATGTTATGTAATGCAATGCATGTATCTCTGTCTGTAACTCTACAAACCATAAAGACTGAGTTGGTGTTACGCGCCAGAGTTTTCTATAGCGAACACGCTGCCTAAGCAGTTTTCGGTACGAATTCGGTAGCAAACAGACTTCATCTCACGCAACAAAGAGAAAGTGAGAAGCAATGCAGAGTCAGGAGAACAGTTGAGGTAGTAGTGAGTAGCATTGAAGTTGCAGCTCAAGATTGCTGAAAAGGATGAGCTATAGTCAGTAGCAGGAGAGTAGTTTTATTTAATTTGGTCCATGCATTTGTGATATCCCGTCTTGACTTCTGCAACTCACTGCTTGCTGGTCTCCGGCATTAGCAATCCCTCTATTACAGCAGGTGCAAACTCTGCATGCAGCTGGGCTTGTCTGTCATGAGCAGAGCAGTAGCCACATCACACCACTTCTCGTCGACCTGCATCGGCACCTAATCAAGCAACGCATCGACTTCAGGTCTTGTCACTCACTTTCTGGTTCCATCATTATTTGACTCCAGCCTATTTCTCATATCTACTACCCCACCAGACTAAGCATCGTACCAAGAGCTTTTCGGATTCTTATCTGTATACCTATACCCCGTACAAGCCTCGAACCATTTGGTGACCGGTCATTAAGTTCGTATGCTCTCAAAGCCTTAAACTCACTGCCGACTTGCATCACGACTTCTCCTGACTTTACCACATTTAAAAAGAAACGAAAAACAAACCTTTTTATCACAGCATTTAGTAGGTATCTGTTATTCGACCTGTGTATGCTTTAGCGTGAGAATATTGTGCATGCTGCCACAAACCATACTTGCATGCTGACCCTGTGAATGTCACCACTAACCATGTTATCCTTCCTATTTATTGAGCATACCATCACAAACCATTCGATCGTGCTTCCCTTGCAGCAAATATACAGCACCTTTAAAGAAATTGAGTTCTCCGCGATCACTTTAGTAAGTGCATTATTACAATTACAGCATTCGGTGGGTCCCTGTGATTCGACTTTTACACGCTTATCGGTGGTGACACTGGACACGTTGCTCCTAACCATACTAACACACTGACCCTGTGCATATTACCCCTAACCATGGTATTATTGTTGCTTCTTTAGCATGCCACCACTAACCGTTCAATCGTGCTCCCTTTGCAGCAGTTGTGAAGGGCCTAGAAAGAGAGTCTTCGTGGGCGCTATATCAAATATAATATTATTATTATTGCTCTTATTATCTCGTCTGCCTTGTTGACAAAAAAGCCAGAGAATGCCTAAGCTATTTCGTCACAGTGTTACTGGTACGGAGATTTCCTGGGATTTATTAAGGCGATGGTCGATCTTCAACATCAGCAGTTTTAGAAGGTGCCTAAGTGATTCAACAATATTTGTGTAGAACCTACACTTTGCCTTTGCATGCATTTACTGGTACAAGCTATAGTAATCTTTGTATGTCTGTCGATGGGCAGTCTGTCCTGATTCTTTGTAAGCTTTTCCAAGCTTTCACTTGGTAGACCTAGCTATTTTCATATCACACAGTGGGCTTAATCAGGGCTGTAAGCACTTCAAGCAACTAAGCTAGTGTTGTGTTATTGAAATCTACTAAATATGACAGGTGGAAAGGGGCTAGAGCAGCAGAGGCAAAGCAGGTATTCTACCGAACATCATCGATCTCAAGGGTCTTGGAGTTGTTTGCAATTTGAAAGAAATTATGGTGTAATATTGATAGGTAATATATGCTTTGGTTTCCGAGCTCGATGTTTGAAAGAACACTTATAAGAAAGAAGATTTACTTAAATGAAAATATTCTGCAGCAGAAATGAAACGGCAATAAAGCTCGTTGTCGTGATGATAATATATATCTTGGATGTTGTTTATATTCACTCGCGCACGAAAATTGCCGATAAATGACGGCTGCAATTCATAGAACTAGTAAGCTAATATATTAATATCCCTTAGTTCACGTTAAGCAGCCGATTGGAGCAGCCATTCGGAGGCACGCCTACGCAGCACAAATCACGATAAACCCAGGCTCTATCCAAAGTCCTGGGTGAAGCTAACTGACAGGCTCTATGAATTCTCTGTTGATACTGTCTAAACCATAGGTTCGTATGTTATAATTTCCGATGGTTTCCAGCACTGGTGCCGTTTTAAATCGCTGTTGTGATCACATTGATCTAGCATGCACCTCTTTCGATATGAAAGTCTCAACAACAATATTATATATGCTCTGTTTTGCTTCATGTTGCCTTAAGAATATGCAACAGATATAAAGGTTCTCTTTTTGTGACTTTTGAGGATTGAATTGTAATGAGCTGCAACTGCACCTGCATTCATAGGCATGATTAATCCTGCTAATCCTTATGTGGCAAACTCGAGGGCATCGATTTGCGCTACCTCCTTTGTCAACAGCTTACACTCTCCTGTGCTCGGTTTTTTTCATTGATGTTTCGGACTGATTTGTCTAGCTATCCTCCTGCAATTTATGGAAAGGGACTTAAATTTTAGAGCAGGAAATAATGAAAGCTGACTTTTTATATACCAGCTTAACTGTTCAGCTCCTAAAAGCCAAATAGAGACACGGACACTGAATAATTCACCAATAATGTACCGAGTGCAAGAAAAGTTCGCTAGACTAAACGTGTATGTCCATCTATTACCGCACAATGTCACAGAGATTATTTCGGTGTTTCTCATGAGATATTTGTATAGCCCACTCGAAGCCTACACGGCTCTCGGTACGCATTCGGTGGCCAACAGGCTTCATCTCACACACAACAAAGAGAAAGCGTGAAGCATAGCAGTGTCAAAGACAGCCATTGAATTAGTGAGTAGCATGGAAGTAGCAGCTCTTGACCACATAAAATGATGTCCCAAATAAGGCAGCAAGAAAATAGTTTTCGTTGGGTAAGAATTACGGAAGAGAGTTCCACCAGCAGAGCTAAAGTTTCTATCGCCAACGGTAGTAATGCGGAGGAACGGAACGGCTAATTTATCGTCTACACGGGACCTAAGGTCATGAATAGGCCAAAACTAGTGCAGCAGTTCAGCTAGCCATGGAGGAGCTAAGCCGTGGCTGGTGTATGGGTGAGCGTACGAACTTCGTTTTGTATCCGTCGATCAACCGGCCGCCACTCTTGCTCTTTCAGCAGAGGAGACAAGTGGTCAAAACTCTTATATTTGCAAACTAGCCTCTCAGCAATATTAGGAGCCAGCTGCAGTGGCCTAGTTCCTTTTTTCGTTAGCCCAGCTAAATGAGAATTACAATAATCTAGCTGAGACACAACTAAGGAGCTATTGAAATACAACAGCGAAGATCACCATTCTTGTATGAGCCCACGAAAACTATTCGCACTTGAAACATGATGTAATGTAATGTATCTCCGTCAGTAACTCCACAAAGCCATAGGACCATGTGGGCGTTACGCAGGAGAGTTTTGTATAGCGCACTCACAGCCTAAGCGGCTTTCGGTACGCATTCGGTAGCCAACGGACTTCGTCTCACGCAACAAAGAGAAAGTGGGAAGCATAGCAGAGTCAGGAGAGCAGTTGAGGTAGTGAGTAGCATAGAAGTAGCAGTTCAGGACCGCTGAAAAAGATGTGCCATAGTCGGCAGTAGGAGAGTAGATGTCGTTGCGTAAGAATTGTGGAAGCGAGTTCCACAGTCTAGGACCTGCAGAGCTAAAGCTTCTGTCGCCAACTGTCTTTAAGCGGAGGAATGGGACAGCTAATTTATTGTCCACACAGGACCTGAGGGCGCGAACAGGCTGAAACTGATGTAGCAGTTCAGCTAGGTATGAAGGAGCCAAGCCGTGGCGGGCCTTGTGGGTCAGCATAAGAACTTTGCTCCGTATCCTTTGCTCAACCGGCAACCATCCTAGCTCTTCCAGCAAAGGTGACACGTGCTCAAGCCGCTGGGACTTAAAGACCAGCCATGCAGCCATATTCATAGTTCGCTGTAGTGGCAATATAGCTTTCTTTGGTAGCCCAGCCAAAAGGGAATTACAATAATCAAGCCGAGACAGAACTAGATAGCTAGTTAAATTTTTTACAAGCCACTGTGGGAGACAGCTTCTAATCTTGGATAGGGATCGGATGTGATGGCTAGCTGTAGAGGCAGTCTTCTGAATGAAGCTTTTGAAATTGAGGCAGCTGTCGAACACGACACCTAGATTACGAGCACGTGGTGAAGGTCGCACAATAGCATCGCCTATTAGAACAGCAAAGCCTTTTAATCCAGCCACACGCTTAGGGTGTCCTATGAGAAGAAGTTTGGTTTTATCTCTTTTAATTTCAGGAAGTTTTCCGACATCCAGGATCGAATATCGGCAAGGCAAGCATTCAGTTTCTCAGTTGCCGCAGCAGATTCCGACGGTTTAAATGACAAATACAACTGAGTATCGTCAGCATAGAAGTGATATCCTATTCCATGGGCCTTAATCACTTTTCCCAGAGGTTGTGTATGAATGGAGAACAGCAAGGGACCAAGTACAGACCCTTGAGGGACTCCACAGGTGACCCTTCTCATGTCTGAGACCTGACCCCCACACGACACGGATTGAACACGATCAGACAAGTATGATTTAAACCACGCCAGTGCTTCGTCTGCCAGACCGATCGTTGTTCTCATTCGTTCAAGCAGAACTTCGTGATCAATGGTGTCGAAGGCAGCAGACAGATCTAGAAGAGCTAGGTCAGTGACATTCCCGCCGTAGCCACGTAGAATGTCATTGTTAACACGGAGGAGAGCAGTTTCGGTAGAGTGCTGCCTCTTGAAACCTGATTGAAATGTTTCTGACATTCCATTATTTTCAATATGTTCAACTAGCTGCTTAGCAACAATTTTTTCCAGAGTCTTTTATAAGAATGGAAGAAGGGAAACTGGACGATAGTTTGCTAGGACCTCTGTGTCTAATCCAGGCTTTTTAAGAATAGGTCTAACGATTGCCGATTTGAAGGACTTGGGGACGATCCCTTTTCCCAAAGAAGCATTAAAAATCTTGGTTACGGCGGGGCTAAGTTGGTCTGGAAGTGAAGACCACAGAGATGAAGGTATAGGGTCTTCAGGAGACGAGCTCTTTTTGCTAGACCTTATTAAGGCAGCCACATCACGGGCAGAAACATCAGAGAATCTTTTAAGAAAGGTCACAGGTTGAGGAACGGCGATTGCTTCGGTCGGAGGGGGCTTAATGGAGGCACGAATGTGCTCAGTTTTTTCAGTAAAGAAGGCTGAAAACTTTTCGGCTGAGCCCTTTATATCTGGGGAGTCAGACCTGACAGCATTGAGATCATTTCGCATTACAAGCATAATAATAATATAATAATAATGCACTTGATTAAGCGCCCTCACAGAACTTAATCTCTCTCTAGGCGCTTTACATTTGCTGCAAAGGGAAATGCAATTAAACGGTGAGTAATATCATGCTTGATAAACAAACAAAATGAATAACAGGGTTAGGGGTGACATGCACACTGTCAGCATGCAAATGTGGTTAGTGGCAGCATGCACAGTGTCAGCACGCATAAGCACATGAAGGACGAATCACACGGACCCTCTAAATGCTGTCCTAAATAGGTGTGTTTTTAAGTTCTTTTTTAAATGTGGTCAGGTCAGGGGATGCTCTGACGCAGGTCGGGAGGGAGTTCCAGGCTTTGGGAGCATACAAACTAAATGCAGGGTCTCCAAAGGATTTGAGGTTTGTACGTGGTATTTGTATACTGTTGGATTCCGAAAGCATCTCAGCTTTCGTGCAAAAACCAGCAAACCATTCAAAATCAGGGTAAGGCTTGTACGTAATTTTACATATATATATATATATATATATATATATATATATATATATATATATATATATATATATATATATTTGTATATATAGCTCGAGAGAGACGGTGTGTTATTGTCGTAGGGCCGCCGGCAATATAGATATGTATATATATTTATGTATATTTGTTTATATATATATATATATCACGATCTCCCGAGCTACCGTTCGGGTCTCTGTTCATCATTAAAACATGCAAACACTTAGCTATTAACACTGGCACCAAAGAAACCTTGTCACGCTTGAGCAGTGGATTCTTCGCAGCTCGCCGGTTTTGCTGCCTGGCGAGGTTTCCTCTCTGAAAGCTTCGCACGGTAGACAAAGCGGTAAGTACCCCGAAGCGAGATTCTTCTAGATGGCCTTCTTCACGCAATGAATTGCTTGTTTTTAGTGCAGATCCTGAAGGGACGAGTCCCAGCGTTGGCAGCCTGATTGTTGCCATATCGCTGGCCCCTGAGTAATTTCGACCCAGTGTGACCCAATTAGTGCATTGTTTCGTATCGGCTCCTTTAGGGAAAGTTGCCGGGAAGACAATGGGTGAGCCTACCCGTGCTATTGATCTTACGGCATCGACTGGTGTCAGCGTAGCTTATAGCATCAAGCGGCCCTTTCAGTTGCATCCCTGCCAGCCGCCGGCTGCAGGCTGCTGGCGCGGAAGACTGCAGGCTGTAGGCTGTAGCGGGATTCAACCGAAACGTCTGTAGCAGCTTGGAAAGCAAGGCTTTCTATTTTGCACGACGATTAGCATCTTTCCTGCAAAAAGAGTCCGTGCTTCACCGCTCAATCACCAGGAGGAACTGCTTCGAACGAAACTCTTCGCGGGCGATCCGTGGAGATCCGCATGCCTTCTGACTAGCTGCTGGATTCGTGGCTAGAGCGCCGATTCAGCGAAAACCTCCCGTTACTCTTCTCTTGTGAATAGGTAAGACGTAGTGCGATCAAGCCCGCGAGACATGCGAAGCAGCAAGACTCTTCTCTCCATTCCCTAATTCCTCTCCCGCTCTCTCCCCCTCTTTCTCTCTCTCTCTCTCTCTCTCTCTCTCTCTCTCCCTTTCCCTGTCACTGTCTCGTTCTCTTTCTCCTGCTCATCCTCTCTCCCCTGCTCTCTGGCCTTCTGACTCTCTGTGCGGGTGTGTGTGTGTGTGTGTGTGTGTGTCTCTCTCTCTCTCTCTCTCTCTCTCTCTCTCTCTCTCTCTCTCTCTCCCTTTCCCTGTCACTCTCTCGTTCTCTTTCTCCTGCTCGTCCTCTCTCCCCTGCTGTCTGTCTTTCTGTCTCTCTGTGCGCGTGTGTGTGTGTCTCTCTCTCTCTCTCTCTCTCTCTCTCTCTCTCTCTCTCTCTCTCTCTCTCTCTCTCTCTCTCTCTCTCTCTCTCTGTAGCCTCTCTACCATTCGCTCTTTCTCTCTCTCTCTCTCCCTCCCTCTCTCTCTCTCTCTCACTCACTCGTTCGCTCATTCTCTTTCTCTCTCCTTCTCTCGCTCCTCCTCTCCCTTTCTTTGCTGGCCTCTTATTTGCATGAACAAAAAAAGCAAGACCAAAGCGCGAAATGGTAAAACCAGCCGTACAGCGAAATTACGTACCGCGATGCGTGCCCTTCCAGCGGGGGAGGCCGGCGTCGCACACGTCGCTTTTAATCTCACTCTACTGACTGAAGACCCGTTTCGTAGGGCTCGGCCAGTGCGAAATGCTATTGCCACCGGTGGCTAGCTAGTTTACTCTCCTTGAGCGGATGTGTAGCTCGTGAATGGATCCGACGGCGGGTGAGGCTCTACTCCTAGGCCCGCAGGCATAGCCATAGGAAAGAGCGCGTGGTAGACAAAACCCCTCCGACCAGAATCACTGTCATTTTTAGAGTCTCCTTAGTTGCCCACCACAAGCGAGGTCGCAGCCATAACGCTCTCTTTACTGCTGTTTACACGACGCCGTTCGATTAGGTGACTTTTCACTTCACTTTGCACTGGCCCTCCGTCTCCCACTAGTAACCGACTCGCAAGCGGAAGCGGGGCGTGGCAGTCGCACTGCAGGGAGCACCTCCTATAGCCCCAAGCACTGCATTCCGAGCACCCCATCCCGTCGCTACGGGGCCTCTTAGGAAGGCCTACCATGCTCGACGGGCCGTCAATGTAACTCGAGGCTCTGTGCGCCTGGGAGGGCTGTCGCAAGGCATTCCTGTGTTTTCCTTTCCCCTCATCCCCAAATCCCAAACTCCTAAACTCAAACTCCTACCTCCTATTTCTCCGTAGGAGGTAAGACGCAGCTGCATTGCTTCGCTAGAGTCTACGAAGAATGCCAGCTTGGGCAAAGCGCTTCAGCACGAACCTCAAGTAACTGTATCTAGCAAGGGAAAGGTTGTAGCGTCTGCTCAGTGGGGGCAGCCGCATTCGTTAAACGAGCGAACAGGCTTTTCCGTTCTAATAACGATCAACTCGGCCTAAGTGAGGAAGGATCCAATTGCGGTGCGTAGCCGCCGCCGGTCCAATTCGGCGTACCCGGTCCTATTGAAGACGGATGTAATGTGTGCTGCTGGCATGCGTCTTAGCCGATAGCCTCGGGCTGTTCGCAGATTAGGCGTAACCGTCCTTTTGTTGTAGGGCTTGAGAGCTCCTTGGGGCAGCCCGCTTGCGCACGCGGCTCACTGGTGTCTCTCTCTCCGTCTGTAGTACGTCCGTCGCAGTTTTCACAGCGAGCGGCGCGTCGTCAGTCTCGACGAATGAACGCTGCTAATTTCTTATCAGACTGGACGTACTGGGACCACCCGCGGGTACACCGGGTGCACCCGGTGCGCGGTGGGAGCTTCGAAGTCACCCGGAAGCGAAGTGTCGAGCGCCGCCAACCGCCGACACGTGGCAGACGAAGCCGAATAGACGTGCCGATCGGCATTGCTTATGCGCGCCGCGGCAGCCCCCGACTGCTCGCAGAGGAACGCTACCGTTCGCTTTCATGCGGGCCGCCTGATTGATCGCAAAGCTGGAAACTAGGACGACCCGACCAGACCGTAGGGGCACGCCATCGTCACGCAGATTTTGGCAGTCACCCTTCGCGGGAGGCCATTACATTTAAAGCGGAGCTCAGCGCGAGGCTCAGCACGAGGCTCAGCTCAGCGCTTGCGAGTCGATCGCGTTAAGATGAGGTCAAAGCTAAATCCTTTCTTCCTTATACCGCCCCCTGAAATCGCTGGAATATTAATATTAAAAATATCCGCCGCTGTCAACTAAGCACGCCCGGCCTACATGTACTAACCCCGTTACGAATCGCAGAATTGTCTGAGCCTTCGGCCACGGTTTTCCGGGCTGCTCGAGCCGAATATCGTGTCGATGTGACGGGAGGAACGTTCTTTCGATGAACTGCAAAGCCCCATCGTCGAGGACTCAGATGCGCTGACCGCGACTTCCTGCAGACATTTTCTACAAGAATTTGCTGACAGCTAGCCGTTGAGCTAATAAATGTTGCTAGCCCTGTCCCTCAATAGGCCTTACCGTAGCGAAGCGAAAATAGTTAAAACGGCTTCTGCAGCATTCGCGACGGCCTAACACTATAGCCTAGCCAGCCGCTGCGTTCTGCAGCAGCAGGCATATTGGGGAATCGCACGGCAGTAAGCACAGCTCGGCAGGGCTGATTGGAAGGAGCACGTTCTATGAGTTGTGTATACATTCTCATACTTGGCGTAGCACAACAGCTTCAATGCACGGCTGTCAGTCACAAGAAAATATTACTCCATGCGAAACAAATTGGAAATAACGTCGCCCAAATTAAAGTTGGGAATAAATTAATCTCAAAGCCTCGTAAAAATGTGAAACATTTTCTTCACTTGAAGATTCGGCGATCGACTCCTTGTGGCGCCTCCGCACCCAGACGACCCATCAAGCAGCTCCATTTTTTTCATGGCGCTCAGCGAAAATTATATGCGTGCTGTGGTTCCATCTGCCATGGCGGTACGACTTTATGCTGTCGCAGGCACAATAATAGACGCCATTAGGACGAGAGACATGCAGAGAGACGTGAGGCCGAATGCCATGACATTGAGTAACTAAATGAATCTCGTATCCAGTGAATAGAGGTTTCGTGACATCTCGTCTCGACTTCTGCAACTCACTGCTTACTGGCCTACCAGCATGTGCGATCAGGCGATTGCAGCTGGTGCAAAACTCTGCAGCTAGGCTTGTCTGTCGTGAGCGTCGCAGTTGCCACATTACTCCACTTACGCCGACCTGCACTGGTTACCAGTCAAGCAACGGATTGACTTCAAGGTTTTGTCGCTCACTTTTAGGTCTCTTCATTCTATGGCTCCAGCTTATCTTTCAGATATACTACCCCATCAGGCAAAGCATCGTACCACTCGCTTTTCGGAATCCAACAGTCTAGAAATACCTCGTACAAACCTTAAATCCTTTGGAGACCGTGCATTTAGCTCGTATGCTCCCACAGCCTGGAACTCCCTCCCGACCTGCATCAGAACATCCCCTGACCTGACCACATTTAAAAGAAACTTAAAAACATACCTATTTAGGACAGCATTTAGTGGGTCTTTGTGATTCGTCCTCGATTTGCTTATGCGTGCTGACACTGTTCATGCTGCCACTAACCACATTTGCATGCTGACCCAGTGCATGTAACCCCTAACCATGTTATTCATTTTGTTTGTTTTTCAAGCATGATTTTACTTACTATTCTATTGCGTATCACTTTGCAGCAAATGTAAAGCGCCTAGAAAGAGATTAAGTTCTCTGAGGGCGCTTTATCAAGTGCAATATTATTATTATTATTATTATTCATAACTTGCTGGGTTACCGTCACACTTCACTAAACATAGAGTTTTGACTCATTTTTATTCTAAGCCGAACGTGTGATTTATAGCTCCGGCTTTAAGTTTTAGCTTTCAGGCTTGAGCCATATTCCGGTGTACCGAGTAACAAATGTCTATATTACTGATTTTAATTTTGACACCAAAAATGTACTAGTTTATTCAAAAGCTTCTTTTGTATAGCGACATAAGAGCCGGTACGGTTATCACAACCGCTTGCAGCGGCAATACATGATCGACCATGGCAGAATTCGAACCCACGACCTCGGAATCGAGGTCGTGATGAGCAACCGCCTTGCCTAGTGTGCCATAACTTTTCATCAAAAACACCATGCTGCAGCCATGCTACAAACAGCATGCGCTAGCTGCTATCGGCAGCCAGAGAGAGTGAGAGAGAGAGAGAGACACACACACACACAAACACACACACACAAAGAGAGAGAGAGAGACAGACAGATAGACAGACCGACAGACAGACAGACCGACAAAGAGACAGAGAGAGAAAGAGAGAGAGACAGAAAGAGACAGAGAGACAGAGAAAGAGAGAGAGAGACAGAAAGAGACAGAGAGACAGAAAGAGACAGAGAGACAGAAAGAGACAGAGAGACAGAGAGAGAGAGCGCTCACCCGCTGCTCAACTCGCCCGCACCGTCCTTGGAAGCAAAGGAAACCACCCAAGCGGCCCAACGATGCGTCTTTCACAGCCCGTGCTCGGCTGACTGTGTGTGTATGCGGCCTTTCATGACCAAGCCAAGCAACGACATAATTTGAAAACATTTAGCTATCGTGAGTCGTTTGCTGTGAGGTCAGCTCCGAAAAAAAAGATTTTGCCTCGAGCGAATAATCTTGGTTAATAAACGTATAGGTAGACAAGATACTGCATTGGCGCTCATCTGTAAAAGCGTTAACACCCCGATGTAACTCAGTCCTCCACTACGGCTTCATCTAACAATTGGGGAGGCGAACAATAACCTATAGGACGCCGCTAACTCGACCTCGTTTAGCGGACGACCGTCGGCAGCGAGGTCGACGTTCGGCGGGAACTAGCTGCATGCTAATTCTTTTTCTACCATTCGTCCATTCATACTCAGCCGCCGCCATACTACCGGCCTAGGCCTGGCGATGAAGCCGCGGAGATATTTACGCTGACGCGCCCGGGCAGCCTGCCTCTGACCGCTCAGCCCGCGACGAGCGACGCAGCGTCCGAGCGGCCAGCGCCGCCAAGCGCCCGCCGCTCGCAGCTCGGCGGGTTCGCAACGGCGCCGGCTCGATGCCGCCGCCGGCGGTAGAACCTGCAAAAACGCCTTACCGCTCGGCCATCTCTGTCCCCGTCCCTCTCCCGCCATTTGTGATCGGCTCTACCCACCCACTAACTGGCTTCGCCGAAGAGCCGAACAGCTGCAGTCGAGGGCTCGTGCGGCGAGCCGCTGAGTTCTCTAAAGCCGGCGCCGCTGGAACGACGCGACACTAGTGAGCGCGCACGCGTGCTCGGTCGGCTCGAGAATGCGCTCGGTCGGCTCATGAATGCGCTCGCCGCTTCGCCCTCGTCTGTTGCGCACGCCGCTTCGCTGCATCCGGCTGCGCCCGTCGCCGGGTCCAAAGCCAGGGAACGCCCGGCGCGCTGGTCCGTCACCTCGCCGCTACTGCGTGCAGGCGAGAGTAGCGATAGCCGCCGCGCTCACCCCCAGCGACTCCGTCGCCGTGGCGGAGCGTCGGCGCAGCGACAGGTACGGTTCCCGGCTAGACCGGAAGTACAGACGGACGGAGGGGCTGGGTGGGGCGCAGCGGGGCAGCAGCTGGTCCGACGGCAGCCTGCGCTCGCGACGATCGTCGTCGCCTCAGCCGGAGCTAGCCATCCGCAGCCGCAGCCTTGAACCGCTGCTGCTCCCCGCGCTCAGAGCGGCCTCGAGCGAGCGCGCGCGGCAGCTTCCCTCCCGGTGCGCCGTCCTAAAGCGATATCGATTCGTACCCGAGAGCGCTCGCACTCTTGGTGCGACCGCGCTTCTGCCGCCGCCACGGTGAACTGTCTAGCGAGCGCTCCGGCTCCGCTTCCATCGCGCCATGCTCCGAGCGGAATCTTCGGCGCGGTAAGACACGTGCTGAGCAGCTTTACGCGCGCACTAACGACCGGACTGTCGCACGATCGAAGCTGTCGCGCGGCCGAGCGGGCCAGGGCTCAGGCTTTTGTTCGCGTCGCTCGCGCTGTGGCTGCGCCGCGGGGTGGCCTCGGAGGGGAGCGCGCACCGGCTTCGCCGCCGCCGCCGCGCGAAGAGACAACTCGCAGTTGCTCGACGACGATGCTATCCTAGGGTCGTCGGCGTCGCCGCCGTCGACGCGGTCAGCGGCACCTCCGCGGGCAGAAGCAGACTTGAGTTGCGAGCGGCCGGCGCACCTGCCGCCAACGGCGGCAACATGGGACCCGTCAGCTCGGTTTTCGACGACGAAGGCAACGACGAAAGCGACGATGCGTCGGTCGAGGTACGCAGTGAGCTGTGGCAAGTCGGCTCGGCCGAAGGAGCGAAACCGTTTGCAAACGTGCTCGCCCTCCCAAGCCCGCCTCCCCACTCCAGCAGTGGCCGCGTATCCGCCAGCTGGCGCTCGTACCGCGAAACTAGATTTCGCCTCGGGAGCCGCTGCCGCCACGGCGGCGGCGGCGTAGGAACGGCTCCCAAGAGGTGGCTTCCCGAAGGTTGCTGAACCGATTCACGAAAGCTCGTATCGATTGCACGCTCACGCCGCTCAGCAGCCGTCGTACTGAGCGCATCGACTTCCCGCGGGCTCGTGCGCGACACGGACTCCAGGCGTACACTTCGCGCTCGGCGCTCGTCCGTGGAAATAGTCCCGAAACCGGTCGATGCGGCAATCGCTTGGAGACACAGGAGAACTGTACAGACTGGATTGGCAAGAGGTCCGGTAGGCACCGATGAAGGAGGCCCGTACATTGATGCGTGGCGGTCAGATGGAGACCGACAGCCAATCGGGTCTGCGGCATCGAACGACTAGCCCAGCTCCATCGAAACCAGAATGGAGCTCGCTATGGAAAGCTCTGCAGCTCATCACCCACTTTTGATCTGCACGGCTTTCTGGCGCTTCGAAAGGAGTTGTACGCGCACAATCTAGCATACATTGCCATTATGAGCTTTTGAAGCTCACAGCCTGTGGATTTGCTTAGCTGAGTCACAGCAGAACATAAATGTGCACGTCTAAAACACGCCACTCTCGAAAATACTGGTCGCCATCTTGGCGCGTGACGGATGGACGGACTTTCTCTCCTTAATTAACACTGATGAGAGCTTTAGCAGTACATTTCTCACTATCCGGTACGATCTTCTAATGTTAGGTCCATCATAGTATCTAGAAATGAGAAAGCTGAGCGCAGTCATAAGTGTGTTGAGGTAATTAAATGATATTGGTAATATAATTGTATAGCGCCCTAAGAGAACTTGATCCCTAGAGGCACTTTGAAGATGTTGCATATAAAGCATTACCAAACTGTTTGTGGTAAGATTCGCCAGCAGTAGCGTAATGTAACCAGGTACATGCTCACGAAGAACGAATCGGAACCTGCCGAATGTTGAAATAAAAAGTTGCATTTTAAGCGTCCTTTTTTAATGTCGCCATTTCAGTTGACGCTGTGACGTGCGTCGGTAGTGAGTTCCAGGCTTTGGGAGCATGGTGAGCCGCGATGGCAAACTATATAAGGCCCTTGCTTATCACGATTAGGATCCCGGGGTCATGGGTTCGCATCCTGCAATGGGCGATCCTTTATCGCAGCGGCAAGCGGCGGTGATAGCCGTAAAGATTCTTCTGTCGCTATAAAAAAGAGGATCTTGAATCAGCTAGCTTTTTTATAGGAAATAAAGGCCCGGTCCCCTATCATTTTGATGATCGTACGAAGTATGGCTAAACGCTTCGAGTCAGAACAGCGAGCTGCACGATTCTTCTCTTGGTTGTGGGGTAGTTGTGATATGTAGGCTGGAGCCAGTGAACAAAGTGACCTAAAAGGAAAAGTTTTGAAGCGTAAGTGTGCGTCTCTTGCATTAGAGCAAAAGACTTCGAGCACTCGGACCCAACCGAATTGGACTGCGTTTAATAATCAGCTCACAGCGAACCTGAGGTTTGGCACTAGACGGCTCAGGAACGCTGCGCTCTGATTGGCTAGCTCCTTGGCCGGTGCCTAGGAACGCTGCGTTCCGCTTGGCTAGCTAAGGCCGGGAGTGGCCCCGCCCCCGCCTGGTGCTGGCTGAACACGTTTAGGCGCTGAGCTGTCGCAGGCTGGGGTGTGCGTTTTCAAATCACGATATCAGCAAATGCCACAGAACCTTGAAGTCAAGCTTGCGCTAGTTCAGCTAGCGCTGCTTGATTGGGTGCCAGTACAGGTCGGCGAGAAGTGGTGCGATGTGGCAGCTGCGACGCTCACGCCAGAAGAGCCTAGCTGCTGCGTTTTGCACCGTCAGTAAGCAACTACTTGCACAGGCCAGTAGATCAGCTAGCAGTGAGTTACAGACGTCGAGACGGGATGTTACATAAGCATGGACAGTAATAACAGCGCTGGTTACGACGCTAGTCCTTGCCGAGTGGTGACGAATGCCGCATAGGTTTGTCTCGAAACGCTACTGCAAGTCACCTAGCCTTAATCTTCGATAAACGCAGGTTACTCCGACTGATGACGACCAGCGCGAATAGCACCGATACTTCAAAGTAGCAAGTCCGCACTCACTGCAGCGAAGCCAACGCTCGGTTTGCTTAGGGGACTTACCTTAAGACAAATGTTCATCGTGGCGGCTTCGATGCCGCATCATGCTGTCCTAACGTCCTTGGCGGCTCGGAGCTTCGGGCTCTTCTGAAACAAGATACGGCAATTCCTAGTAGATGGTACGAGAGCCTTTCTGACGGGAAGTCCGCTGGAAACCTTTGCAGCATGCCGCAACCATCGAGATCGAGTCTGCGGCTCCGCGAATCTGAAGGTCCGACCAGGCGCAGACGCAGAGGCCGTCCCCATCGTCGGCGGCTTTTCCTTGGAGAGGCGGCTACACCTCCCAGCATACACCACAAAGTCTGACGCACTGCTGGTGCGCTAGCCTGGCACTTCAAAAGCGTCGCAAGACTCGGAGAAAAGCCGTTGAAATATGCTTCTAAAAAAGCCCGTACACCGCACCGTTTTCACCGTGAGCTGTGTACCAGCAGAGCACTGCTCTCTTCCTCCTCTTTCCCTCTCCCTCTCCCTCTCCCTCTCTCTCTCTCTCTCTCTCTCTCTCTCTCTCTCTCTCTCTCTCTCTCTCTATCTCTGCATCTCTCTGTATCTCTGCGTCTCGCTACATTCGGGACCGCTTTGCAGAGTTCTCGTGCCAGCTCGACGCGATCTTTGGCCACACGCTCGTCAGAGCAGCGACACGTCCACCCGGCTCCGACGATGACGACGACGACGACGAGAGGCGCGCAAGTGAGTTGCTACCAAAATTATGGCCCTCACAAGAGGATCGGCAGCGGGCGCAGGTGCGACCTGGATTGCAAGCGACAAATTGAGTCGCCGCCGAATGGCGATGGACAGACGAAGTGGCAGCATCAAGTCGCTGTATTGTAACGAACCGGAGGAAGTAGCGTGCGTCTGAGAAGGCGACCTTGCCAGCGTCCGCCACAGACGACTACGCCAGCTCGTCCTGCTTCCGCGTCAGCGGGCTAGCTAATAGCACGTGCCAAACCGTTCGCTCGCTTTCAGGAATTCACGCGGCAGGTGCGAGCGTCGTCCGCGCCGACGCGCGGAAATCGAGCCAGCTGCCACCACTATTCGAGCAACTCCGGCGGGACAGCTTCCGATGCTTGTACGTACAGCGCCGTCACTTCTGGGCGTATTCTTTCTCTATCTCACTCTCTCACACACGCATACACACACCTACGCACGCACGCTCGCACTCTCTCTCTCCCTCACACTCTCTCAGTCTATCTCTCTCGCTCTTTATCTATTCTTCTCTCTCTCTCTCTCTCTCTCTCTCTCTCTCTATATCTATATATATATATATATATATATACATATATACATATATATATATATATATATATATATATATATATATATATATATAGCTATTCATCATCGCGTTAGTCCTTTATCTCGCTGAGCTTTTCTCTCACTCGCCATTAGTATGCATGTCTTACAAGTTTTCTTTCTGTCGCATCATGCTAAAAGTGCACCCAGATTCCTTTTCTCGTAACTGTGAACCCTTTACCAGGCGGCCGGTTTTCAAGCTTGGAATGTAAGCGTCGCTGCTCAGTTTCGCTCATTGGCTCGCTCGTGCTGCCTCACGCTAGCGGTCCAACCGTTTCAAGACAAACGCAAAGAGCAAGGCTTTGACTGCCATCAGAGGAATGCTTAAGATTAAGCTTGACATATATTCATTTAAAAAATTTCACTTTTGCTCGAGACTGCCCCGTATCCTACCACTTTCGGGCAGGCCGCCGCGCATGTGTCCATAAAGACAATTCAGCCGGGTCGCAGCTAGTGGCAGCTAGTGGCAGCAAATCCTCGAAGTAGCCAACAGTCGTGTCTGTCTAGCCAGATCAAGAGGCAGGTACCGAATCACAGTGGTTACGGTGGTAAATTCGGTCATACGTAGAATTTCCTTATCAAAATCAAACGCATTA
Source organism: Cristatella mucedo (assembly GCA_009760855.2). Taxonomy (NCBI): domain Eukaryota; kingdom Metazoa; phylum Bryozoa; class Phylactolaemata; family Cristatellidae; genus Cristatella; species Cristatella mucedo. The sequence goes on from WPIO01000210.1 coordinate 25,001, forward strand.
ATGTATGCGTTGGCGCATAGCTCGGCTTCGTTATCTTAATCGTCCTAAGAGATGTAATATATCTGTAACTCCACAAAGCCACAGAGACTATGCTGGTATTACGCAGGAGAGTTCTCTATAGTGCACTCACAGCCTAAGCTGCTTTTGGTACGCATTTGGTAGCCAGCAGACTGCAGGTCTCGCTAAAAAAAGAGAAGGTGGGAAGCATTGCAGAGTCGGGAGAGCCGTTGAGGTAGTGAGTAGCAGGGAAGTACCAGTCCAGGACGGCGGGAAACGATACGCCATAGTCGGCAGCAGGAGAGTAGTTGTCGTTGCGTAAGAATTGTGGAAGCGATTTCCAAAGTCTAGGACCTGCAGAGCAAAAGTTTCAGTCGGCAACGGTCTATAAGCGGATGAACGGACCGGCCAATGTATTTTCTACATAGGATCTGAGAGCACGAGGAGGCATAAACTGGTGCAGCAGTTCAGCTATGTATGGAGAAGCCAGGCCATGGCCGGCCTTGCGGGTCAGCAAAAAAACTTTGCTCTTTACCCGTTGATCAACCGGCAGCCATACTAGCTCTTTTAGCAAAGGAGACACGTTTCTCTGAGGGATAATCCTAAGAGATCGCTATTATGATGACTCTAAGAGATCACTTTGAGGGAGGGTGAATTATCGCGAAGCTGTTGGAGCTGCTGGCCGGTGCCACCACCTGTCTGGAGGAGCTCGCTGAACTTCAGGGTGACAGGACGCAATGACAAGCGTCTTGGCGGCAACGGTAGACCGCACGTACTCCGACCAGTTATTCAGTGGCGTTCTGACCGATGCTCGCAGCCCGTGCCAAACAGTGTCGTCTCGCTCGTGCGCTTGCGAGCGCACCAGGTGATTCGATAACCAATTGACTCGCTTTATTTTCGGCAAAGTGCCGAGAAAGAGATTCATTCTACCTCGCGGTTCAAAAAGACGACTCGTCAATTCTATTGTGCCGTCACTATTACTGCTAGCAAGATCCGAACAGCAGGCCGGCCCCGACCGGTCCCGGCATTCTTTACCTACTCTCTGAATCGCTGCAGCTTGGATTGTGTGGCGAGAACGTTCGGGAAGAAGCTGCGCTCCGCTGCGCTCCTCGGACGCGACGAGCCGCGAGCGCTGTTCGACTTGCAGTCAGCCCGCACAGGCGGGCCACCTCGGACAGAAACCTGGGCGTTCGGCGTTCGGGCGACGCAAGCCGTCCCAGGTGGCACCCCGGCGGCTCCGACGCGACGGCACGCTATAGGCTCGCAGGCGGTGGCCGAGGACAGACGGCCGAGGCCTCATCGGCGTCCTCGGCGACGTGGCGCGCGCGCATGGTAGGTGCGTGCGTGCGTTCTTTTCCCCGCTGGTCGGGCGCTAGTCGCCGCTCCTCGGTCCGCTCGGAATCGTCGCCCGCGCTCGCAACAGAGTGCGGAAGCGAGCGGCGCTCCTTGGGGGAGGGGGGTGGGCGGTGTCGATGCTTGAAGACGTTCTGGGGCGGCGGCTTCACTCGGGGCATAGGCGACGATTTCAAGCATTCCGCCTACCGCCGACAGCAGCAGCCAGGCCAGCCAACCCTGCACCCTCGCTCTAGGTCGCGCGCGTATCGCCGGTCGAAGTGCAGCGAGAGCGTTGCGAAATTAGTAGCGAGTGCACGCCGCGCCCGCTCGATGCCTGGCGCGCCATGCCTGGCTAGCTCTAACCTCTGCCCTCGCCGAGCAGGCTCACTAAAATTCGGCGCCCACTCTGAATCGTAGTGATAACAATAATAATATTACGATTAGTGTACGTCGTCCTAAGGGAACTAAATCTGGTTCACATATTCTAGAAGTAAAGACTCCAAGGCGTTCATTTAAACGTCGACGATTTTGCAGCGCTCATAAGCGCACTGGAAAATGTTCATGCGGTTGGAATAAATACTGTGAGGAACGGAGAGCTTACTACCGTCCTAGTAAAGGTTGTCGAGTCACGATCAGGGAAGCAGTTTGCTTTGCTGGAGCAAGATCATTAAGCGACCAAGTATTTGGTGATCCAACCTCAAAGGCGATACCCCTCTCGACGGGTAATGGATACCGTTTGGAGCATTACTCAGCAGTTGTGAGTTTCACGGCAACTATGCCGTGCTGCGCAGCTATGTACCTATTGGACGACTTATTGTAATGCATTGTAATGTAATGTATCTCCGTCTGTAACTCCACAAAGCCATAAAGACTAAGTGGGTGTTACGCAGGAGAGTTTTGTATAGCGCACTCACAGCCTAAGCGGCTTTCGGTACGCATTCGGTAGCCAACAGACTTCGTCTCACGCAACAAAGAGAAAGTGGGAAACATAGCAGAGTCAGGAGAGCAGTTGAGGTAGTGAGTAGCATAGAAGTAGCAGCTCAGGACCGCTGAAAAGGATGTGCCATAGTCGGCAGTAGGAGAGTAGTTGTCGTCATAGCGTGTACAAACAGGAAGACCTTCGAGTAGCGATTTGCAGGAGTCCTGAAGTCCTGATGTTATACATTTTAGGAAAAGCTGTGCTAAAGCGTACTTACACAATAAAGTCAGTATTTTTGCATCGTAATGAAGTAGGTGGTTGTCCATCTTCACCGCAATTCTAAGTTGGGCATTTTCTTAAGTCATTTTTTATCAGGATCGTGCCCCATTCTCGCTCTATGCTTCTGGACATATGTGCTGGCCGAGAATACCAATGATACGATAAGGCTTCCCAGCATCAGATCTAAGCTGGGCTTTCCGTTAGCTGTGAAGCTATATTTATCCATTATCATTTTAGAATGTTAGCTGCCAAGAACAGTCCGAATATCGGCCGTGCATGCCGCTAGGGAGTTGAAAGAGATTTCCTCATTCTAATGAACGGATGGGCATCGAAGTGAAGGTACAGCTACGTTTCGTGTGCATATAGACTTTAAAGAAAGCTTCATTTATGTCTGGCACTAGCATTGGCTGGGGTGATTATAAAATGTGTGAGAAGGTGTGGAACTAGAGTAGATCCTCGAAGAGTTGCCCCAAACTTTAAATAGTCAGTAAATGCGTGCTCGCTTCTCGATTAACATGAACCTCATCTACCGCCGTCCGCAGCAAATATGCTGTGCTGAGCTCCGGCAGCGACTGCATAGTTGATCGAGCCAGCACGCGCTCTCAAAATTAAACTCGAAGGCGCACTCCCGTTCGACGCGCTGGCGCCACACTCGACCGCTCGAGTTAACCGATACCGGAGGCCCCAATATATAAATAAATAATAGTTTATTAGCTGATTTGGCAGCCTAGTGCTGGCGCTTAGAGGCACCGTTCGCGTGATCATGCTTCATTTTCGCCTGACCAGTCTCCATTCGAAGTCATGATAACCGCCATCCACCGAATCGAGCGGCTAAGCGCCTCGGCCGCGGCGACGAATCCGCTCCTCACCGAAGCATTGCGTGGCTACTGCGGCATATTTTCGCAGCCATAATAATTGCAGTAGCTAATAAAATTTAAAGCAAAGTCATTTGCGTAAGGACCCGCGAAGGTCCAAATCTCTATCCGCATTTACAACTTCCCTAGTCGCTCCAAGAGAAGAAATAGTCACGAGCTCTCTTTCTTTTGAAGGCACTAAACGAGCGCGGCGACCGGCTGGCCGATCTGGGTGATCGTACTGACGCAACACGCCATCACGCCTGCCAGCTGGCGCAGACGTCACGGGCGTTGCTGCATCGATGTAAAGAAAAAAAGTGGTACCACTTTTGACCGGCGACTGGCTGCCTACCGGCCTTACTCCCCCACCCCGATCGCCTGCAAGCCAACTGGGCAAGACGTGAGCCACCCGGTGGCTTTGCCTGCGTCGTCAGCGAACCGTCAGATCCGATGGCCTTCGTGGCGGCGGTGATAAGAGGGTTCTGGAAGCAGCCGCACGAGCGGCTCAGGTTAATTTCGAATCCCAGGGGTCGCAGTAAGGGCACTTTCTGCAGCGGCTGTGGATCGCTGTGTTTCTTTGGGGTCTCAGGAGACCACGCTCGCTGCATTGAGCGGCCACCCGAAGGCACGCCGAGAATCGCTTCGCAGCCAGCCACAAGGCACATCAGTTCCGCGTCGTGCACACATCGCACTGACTAGCTGCGAGCTCCAATATAGAGGAGAAATTCATAAAGATTGTGTGTGTTTCTACTGCCCGGGAGCCCTTTATGTCAGCCGGCAGTGCCTTTTATTATGTTGCATCACCAAATGCTCACCTGCAATCACTCGGTGTATGTAAACTACTAGATCTTAATCTTTCATGAACGGCGACCAATGTATTCGTTGATTGACTCATCATAATAGGCTTTTCGCTGGCTGGTTGCTTTCTTAAATAGCCCTTGCTCTTTTACAACTCTCGTACTAGCACTTGGTCTCGTCGGAAGGCACAAGATTATTCTAAAATGTCCGTTATTAGACAGTTCTAAATCCTCAAGAAACTCATAGAGCCATTGACACTTTCCGGTTACTCCAAGGACGTTTTATTAATAATATTGTTGATGGACCATTCAACATTTCGCAAGTGTCTTAGAAACTCTCACACTTACCTATAGCTGTGTCACAATTCCCTAAAACCATTTTCAAACTTCCTCGAAGGTATTGCACTTTAAATGTTTAATTAGAGCTCAGCTGATTCCAGCTCCTGGCTAACTCAATGGCAGTTTAGCTCAATCGGCTACCACTGCTGTTTCGAGCCGGCCATACAGATTTGCCCTCTGCCGGCGGCGTAAAGTGCGATTGCAGCATCTACAGGCTAAGAACTATTTTTAGGCCAGTGACCAAATGTTGTCTCGGAAAATTCGATACCACAATGTCGGCAACCTGTTTTAAGGCAAGCGTGCGCTGATTGGCACAAGCAATCCATCAATGAGCTGCTACAGCACGAAATGGTGTCCATCAATGGGCACACATTTCCCATGAATAGGACCGTAGCCTGGGGATCAAATTTTTTCAAATAGGTTTACCGGAGCATGATAATGTAGGGTCCAAAAAGTGGCCAACAGACTGAGCTGTTGATGCATTACACGATGGAGGAGCCCGTGCAGGTAATAGAGATGCAGCCTAACTACAGAGACAAGCCGACCGGTATCCCACTCTCTGCAGAGGACAGCATGTGAGGGCCGTACATGGGCACCCGACTGTTAACTTACACGCCTTGCCCTCACTGAAATCATTTATATCCCTTGTCCAGCCCTTGCTCAGCATCGCAGCAGGTCAGCACGTAGCCCTGGCGCCTAACGGCTGTTGCCTTAATACTACTACTACTACTATTAGTAATAATAACAATAATGAACTCGATAAAGCACCCTCAGATAATTCAATCTATTTCTAGGCACTTCACATTTGCTGCAAAGGGAATTCAGTTTTTATAGCGCCTCAGAGAACTAAATCACTCTCTCTCTCTCTCTCTCTCTCTCTCTCTCTCTCTCTCTCTCTCTCTCTCTTTCTCTCTTTCTCTCTCTCTCTCTCTCTCTCTCTCTCTCTCTCTCTAGGCACTTTACATCTGCTACAAAGAAAGCCTTGGGGTCGCTGTAGTGGCACTCGTGAGGCAACATCGATAAAGCGTATGAATGGCGATGCCCTCCTAAACGCTCGGCAGTGGTAGTGATGACGGTAGTATTAAAACGCAGGCGAATCAGATGAGATACGAGCGTACGTACTGACGATTGTAGCCGTCGTGTGTGCAGCTCCGGAGTACGTGGCATAAAAAGAGAGAGAGAAGGCTGTAGAGCACTAAGACCGACGGTCAGGCGGAATCTGAATTGAGCAGCAAGGATAGGTCACGTGCCGGCATGGAGTGTCCTGCACCGCGACGTCGGTGGGTGGTGATCACGTGACGGCGATGACACGCCCATATGACCGACTTCGATGGTCATGCGACATTCATAATCGCTTACTCAGCACTTTCTGCTTGCCTATCGGCCTGTCCCAGCGCGGTCAACTCATCTCTCTTGCTTACCTACTCTGACGCTCTCCATCTAACACCAGCGAGCACCTAGAAGCCATGGCTCGTCTGGTGTACGTCAGAGAAAACAGATCATCGCGAAGCCTTTATGCAGAGCTCTCGTTCGTCGCCTAGCGTTCGTCAGCTCGGAGGCGTTACTATTATTACTTTCGCATACCAAGTAAGCCTCCCCTTAGATCCTTGTTTCTGATCGCCAACTACAGCAGGCCCAACGGCTGCAATCAGTTTCAAACTGGCAATTCATAACTCGCACAAGTTTCGCTCAGTACACCGGGATTCGGCTGGAGAGCGTAGGTGGCTATTTTAAGCAGAACCTGTATCGCCGTGCATTGAGCTCCATGGGAAATGGGGTCCCAATAGGTCAACCGGCTAGAGCTCTTGGGTGGTTAAGTTGGGAGGGAGCTTCAAGATCGTTTGCCGCTCGATGGGAAACTCTGTTTCGGCGTTCAGTCATGTGCAGACCGCATCCGGTGGCTCTACAATCTGAAAGTGCTGTAAGCATCTCACTGAAGAAGAACCTGCAGGAACTGAGCCTCGGGACTCCAAGTGACACATCAGAATACGCTAGGACTAACCCGGTAGTATCGCCCTTACCTAAGTGCATCCAAATTTTTGCCTAATTTTACAATTCCAAAACTAGATAGACTTGGCAGCAGAGATCACGACGTCGAGCTGGTTTGGTGTAGCGGTTAAGGTGCTCGCCCCGGCCCCAGGTCTTGCTGAGGTCATGGGCTCGAGCCCGGAGGCATATGTGAAGCGCCTGAATAGAGATTAAGTTCTCTTGGGGCGCTATACAAATGAATTATATTATTATATTACGGTGAGTTGTCGTTTTAGAACCACACACCTAAATTGCGTGCAGTTTCTACAATGAAAAAATTGTGTGCTTTTTAATGATGGTGGGTCCTCCTCTACTGAGTTATATTGGGTTATATTAGGGCATCTTTCTCATCTTAATTTTACTCTGAGAAAGTTAGCTTTGATACTTATGCAAGCGACCATAATAAAAGTCGAGAGAATCTTAAGTGAGTGAAAACTAGAGTGAATGTTGAACGTAGGATAAACAACAACATGTGAAAAAGCTATTTCTTAGCAGCAATTCTCATAGGCAAGCCTCGCTATTTTTTCCCATTACAAAGACAAATTTTAGTCCCTAGTGAAACAAATCTTCCCAAGATCTTCTGTACATGTAAAATTCAGTGACTATATATTTGGAGAACGATTAACTTCAGAGTTAATGCAGAACTAGGAGTAGCTTAATGCTCGTGAGCAACATACAAAATTCGGCATGTAGGGAGTCATCTCATTAATCTCAGCGAAAATTTATGTTAAAACCTTTTTCCATTAAGCTTTGATTTTCTAAAAATATATTCCAATCGAAACCTAAAATTTCTAAACGAAGACAAATATTTGTACCTATGGCGATTAAGTCGAGTGCGTACGTTGAATTTATGTTGAATTTAAGCTAATTAGTCGCTGCACGTAAAATAACCTGTATACCTTAAAAACATTTCAAAATTATAAAGTCCAACCCTCAAAATTGATCCTGCCAGCATATATTCTGTTGAATCTGCATGAAATCTACGTGTCATATTCCAAAGTAACCTTCCGTTAGACGACCATATCAGCTCCATAGTCAATTCTGCCTACTTTAAGCTACACAACATCGGTAAAATTCAGGTTTGTTTAGATAGGGATACCACATTTAAATTGGTCCATACATTTGTGACATCTAGACTGACGTCTGACGTCTAGACTTTTAGACTTACGTCTGACGTCTAGACTTTTCTCACTCAGTGCTGGATGGTCTACCAACCTGTGCAATCAAGTGCTTACAGTTGGTACAGAACTCTGCAGCTAGGCTTGTCTGTCGTTGGCCTAGCAGTTGGCACATCACAACATTTCTCGCCGATCTGCCCCGGCTACCAGTCAAGCAACGCATCGACTTCAAGTTTTTGTTGCTCACTTTTAGGTTCCTTCATTCTATGGCTCCATCCTACCTATCAGATATACTGCTCCCCCAGGCTAAGCATCGTACCAGCTTCAATTTAGAATTTAACTGCTTACCTATACCTCGTGCAAACCTCAAATCCTTTGGAGACCGTGCTTTTAGTTCTTACGCTGCCAAAGTCTGGAACTCACTCTCGACTTTCGTCACGACACGCACTGACTTGACCACATTTAAAAGAAATTTAAAATACACCTACTTATCACAACTTTAGTGAGTCTCTGTGATTTGACCTTTACGTGCTTATGCGTGCTGACACTGTTGCATGCTGCCACTAACCACATTTGCAGGCTGACCCTGTGCATGTCACTCCTAACCATTTTCTTCTTGTTGTTCATTGAGCACGCTACCACTAGCCAGTCACTATTGTTTCCTTTGCAGCACATTTAAAGCACCTTGAAAGAGATAGATTTTTATGAGGGTGCTTTATCAAGTGCGTTATTATTGTAATTATTAACATTAACAAGAATGCAAATCGAGACAGTTTGCTATCGGTAATGCCTAAAGCAGCAAATTACGGTGAAATTTTTACGAAAAATCACAAAATATCTGTAGACTGTCGCCTATTAAGAAGGCTAGTATCTCTCTTTGAAGGCTACGAAGATATGTTTACAAAAGCATGCAACAATAACAAAATCTTGCAGTCAACGTGAAAAGCTAGCCAGACACATTAGAGACAATAGGAATTCGTATATTCAGCACAGTCAGCATATTGCTTACTAGGTGCGAGACTGACATCGTGATAGCTTGTGCTTACTATTGGGTGGATTGTGGCATAGGTATGGGACAAATCTAGAGCCTGCATATTCATGTCTCTACCGAGGTGAGCAGGGCTGAATAATAAACGCCGGATCCTCAGTAAAGTTGTTGTGGCGCTCGACAGGAATCTCAGCACTTGCATATAAAACTTCAGACAGAATACATTTTGGTTCTTGCTTGGTGTTCCTTGCAGCAGATAACTTAGCACCGATAATGAATCTTCTACAGACTACTAATTTTATTTCTGCCTCAAGCTTTCACATTTCCACCCTATACACTCTAGAATTACTCAACCGCAATCGTAAACCAAAATGAACGATTCCACCAATAAGAGTAACATGTACACGCAGGGAATTATGACTTCGTTTAAAAATTATAGAAGGAATGAGAATCCAAATTCAAGTTTGTACCTAATGCTGCCACGTGCCAGTACAAGTTCCTGGCCGATGAAGGATTCTTGGAGGATGCATGGTTTCTCAGATTTGAGATTTCAAGTTATGCTCTATTCATATACACACACTCATACATACATATATATATATATATATATATATATATATATATAAGTCATTTATATAGCGCCTTAAGAAAACTTAATTTCTATTCAGGCGCTACACATATATGACTGGGTTCGAGTCCACGACTTCGGCTAGGCCTTGGTCGGGGCGAGTACTTTTACCACTGAGCCAAACCAGCGTGGCAATCATGTTTAAGACAAAGTAGTGACATAAAGGGATGTTTTTAGGAATATACAGACGGCAGCGTAGAGTCAGGCAAGAGTGAGACCAGTTGATCCATGCGATCGAGAAGCTACTGTTTAGAAACAAGCACCTCATGACAAGGACTTCAGTTTAAGTATCTGTTAGGCTGTTATTTACAAAGCACATGTAGTCTTCATTCTTAAATTGCGTCAATGCTCTACACTAAAGCTAATCCTAGAAAATCTTGCTTTAGCAAAATTGTCATTCGAAAGCTCACTGACAATCTTCGCTAGCGCTTCATCGAGGCTGGCTTGATAAAAGTGGAGCAATAGTTTATATCATGCAACGATCGCCAATAAAGAAAGCTGCTATCATGGACGTGCATCAATTAGTAAAATGTCATCTCTTTTAAAATATTTCGAGTGTGAGCTGGTGGACCTATAACAGTTACCCCACACACCTTGCACAAACTAATTTGTAATGGTCTGTTGTGACTAATTTTCCAAGTAAGCCACAACTATCACTACATAAAAAGCTACTGGCTGTCTCACCGAAGCATTACTGCGAACTTGGGTCCTTGCTCATTGAGAACTACCTCAGCTGTGACCAGGGTACCAAATATGAGCGTGATTTTCCTCTGGTGTAAGAGCAGACCTTACGTGTAGACAGCGATCGTACCTCATCCAGTAAGTAATTTTGGAGTCCAGCGATTTAAATGGACTCTGGATAGTATCCTGCAATTTAAAGCATGAGAGGATGAATTGCACCAGACACTTCGATATCCTACCTGTGTTTTGCCAACCATTAGCCTTGATTTGGTTCACGTGTTAAGGCCATTCCCTAAACAAAGATGCATTAAATGATTGAGTCGTAGGCTCGAGTCCTGCTGCATATGCGAAGAACATAATAGCGACTAAATTATCTGAGGGTGCTCTACAAATTATTACATTAATTGTTGTTCTATTTATTAGACCGAGCATTATAGAACGAAAAAATTTCTTGTAAAAGGAATCTTCGGTTCAAACCCTAAAACCCAGTAAGATGCATTTTTGGCTACCCCTATGGACTCCAATTGTGCGAAGCTAGACAACTGGGCGCACAACAGTAAGTTTATTAGGAGTTGTTGCTGCAGGATTTCAAAAAGTTTAGAGGTTTTCTCTCACTTGGCTATGCTCTGAAAATATGTCAGCATAGTCAAGCTTCCACCTGTAGCAATAGCACAAGGAAATGTATATGGCGTCCTCTATCAAGGTGATTTAAAACACACTGAAAGATAATAAATTGCCGAGGATGATTGCACGGAATCGCGCTTAAAAAGCAAAAATGAGCAAAGCAAAAATGTTCTGCTATCATGCTAAAGCTAACAAAAAGCATGCACTAAATCTGTGGTTATCCTTGTCTAAAAGGAACGAAGTTGTTTCTTCGTACTAGGGCAAATAAACCGCCTCAAAGTCGAGTTAGCAGGCTAACAGAAGTGACAGTTCATCATCGTTCAATGTATGATCAGCAATGTATAATACCACGTACGGATTGGAAAAGATATTTGCTTTCTGTAAACTATGCAGTTGTAAGATGCGAGTAGACAAATCCTATTACGACCAAGTTGATGTCTACGTCAGATACTGAAAGCGGCTTCGACATTTGACAAGGCTACATCAAATTCCGGTAACGGTGAGAGTACCAGCAGCGGTTTACAATCTTGCCTCTGAACGCTGACGATACACAACTAGATGCCGAGACAGAGTGAAACAATGGCAACCAGTTGCCAGCAAAATGACTTATTACTTAAGGATCGTGAATCATCAAATCACTACAGCAAGCAATGCTAGCTGATTTACTAGCCTCGTACAGCAGCAGAAGATCCCTGATTGCTATTACCACCGCTTGCAGTGAGAAATGAAAGATCGCTCACTGCAGTACTCAAACTCACGACATGGATCGTAAATAGCAAGCACCATACCCCTGAGATAAGAACAGTTGACCTCAGGCATAGCCATCTGATTATGTGAGCGTCTAGCTAACTGGGTGGATGCTGTATTATGTTATACCCAGCACCAACTACTACGATTCTAGCAAATAAGGCCGGACAGAGAATAACAAGAATGCATAATATGATATGTCCTGCTTGATTGGGGAGCCTGTTCAGATAAGAGAGAAGAGATAAAATATAGCCATTGCTGTAATACCGGTAGAAGAGATCAACTACTGTCAGGTTTCACGACAATAAGACCTGCCAGTATTGAGCTAAAGGAGTGAAGAAGGAATATTTCAAAGCGATCGATCAGCTTGGATGCATATCGTTATGCCGGAATGTTGCAATACTAATGGCTGAAAATAGGCAGGCATTTCAGAGGTACCGATTTGCTCGAGGAAACAACGGTTACTTTTGAATATTATCCAGCTCCAGTCAGGGGCAAGAAGGTATATTTAGGCATAGCCGATTTTGTAGCTTAGCCCTACTAATTTTTTAGTTACACTTGGTGTTCCCATAAACTTTATTCTGGTCTCGTCTTCGTTCACCTTAACAAAGCTGCCATTAAATCAACAATATCATTTGTATAAGCTTTGAAGAAATACTTCGTGAGAATTTGAGCCGCTAAAAGGCAGAGGAAGATACGATTGCACACGTTTAGCAGAGTGCCACCGACGCGTGCGTTAAATCGTAGGCTTACTGAGCGTTTGGATTGCATCAAAAAAACACATCGAGTACAGACCCCTTAAACTTACCTACGAGCCACAAGCTCGCCCGACGACAGTTAGTCACTAACACCCTCTAATGCAGCCGGTCTTTCTAGTCACGAAATGCTTAATGAGACACGCTCGTGATCATGTCATATTAAAAACTGGTCATCTTGAGTCAGCAATAACCGGGAGGGCTAGCTCCTAGATAACCCCGGGTGCAAGAAGGAGCTCGAAAAGAGCTAACAAAGGAATTTAGCTTGCATTTACCTACGTGTAAAATAGCAAAAAGAGGTGGCTTATTGTTTTCAAATCTTGTTGTGACCCCACGACCGTCGCTACTGCGGGTACAGGTACAGCAAACGTGGCTTTAGAGCTGATCACTCCCCAGAGTCAGCATTGCTTCGGGTATACAACGACCTACTTAGGAATGCAGACATGGGTAGAGTGTTTCTGCTTGTTTTGCTCGATCTTTCGGCAGCTTTTGATACCATCGATCACAAAGTTCTTCTAGAGCGCCTCTCATCTCGCCTGGGCATCACTGGCACTGCTCTGCAGTGGTTCAGGTCCTATCTCAGTGGGAGACTCCAGAGCATTGACGTGAATGGACAAAGATCATCTGAAGTACCTCTAAAATATGGAGTACCTCAGGGCTTCGTGCTAGGTCCGGTTCTTTTCACGGTTTATACTCTCCTTCTTGCTGATGTAATTGCCAAGCACAACCTAGGCTTTCACTTCTATGCGGATGACATTCAGTTGTACCATTGCTTTGATCCCTCCCAGTCTTCGACCACCCCAAATTCTCTCAACTCGCTGCATGCGTTGATGACATCCGCATATGGATGGCAGCAAATTTTCTAAAACTAAACGATGATAAAACTAACTTACTAGTTATGAGAAACCCAGTGTGATTCGGAGATTGGAAAGGCTGACTCTCAAAATAGGCTCTGCCAGCATATCTCCGGTTGAACCAGCTCGAAATCTAGGTGTCATATTCCAAAGCGACCTCTCGTTAGACGTGTAGCGCCCGGCTGGCTTTGGCTGAATTTTAGCGCGAACAAGAGCTGTTCGGCGGCGGGCTAGAGCCCCTTTGTCCTGGAGCAGTGAGCCAGAGAGGAGCGTCAGTGCGGTTAGAGAGGAAGCGCTTAGGAGCAGGCCAGGAAGCTCTGAGACGAGCGGCGGCGATTCGGCCTTTAGAATTGGTCCGATACTCGCGGAAGCTGCTGATAGATGTTGGCTGGCCTGTCAACCCCCGCCTTCCCTCTTTCCAAGAAAGAATCTTCTGGAACCCATTCGCCATTCAAGCTGGACGGAGGTACCCTTCCAGTGGCCTGGGGACGGTAGTAATTCCTTTCTGTAATGGGCCAAGGTGTCCGGGCCCAATACCACTAAGCTCTTGCCCATTGTTCCAGCTAGGTATTTAAGAGTCGAGCGACGCTCGCTCTTGGCCTCGTGTCTTTTTGTCTGTGGTCTTCTGTCTTTGGTCCGGCTCCGCCGTCGGACTCGTTTTTCTCTGGAAGCGAGGGAGGAGGGCGGGCTGTTCGCCAGCGATTGACGGAACAGGACGAGACAGCTCTAGGAGGATTCGGTGGAACCCCACCGAACACGGTCGTATCGCGCCCGAGCTGGCATTTTTGTGTGTTCATTCGTGTTTTGTGTTTCTTTTGTGTCGTGTGTGTGCGCGCTAGCACGTGCTCTCGGCATAGGGATTTGCCGGCGCGAGCTAGGCGTAGTTGGCGTGTGTGGAGCTCTAGTTCACCGGGTAGGGTTCAGGCTCCGGGTCGCGCTTCAGTGTGGAGAAGTATTTCCTCCGCAGGAGTGCTTGAGTTGGCGTGTGTGGAGTATTCCGGTCGCACTGGTGGAAACCGAGTTCTAGTTCACCGGGTAGGGTTTAGACTCCGGTTCGCACTTCAGTGTGGAGAAGTACTCCCTCCGCTCGAGTGTTTAAGTTGGCGTGTTTGGGGTATTCCCTCGGCACAGGTGGGAACGGATTCCTAGTTCACCGGTTAGGGTTTAGGGTCCGGGTCGCGCTTAGTGTAGAGGAGTATTCCCTCCGCAAGAGTGTTGAACGTGCGAGGAGTGTGGAGATAAAGCTGAACTAGACGCGCAGCGACTTTGTGCGCTTGCGAATAAAGTTCAGTAAAATCCCCAATTTGTGTGTCTTGCTTCCAATTCACGCCGCGGACTCACGACCCCCTTTAGTAACGGTAAGCAGGTCAGCGCCAGAAACGCTCGTTTCGTGGCGGCCAGCTTATTGCGCGTAGGCGCGCACCGAACGGCATTAGGCGATAGGCTACGCCGCTAGGTAAGTGGCAGGTCAAGCTTACCCCGCCGAGCCTTCGGCGTTACAGACGACCATATCAGCTCCACAGTCAAGTCTGCCTATTTCCAGCTTCATAATATTGCTACAATTCGGGCTAGTTTAGATAAGGATACTACGTCCAAGTTGGTCCATGCATTCGTGACATCCCGTCTCGACTTCTGCAACTCACTGCTTACTGGCCTATCAGCATGTGTGATCACGCAATTGCAGCTGGTGCAAAACTCTGCAGCTAGGCTTGTCTGTCGTGAGCGTCGCAGTTGCCACATTATACCACTTCTCGCCTACCCGCACCTGCTACCAGTCAAGCAACGGATTGACTTCAAGGTTCTTGTCGCTCACTTTTAGGTCCCTTCATTCTATTGCTCCAGCCTATCTCTCAGATATACTACCCCACCAGGCCAAGCATCGTACCACCCGCTTTTCGGATTCAAACAGTCTAGAAATACCTCGTACAAACCTTAAATCCTTTGGAGACCGTGCATTTAGTTTGTATGCTCCCAAAGCCGGGAACTCCCGACCTGCGTCAGAACATCCCCTGACCTGACCACATTTAAAAGGAACTTAAAAACACACCTATTTAGGACAGCATTTAGTGGGTCCCTGTGATTCGTCCTTAATGTGCTTATGCGTGCTGACACTGTGCATGCTGCCCCTAACCACATTTGCATTCTGACCCTGTGCACGTCACCCCTAACCATATTATTCATTTTGCTTGTTTTTTAAGCATTATTTTACTTACCATTCAATTGCATTTCCCTTTTCAGCAAATGTAAAGTGCTTAGAAAGAGATTAAGTTCTCTGAGGGCGCTTTATCAAGTGCATTATTATTATCATTAATATCAACGTGTAGAGACGCGAAGCTCGAAATACGCCAACAGCAACGACACAGCACTATGTGTCCTGCAGTAAGGGCTAACGGCAACGTCGGATTAGGAAAATTGTAATTAAAATTTCCCGTATATTATGACCAATATGGCTGATGACTTCCGGCAGACACGTTTACACGCTTACATTACCTCACGTTCCAAGCTATGACTCACCAAACGGCATGCTCACAGTCGTCCCTGGCTTTTCACAGATAACTAATTCTGGGCTCTACCACGATAACTGAACTACCACGAAGTAGGAATCTTCATTTATAAATCAAATATTTGCCCGTTAGACCATATAAAACCTGTTTACAATCCCTTAAACACATTTTAACATTATTAGAGCCCTCTGGACATGAAATAACACCCCTTAAGTCACCCTTTGCACTCGTAATGCCTAATGTATTAGACTAAATAGGAGAAAATAAGAATGATTGGACGATACAATATCACATTATCATTATCGTAAATTCAACTAAGCACACGCACAGTCTTTACACACAGCCACTGAGCTACTAAAATAAAGAGAACTAATCGTTAAAATTACGCATAGTTAATAGGCTTTGCCGTCCTAATAGGTGACGCTATTGTGCGGCCATCACCGATTGCTCGAAATTTAGGTGTCGTATTCGACAGCTGCCTCAATTTCAAAAGCTTCATTCAGAAGACTGCCTCTACAGCTAGCCACCACATCCGATCCCTGACCAAGATTGGGAGCTGTCTCCCACAGTGGCTTGTAAAAATTTAATTATCTCTCTAGTTCTGTCTCGGCTTGATTATTGTAATTCCCTTTTGGTTGGGCTGCAAAAGAAAGCTATTATGCCACTACAGCGGACAATGAATATGGCTGCAAGGCTGGTCTTCAAGTCCCAGTGGTTTGAGCACGTGTCTCCTTTGCTGAAGGAGCTAAGATGGTTGCCGGTTGAGCAACAGATACAGAGCAAAGTTCTTATGCTGACCCACAAGGCCCGCCACGGCTTGGCTCCGTCATACCTAGCTGAGCTGCTGCATCAGTTTCAGCCTGTTCGAGCCCTCAGGTCCTGTGTGGACAATAAATTAGCTGTCCTATTCCTCCGCTTAAAGACAGTTGGCGACAGAAGCTTTAGCTCTGCAGGTCCTAGACTGTGGAACTCGCCTCTACAATTCTTACGCAACGACAACTACTCTCCTACTGCCGACTATGGCACATCCTTTTCAGCGGTCCTGAGCTGCTACTTCTATGCTACTCACTACCTCAACTGCTCTCCTGACTCTGCTATGCTTCCCACTTTCTCTTTGTTGCGTGAGACGAAGTCTGTTGGCTACCGAATGCGTACCGAAAGCCGCTTAGGCTGTGAGTGCGCTATACAAAACTCTCCTGCGTAACACCCACATGGCCTAATGACTTTGTGGAGTTACAGACGGAGATACATACATACATACATAGTTCTTGCGTACACACAAAGAGAGGCCAAGCGCTTGCACCTGCGTTAAACGGCGTGAGGGGGTGCTCGAATACAAAGGCCTACAGTCAATACGTAGAGTAACTTTAATTTGACTACCGGAGTGTACAATTGAATTAGACAACCAAGCCCGCCCTCTATCATTTTCACTATCTCGATTCGCTTTTCGATGAATATATTTAAACAGAAAACGCGATAGAATGAAGCCGTGAGAGCCGAAGAGCGAAGTGGCGAGGGACGACAACAATCCAAGGGAACGACTGCGGTCGGATTTGTGCCTATAAATGGCGAAGACTTGAGTCATGCGACAGTTTTGCTCACACGTAATCATAAATGGCAATGCTCATAAGCCTCGGCTTGTCGCCGCCATTTTACGAGTGGTTCTCACCTGAAAGTGAGCACCAAGCTCATCGCTCCTAATCTCAAGCTTCAGCTGTCAGGCTCGTGGTTTATAAAAATCGCGTGGCATTGTTGTTGAATTCTAACTCATTTGATGGCAATCCGGAAGGCGGAAACACAAGTAGCTGGCCCTCCCCCGCCCGCCCTGTCGGGTACTGGTACGGACGGGGTGAGTCATTAAGCTTGCTACCGGACGCGCCCTTTGGCTTCTGACGCGCTAGGCCGTAGGCGAATCTTTTGAGCGCTCAGTTTTATCTTTCGCTCACCAGCGGTCGCGCGAGCGAGCCTGCCTAAGAGTTTAGCTACAACCCTGCCTTGCCAACCGAGTGCTTCGGACTATTCGGGCTGTTGTAGCTCTTCCGGATCGAAGCTACTACTTCCCGTCGGACCGCCGTCACCCGGCGAACGAGTGCCGACGCTAACACGTGCGTCTTGAGAGTTCGAGGCGTGTCCTCGTGCTGCGACTCTAGACTCGGGATCCTTGACCCGGTCTGTTAGTTTGCTGACGGGCTGGCTGTAGGGCTGGGGCAGAGCGGATGCTGAGTTGAGCTCGGTCGGTAGCAGCCTCCATGCGAGCTCCCACTGCCCATTTACCGGATATACCATGGATACAATATCGATGTGCCGACACACTGATTTACAGACAAAATACAGGAGCACGGCGTACTTCGCTGCCAAAAGAGTATGTAATTCAACACACATCTTTGAATTGTTGAGCCGCACAATGATAAAAGTGATATCGCATGCAGCTCGAAATAAAATGCCACCAACATACTGACGCATTCCAAGCTTTAGTGTCAATTGTAATCGCCAATGACCGCGAAAGTACTTGTATTCTCTCCTCCCGATTGCGAGCCTCTTTTTAATTGGCTCTGTCTGCGTTCGCATATGCCACGCGCTACTTCGGGAGAGTTGACGATATGAAGAGAAGTGTGAAAGCTGCCACACTGGAACAGGCGCAGGCGGTCACATTACGGGAAGCTCAAAGCACGGGCGCAGCTCTCACGGCACCACGGCAGTATCGCACCGAGCCAGCGCTGCTGGTGCCTCGCTGCACCGTGAAGTTGAGCTCACGAATGGCGTGCATGCTGGCGTTGAACTGCCACATATTGGCCGACAGAATGTTGAGCACGCACTGATCGAAGCGATGACAGTTAGCGTATCGGCCGTGGTCCTTGGAGAACTGGCACGCGGTAGGGCGCGGCACTGGCGCGATGCAGCGCACGTCCAGAGCACACCAGTAGTACCAGCGCAGCACGCGATCGAAGAGCTCGCGCGTGTTGGCGACGATGAACGACCCGCCCATCGCGCAGCGCGTCGTCTTCAGGCGCTCCTGGTCCGTGGCGAGGTAGTCAAACATCTGCCGATGCGTGGCCTCGAAGACGAAGTGGCCCGTGCCGAGGAACTTGAGAAGGCCACGGTGCTCGCGAGCCTTAGCAGCGGCCAAGCTGAGGTCGCCCGACCGGAAGCGAACGGAGGAGTCCAGCCACCAGATGACGCGGTGCTCTTCGAACGATTGCAGAATGCACAGAGGCTTGAACGCGTACGTAACCAGCGAGCCGACGTGCGAGGGGAAGAGCGAGAAGTTGAACTTGCGGTAGGCGACGCCGCACAGGGCGCTCACGTTGGCCGCTTGCGCTTCCGTCAGGCCGACGTCCCAGTAGAGTATGGGTCGGCCCGGGTGGTGCAGTTGCACGTTCTCGATGAGAGCGAGGCTTTCGGTGAAGTGGTTGGCACTCGCGCCGGTGACGAACACGAGCGAGCTTGCGATGTCCACCTCGGCGAGCGAGGCCGCCGCTCGTCGGCCGCTGCTCTCGACGACGTCCTCGAGACGCGTCGGTATGCGGACTCGCTTCGGCGCCGTGCGGCAGGTCAGGTTGGCGCCTCTGACGGTCGTCGTCAAGCAGGCGGAGTGTGCACGCTCCGTGTACTCTTCCCGGGCCGCCGGCCGCGCTCCGGAGGCTGCGCCACGGGCCGACTTTGCCGTAGTACGAGTGACGGCTTTCTTCTCGGGCGCGGCGCGCGGCGCCACCGCAGCTACCGCGTTAGTGACGCCAGGAAGGCTTCCGGCAGCGGCCCGATAGGTGGCTCGCTGTGACGCCAGCAGCCTCGCTGCTGTGACGGCCACAGCGCTGGCGGCATCAGTCACGCCTCTTTTCCGTTCGTTCGGATACTGACGGTCGTCGCTCGCAGCCCCGCTGCTGCGTGCGAATTGGAACAAAATGTTTGCGCAAATTAGGACCGCTGAGATTCTCGCTGTGGCCTTGAGGATTTTTCGGGGCGTCAGCGCTGCCATAGCGACAGATTAGCCACCAGCGCCAGCGAGAGCCGGCGAAGGCTGATGCGGCTGTGGCAACTGCAGCAGCACTGGCTCGAAACTGAGGACGACGGCAGGAGGCAGCAGCAGAGAATACGGCTCCGATGTAGCAGTTACGCCAGGTAGAAGGATCTGGAAAGAAAGTTCGCGGCGACAGTCGCATCGCTTAATATAGCTCATTTGTACGATACCCTAAGAGACCTTAATCTTGATTCAGGCTCTTCACATTTGCTAAGGGGTTAGAGCCCACGACCTCTATCAGATCTTGGTTGGGACGAGCACTATAACCGCTGTGGAAAACCAGTGCCATGAAATCGACGTGCTGCATGACTGGGAGCCAGTGCAGGTCGATGAGATTGGTGTGATGTGGTACCGGCGATGCGCGAGACATACAAGCCTGGCTGCAGAGACTGGCATCAGCTGCTAACGCTTGATTGTGGAGGCCGGTAGCCCATGCAGTGAGTTACAGAAGTCGAAGCGGAATGTCGCACATGCATGGACCAATTTAGATGCGTATAATAATAATAATGCAATGGATAAAGCCCTGAGAGAACTCAATCTCTTTCTAGGCGCTTCAAATTTGCTGCAAAGGGAAGCGCAATTGAAGGGTGAGTAATATCATGCTCGATAAATAACATGAATAACATGGTTAGGTGTGACAAGCACAGGGTCAGCATGCACAAGTGGTTAGTGGCAGCATGAACAGTGTCAGCATGCATAAGCACATCGAGGACGAATCACAAGGACCCACTAAATTCTGTCCTAAATAGGTATGTCTTTAAGTTTCTTTTAAATGTGGTCAGGTCAGGGGATGTTCTGATGCAGGTCGGGAGGGAGTTCCAGGCTGTGGGAGCATACGAGCTAAATGCACGGTCTCCAAAGGATTTAAGGTTTGTACGAGGTATTTCTAGACTGTTGGATTCCGAAAAGCGAGTGGTACGATGCTTTGCCTGATGGGGTAGTATATCTGAAAGGTAGGCTGGAGCCATAGAATGAAGAGACCTAAAAGTGAGCGACAAAACCTTGAAGTCAATCCGTTGCTTGACAGGTAGCCAGTGCAGGTCGGCGAGAAGTGGAGTAATGTGGCAACTGCGCCGCTCACGACAGACAAGCCTAGCTGCAGAGTTTTGCACCAGCTGCAATCGCCTGATCGCACATGCCGGCAGGCCAGTAAGCAGTGAGTTGCAGAAGTCAAGACGGGATGTCACGAATGTATGGACCAACTTAGACGTGGTATCCATATCTAAACAAGCCCGAATTTTAGCATGATAAATATCTAAGAAAGCCCGAATTTCAACAACGCTATTTAGATGAACGTATGCGGACTTGACCATGGAGCTGTTGTGGTCGTTGAAAGGTCATTTTGGAACACGATGCCTAGATTTTGTGAAGATTCCAGAGGAGAATTTAACTCGGAGCCGATTATGAGTGCTGTTTTTTAATTTCTGAATCACACTTTGTTTGCCATAACTATTATGTTCATTTTATCATCATTCAATTTAAGAAAGTTAGCTGCAATGCATGTGCGGATTTCGTCAATGCATGCATTAAGGGTTTTGAGAGAATTTGATATGCTGGCGGTCCGAGGGGTAATGAAAGCAAATTTACAACCTGATGTCATCTGCATAGATGTGAAAGCCTAGGTTTTGTCTGGCAGTTACATCGGAAAGAAAGAAAGTATAAAGCATTAAAACAACAGGGACAAGCACAGAGCCCTGAGGTACCCTACACTTTAGTGATTCCTAGGATGTTCATTGTCTGTTCATATCGTTACTCAGGAGTCTCCCACTGAGATAATTACATTGCAGTATCAGTAATGCCGAGGCGAGATGAGAGGGTGCTCATAAAAGAATTGGTGATAAGTAGTATCAAAAGCTGCCAAAATAGCGAACAAGCTAAGCAAAGTGGTTAGCCACTAGATGCATTGGTTTTTTAAATCTCTTGCTTTTGGCAAGATGTCAAAGAGTGGGAGGTATTTGCTGTTTTCCTCGTTAGTTCTCACAAATTACCCCAGATAACTGTATATAGCTATTAGGCACGGCGGGTCATCATTCATGTGCGATGATGAGTGAGACTAATCCAAAGCAAGCGACGAAGAGCGGCGACGGAGCCGAGGGGTGGGTGTCGCTGGAGAGGTAATGATAATAATAGTAATAATGATAATAATAATGCACTTGATCAAACGCCCTCAGAGAACTCAATCTCTCTCTCTCTCTAGGCGCTTTACATTTGCTGCAAAGGGAAATGCAATGGAATGGTGAGTAATATCATGCTTGATAAACAAACAAAATTAATAACATGGTTAGGGGTGACATGCACAGGCTCAGCATGCAAATGTGGTTACTTGCAGCATGCACAGTGTCAGCACGCATAAGCACATGAAGGACGAATCACAGGGACTCACTAAATGCTGTCCTAAATATGCTGAATCTTTGCTTAATGGCGTTTACTGATGGATAAATGTTGTAGCAAAAAGCAATCGTAGTTTCTGAATGACGTTGATACGAAAGGACAAAGCAGTATCCTCCCTGAATTCAACAGCTTGCGATCAAATTGGTGCTTTTCATTCAAAGCCACCCTTTGTTCTAGGAGTTTAACCACATCACTAACCAAGCCATGCTTTGTTAGGTGCGTTCGAGCAGACTGGCGAGACGTTTCCCCACCCTACTATGCTCAGCCAGTAATACATTCCTAGGAAGAAATACTGTTAATTACCTCATAGGGGTTCCTTCAGTCTTGCTCTGTCGATCATTGACAAATTTTCTGATGCCCTTAATGCAAAGTTTGGCCACTTAATGACTTCCTAAGTTTACTTGGTTAAGCCGAGCGGTCGGTGCTAGCATTGCCTGGATGTTCTCGGTCGAATCTGCCCGCGAGCTGATGCCGTGAGAAAAATCAAGGAATTGACTCACCAGAGTCGCAATTGTTGGTCTTCACTCGAGTGACTGACAATAAAGGCCACCCACAGGAAACGCAGTCCTCTGTCTGCATTCTGTAGAAGTGGGATTTGCTGTGTTTAGATCTGTGCCTGATTGTCAGCGCCTGCCTTTGCTAAGAAAACTGCTTAGCCTGCCTGCAAAAGCACACGGTTGTGCATTAATCTATCGCATATTCACCCACACCTGTACAAGTGATGCACCGTAAGGTAGCACCTCGAGATTAAAATATATTACACCTATCTTTCAGTCCGCTCCACGGCCACACCATCTATCAGTCTGCCAAATTAAGCCCTATCCTCGGTCTGCCATTTCGTTTACCAGCAGGCTCTAGCTTTCATTAATCACCTGAAAGACATTGACCAGAAATAGCTTATGCTGGATGAAGGTGATGAACTGCATTGGTTAGAGCATTTTTCGTGATATCTTCAGAGACCACCAACAACCATGACACGATCACCACCTAGATACGATCGCCAAGAGCAATGACTTAGCAGCAATCGGCAGAGATACTTTGCTAGATCTGACCGTCTTTAATGATCGAGGTGGTCTTGTCATCTTTCCCAATCTGACAAACCGAGTCTCTTAAAAAGAATGCCCGCATATTTTCTTCCCGTAATACTAATGACGACAGTCACATTTCCCTAGACGTGTTGCCAAATTGCAGGCTTCCTGTAATCAGTCGCATAACACGTCTATCTCGCCATGCGGCACAACGGCCGGTTGTTTTAAACCTTAGATTTTGCATGTCCATACTTATTGTACTAAAAGTCTACGATGTTATTTAAAAAGAATCCTTGATTACATTGAGCAAAAGGACGTATTGCTGCCACTGCTAAAGAGGCGGGATGCAGGATCTCTTAACAAGCGAATGAGAACTCTTATTGTCTACCTCACCTACTCAAATTGCATTCTTAAACAAATTTAGGGTGACTTAACTGCATACTTTTATAGCGGCAGATGAGCCTTAATGACTATCACCATCGCTTGGAGTTAACCATTTAAGTTTTGCCCATTACAGGATTCGAACTCACTACCTCAGTCGTTAAGAGAAAACGCCCTACCTCCTGGGCTATCACGGCTCCTAAAGCATGGTGAATGCCGTCCGGATTGCCAATACCACTAATCAGGTGGACCTGCGCTCTAGTGCTAAATAATCATCACAAAGCACCTGGTTTTTAAAAACTTCACCAACTACTTTAACGGTTAGAATGGGTGGCATATTTTATATATTTCGACTATGCCTCGTTTAGAAAAAATATACACGGCAGCTTGCCATCCGTAGGCAGCCGCCAAAGCTATTCAATGCTGCAAAATATGTGCAAGTCGCCCAGCCTTCATTTTAGGTTTTCTCATCATTAGAGTGCAACTGACAACACGCATGCTGTCCAAATCTAATTGAAGACTCTTGGGATGGAGTCTTTCCAGAGGGTAAGCTGCTTTCATGAGGACACAATTTGAAAGTGCTTCTTCGTTGCCGCTTAACCAAAAACTGACTGGAGGAAGACAGAGAGGTGAGAGAGGTAGGAGCGAGAAAGAGAGAGAGAGAGAGAGAGAGAGAGAGAGAGAGAGAGAGAGAGAGAGAGAGAGAGAGAGAGAGAGAGAGAGAGAGAGAGAGAGAGAGAGAGAGAGAGAGAGAGAGAGAGAGAGAGAAAGAGAGACATAGACAGAGATAGCCTGAAAAAGAAACTTTCTCGCTTCACCGTATTTCCAGAACCTTGCCACAATCCAGGCAAATTTTGATTTTGGTATATGTACGTGGATAGATAATCTCCAATAAATTTAGGCTACACTGAAGACCGTCTAAAAGAGTGCGAAAGCGGAAGAAAAAGCTTAATTGAAAGATGATTTGTGTACAAGACACCCAATAGGTATTAGCGATAGAAGACTATTGAGTCCTGTGTCCACACTGAAGCTCGCAGTACGTGACGAAATATTGGCAGATTATATCGCGAACTGGTATAGAAAAGGTATTGGCAAGGAATTAGAGACGAAACGACATGGAATTACCGGCGAACACGATTGACAAGATGGGCTAGATAAAGAACATGGGAACGAAAGAAAGAAGATGGAAAAAGAAGCTACTTAATATGTTCAAACTGCACTCATCGAATCTACTTCTTTAATTGCATCAGAATCTGAAGCCGAATAGGGAACCTGATGTTATGGGAAATTATAACTAGAAAATAATTTGGATTCGGGAGAATATCGATTTATTGGTACCCTAAGGTCATAGCTTTTATAGATACTTTTGATCAAACATCGTCCACTAACTGCTGCGATAGCAGTGATTTTTATATTGCATCTATTTGTTGAATTTGTTGTAAATCGTTTGGCTATTGCTCGAGGGAGACCAAAATACGAATCAACAAGCTTAGTTCCAAACACATTAGAGATATTTTTAGGTAAAATATTAAGTGCTGCACTTGGACGGAGTGGAGATATTAATTACCATTTGAAAGGTCGGCACTATGCTCATTACTTGCAAAAGCAAAAATGAGAAATCTGACTGAATGATTAAGCATACTAAAGTTCTAAGCCATACTAAGGGTCAGCTCTTGCTAGTGTGTTACCCACAATTGATTTCAGCCGTCAGTAATCATACGATGTGATATCGTAGCTTCTATTCGGTGGTTTCTAATACTGGAAGTAAAGGAAGTTCTATAATTACTGTTCGCTATTATGCAGAAATAATTTCAGATAAGTACGGCATTTGACTTTAGGTATCGCATTGTATTGCTTATTTTAAACGACTTAGGCTTACAAGATATATATATATATTTTTTTTATTAATGTGTAAATGCATGCATGGACATTTCTGTAACAAAAATGCATGCCTCCAATTGCATATATCATTAACAGCCACATAAGATCAATTTTCTGGTGTATCTCCGTCTGTAACTCCACAAAGACTATGTGCGTGTTACGTAGGAGAGTTTTGTATAGCTCACTCACAGCCGAAGCGGCTTTCGATACGCATTCGGTAGCCAACAGACTTCATCTCACGCAACAAGAAGAAATTGGGAAGCATAGCAGAGTCAGGAGAGCAGTTTAGGTAGTGAGTAGCATGGAAACAGCAGCTCAGGACCGCTCGATAGGATTAGCCACAGTCGGCCGCTGGAGAGTAGTTGTCGTTGCTTAAGAGTTTCGGGTGTGTAGTTTGGTCGCACAGCAGAGAGCCAGCCGATGCCCAACACCGACAGTTGATTCCCAACGCACGGAGCCCAGGAGCGCGCGGCTCCCCTCAGCCCCTACTCTCACACGACTCCCCAGTCCCCTGGTCGACTCCGATGATTCGTCGACCGAAACTGTGCACCGGCCAACCCTGATGGTGAATCCACCATCTGGCCACCAGCTGGTCCATGCCACATCAAAGGCGAACCACAGCAGTGCACTGGCCGACCCTGATGGTGAATCCACTATCTGGCCACCAGGTGGTTACCAGCCTGTGTCCATACCACATCACAGGCGGACCACAGCTGTGCACCGGCCCCTCTCGGTGGTGCTTCTAACAGCTCACCCGTGGCTTATCAGAGGAGCCTGCATACAAAACATGCATACGAACTACAGGGTGGAAGTTACCCAGTCTAGAACCTTCACAGCTAATGCTTCTTTCGCCGACGGTCTTTAAGTGGATGAACGGACCAGCCAATTTATTATCTACACCGGACCTAAGGGCATTAGGAGACTGAAACTGGTGCAACAGTAAAGTTCGGTATGAAGGAGCCAAACCGTGGCGGGCCTTGTGGGTCGGCGTTAGAACTTTGCTCTGTATCTCTCAATAAACCGGCAGCCATCCTAGCTATTGTAGGTAAGGAGACGCGTGGTCAACCTCTGGAACTTGCAAACTAGCCTTGAAGCCATATTCATAGTCATTTGCAGTGGTCTAGTTGAATGCAAAAATCATGCCGAGACAGAACGAAGGAGTAGGTTAAATACTTTGCAAGCCATCACGGAAGACAGCTCCTTATCTTAAATAGGGATCGGGCGTGATGGCTTTAGAAGCAGTCTTCTGAATGATGCTTTTAAAATGTAGGCAGCTGTCAAAAACGACACCTAAACTTTATTCACGTGGTGATGGTAGCACAACAGCATAGCCTATTGGAAGAGCTAGACAGGGACAGAAAGGCTCTTGGCCGCCGTGCGATGCAGAAACTTACTCTAACACTCCGCCTTTACTCGCTTAAGCTCACTGAATGCACTAGAAGCTTTGAAGCATGTCGGATTGGTGTGCCGTCTACTATCTGCTCACTGGCACAGAGCATTCCAAAAGTGCAGGCCTTATACGACCTAGGAAGTGTGAATGCAGCCAAAACCCTTTAAACGCCATACCCTTTGCTATAAATCGCCGTTTTATTCGACCCCTGTATTTGGATAAACTCAGAATGCATAGTCGCCGAAGGCCAAGGCCTTCTGAACCGGAGCCTGTCCCTCTGCCTGAGGCCTATATCGAGCAGGCTGTGACGGCTCATGCAGCCAGCTCGCCAATGCCCGCCGCGGGCTAAACGAGCTGCCAGGCGGCTGGACACCATACCTGCATCGAAGGAGCGTGCAATTTAGCTTATGTTCCCTATCCGATCAGAGATTAAGCCTATTCCGGGTGGTTGCCGATGGTGCTCGACTAGTGCTAGAGGCCAGAAAGGCTCGCCACCTGGCAGATTTGCGAGGAGTAGCCCAAGCGGAGGCGGTGCTACGACGTACCTCTTGTAAAGCTTATAATGGACTGCTCGTCCACTAAGAGGCGACGGATCGGCTGAGGAGAAGTTGTATCGAGACGCCAGAAAACAGTAGCAGGATCTGCGGTGCTTGGATGGCCTGGACTTGTCTAGTATGCCCTGGACAGCCAAGTTCGGATGACAGCCGGTTTGAAGCTGGCGACGAACGCCGACGCAGGTCCACACCCTTCGAGCAAGATAATGCTATTGACCAATTCTCAAGGTGCAGCTGAATGGTCTGCGCTCCACCTTCCCGATAAAGGTCGCTGTGACAAAAGCCGTGGCAAAGGGCGGGGCTCAGCAGGAATAAAGCACCCGAAACGCCTGGAAGGCAGTATCAGTATCTGGCTTTTGATGAGGAACAAAAGTGAGTACTGGGTTTAGCTATAGACGTGTGTATTTAGTGTGTTGGCATAGTGAGCACCGCCCTTCCTGCACTCCTTGTAAGCTCTGTAGTGGGCACAACAGCTCGGTGGCCTAGAGGAACCAGAAATTGCTTGCCGAACGCTACAGGGAGAGCTAAAGTTGTGAATGCATATGATTCGACAAGGCTGTGAGGTCACAGCATCGGGCGTCTTGAGTCAATAATTTCAATAATCCACGGCTATGATTTGAAAGGGCACCACAATACCTATTGCACAATGGCCCTCTGTTGCCATAGTGAGGCCACCAGTGTCTTGCCGCCTGCGGGGCTCTGGATGGGCTGGGTGAGCCCAGCAGCTCACGTCCTTGACTTCTGACTTAAGTCATGTCCTTATTACAAATCATTGGAATCAACTTTAATCAATTACAGACACACTGACCGAAAAGTTGACGATCACATGTCCTCATCGCAATTTAAAAGCTGCCTGTCAGCCTGTCAAATACTCAAGACCCTTGACATCGATTCTTTCAATGCGAGAATATCTGCTTTACCTGTGCTGCTCAGTCCCCCTTCTGATTTATCATCATTAGTAGATGGGTACAACACGACACTAGCTGACATGCTCGACGAGTTTATACCTCTGACTAAGTACACTGTGCGCCCCCTCGCCCAGTCGGTCTATGGCTTACTGAATACTATAAACAAGCTGGGTTTACTAAGCACAACCTTGAAAAGCATGCAAAATATCAGGGATGAACTCCATCGACAGGCATACGATGACTACTGTAGGTTGTACCAATTGATCCTAGCAAATATTAAGTCTAGTTTCTATAAAAATATTATGAAATCACAGATGAACATTCAGAAACCACTTATGTTGATGATAAACCATCTCCTCAACCGCTCCACGGTTAGCTGCTTACCTAGTGATCCCTCTAATGATCTAGCTGATCGCTTCTCAAGCTTCTTTGTCAGAAAGATAGACAAGATCAGGAAGTCCATCCGTGGCATCATCCCCCTTAGAATGTTGCCCCTCTATTCCTTGCAGCACCTCAATGTCTACATTCAAGCAAGTCACTAATGACCTTGTCCTGAAGTTCATACCTCAATCAAAAAAGACATCGAGTCCTTTGGACCCTATTCTCACTTTCCTCCTTATATATGGCATTGATCTGCTGCCGTCATGCATAACTGCCGTCATTAATATTTCATTAGCCTCAGGTCATGTCCCAGCACCGTTAAAAAAGCGGTAGTCAGGGAACTACTCAAATAAAGCTACACTGGATGAAACGAGCTTGAGCAACTACCGCCCAGTCTCCCTACTACAATTTCTATCAAAGACACTAAAAGGAGTCATGCCAGACCAGCTGAACTCATCTATTGAATATTCAAACATTGCTAGTAAGTTTCAGTCTGGTTTTAGAGCTAATCATTTAACAGAGTCAGCATTGCTTCGAGTGTACAACGGCCTACTTAGGAATTCTGACAAGGGTAGAGTATCTCTTCTTGTTTTGCACTAACTTTCGTTAGCTTTTGATACTAGCGATCACTGAGTCCTTCTTGAGCACCTTTAATCTCGCCTGGGCATCACTGGTTCTGCTCTGCTCTGCAATGGTTCAGGTTCTCACTGAGTGGGAGTCTGCAGAGTGTTGATGTAAGTGGACAAAGATCATCCGAGGAACCCCCCCCCCCGGTCCGGTTCTTTTCACGGTTAATATTCTATCTCATGCCGATGTGACTGCCAGGCACAATCTAGGCGTTCACTTCATTGTGGATGACACTCAGTTGTACATTTGCTTTGATCGTCTCGACTTCTGCAACTCACTGCTTACAGGCCTACCAGCATGTGCGATCAGGCGATTGCAGCTGGTGCAAAACTCTGCAGCTAGGCTTGTCTGTCGTGAGCATCGCAGTTGCCACATTACTCCACTTCTCGCCGACCTGCACTGGCTACCTGTCAAGCAACGGATTGACTTCAAGGTTTTGTCGCTCACTTTTAGGTCTCTTCATTCTATGGCTCCAGCCTACCTTTCAGATATACTACCCCATCAGGCAAAGCATCGTACCACTCGCTTTTCGGAATCCAACAGTCTAGAAATACCTCGTACAAACCTTAAATCCTTTGGAGACCGTGCATTTAGCTCGTATGCTCCCACAGCCTGGAACTCCCTCCCGACCTGCATCAGAACATCCCCTGACCTGACCACATTTAAAAGAAACTTAAAGACATACCTATTTAGGACAGAATTTAGTGGGTCCTTGTGATTCGTCCTCGATGTGCTTATGCGTGCTGACACTGTTCATGCTGCCACTAACCACATTTGCATGCTGACCCAGTGCATGTAACCCCTAACCATGTTATTCATTTTGTTTGTTTTTCAAGCATGATTTTACTTACTATTCTATTGCGTATCACTTTGCAGCAAATGTAAAGCGCCTAGAAAGAGATTAAGTTCTCTGAGGGCGCTTTATCAAGTGCAATATATTATTATTATTATTATTATCCCTCCCAACCCTCGACCTTGTCGAATTCTCTCAACTCCCTCGCTACATATACTGTAAACATTCGCACATGAAAAGCAGCAAGTTTTCTTAAATTGAATAACGATAAAACTAACTTAGTAGTTATGACAAAGCCAAGTGTGATTCAGAAAGTGAAAGCGCTCAAAAGCCGCTCTGCCAGCCCATTTCCTGTTGAATCTGCACGAAATCTAGGTGTCAGGTTTTAAAGTGATCTTTTTTTAGACGACCACGTCAGCTTCACAATCAAGTCTGCCTACTTTCAGCTACATAACATTGCCAAAAATTGGGCTTGTTTAGATAGGGATACCGCATCTAAATTGGTCCATTCATTTTCGACATCATTCGACATGTCTATACTTCGGTAATTCACTGCTTGCAGGCCTACTGGCAGGTGCAATCAGGTGCTAACAGCTGGTGCAAAACTCTGCAGCTAGGCTTTTCTGCCGTGAGTGGTGCTGTTGCTCCATCACACAACTTCACACCGACCTGCACTGGCTACTACTTAAGCAATGGATCGACTTCAATATTTTCTTGCTCACTTTTAGGTCCCTTTATTCTTTGGCTCCCGTCTACCTATCGAATCTAATGCCCCACCAGGCTAAGCAACATATCACCTTGCTTTTCGTAATCTAACTGTTTACCTATACCCCATACCAACCTCAAATGGTTTGGAGACTGTGCATTTAGTTCGAATGGTCTCAAAACCTGGAACTCACTCCTGACTTCCATTACCACATGCCCTGACTCGACCACATTGTTAAAGAAATTAAAAACGCACCTATTTATGACAGCATTTAGTTGTCCCTGCGATTCGTTCTTTATGTGCAGATGCATGCTGACACTGTTGCATGCTGCCACTAACCACTCTATTCATGTTGTTTATCAAGCATGATACCACTCATTATTCAATAGTGTTTCATTTGCAGGAAATGTACAGCACCTAGAAAGATATGGAGTTTTCTGAGGGCGCTGTATCAAGTGTATTATCATCATTCTTATAATCAAATTTGAAGCGTAGAGTTCTAGCCTGGCATAGAATTAACGGACGGTGACTGCTGATAGTTAGCTGAGAATGAACATGTCAAAGTTTGAACATGTTTCAATGCAGTCACGGATAATACAATCAGAGTAGTCACGGAGAATCCAATCAGGGTCAACTTCTCTCGGAAGGTCCTGCTTGATACTCAACAATGTACGCATGCTCAGATGATCGCGAGACACCGTTGATCAGCGATGCTTCTTAGTCAGCTTTAGCTTGCTGAAATACCACTCACCTGAGCTGTTAGTCACCATGAGGCAGAAGAAAATGCACAGTATGATTCGTATGTTTGCAAATGTGATGTGGAGGCCAAGAGAATAATAAGAGAATAATAAAAATAAATATTAGCTGATTTAAAAGCCTCATTTGTGTAGCAGTAGAAGAGCCTTGGTGGCTTCCACTATATGATGCGGTTGGCAATATGATTGCCTACTGCGGTATTCGAACCCACGACCTTGATCATGAACAGGGAGTGGCTTACCTCTGCAGCTAATGTAAAGCGCCTAGAAAGAGATTAAGTTCTCTGAGGGTTCTTTATCAAGTGCAATATTATTATTATTATTTTTATTGGGCACTCGTGGCCCAGTGAACAATAATGAAGAGACACAGCTGAATTTCTATGTTGCTGCAAACTGTGCATTATCCGGATTGTCATTCTAATCCTCTTGTAGGCCATCTGATTCCATGCCTGCAATGCTTTCTGGCACAACTTTTTTATAGAGCTGCCTTAAATTGTACTAACTCTTCAGCTGGTTCAGGCTGCAGATCCGAGGTATAGCAAATAATAATTTTGTAACGCCGAAGGCTCGGCGGAGTAGGCTTGACCTGCCGCTTACCTAGCGGCGAAGCCTTGCGCCTACTGCCGTTCGGTGCGCGCCTACGCGCAATAAGCTGGCCGCCATGAAACGAGCGTTTCTGGCGCTGACCTGCTTACCGTTACTAAAGGGGGTCGTGAGTCCGCGGCGTGAATTGGAAAGCGAGACACACAAATTGGGGATTTTACTGAACTTTATTTGCAAGCGCACAAAGTCGCTGCGCGTCTAGTTCAGCTTTATCTCCACACTCCTCGCACACCCTCAACGGCACCAACACTCGAGGAAATACTCCTCCACACTGAGCGTGACCCGGACCCTAAACCCTAACCGGAGAACTAGGAATCCGTTCGCACCTGTGCTGAGGGAATATCCCAAACACGCCAACTTAAACACTCTTGCGGGGGGGGGGAATACTTCTCCAAACTGAAGCGCGAACCGGAGCCTAAACCCTACCCGGAGAACTAGAACTCGGTTTCCACCAGTGCGACAGGAATACTCCACACACGCCAACTTAAGCACTCCTGCGGAGGGAATACTTCTCAACACTGAAGCGCGAACCGGAGCCTAAACCCTACCCGGAGAACTAGAACTCGGTTTCCACCAGTGCGGCAGGAATACTCCACACACGCCAACTCAAGCACTCCTGCGGAGGAAATACTTCTCCACACTGAAGCGCGACCCGGAGCCTAAACCCTAACTGGGGAACTAGGGCTCCACACATGCCAACTACGCCTAGCTCGCACCGGCAAATCCCTATGCCGAGACCACGTGCTAGCGTGCACACACAAAACACAAACGAAACACAAAATGCCAGCTCGGACGCGATACGACCGTATTCGATGGAGTCCACCGAATCCTCATAGCGCTGTCTTGTCCTGTTCCGTCCATCGTCGGCGGACGGCCCGCCCTCCTCCCTCGCTTTCAGAGAAACGAGTGCGACGGCGTCGAAGCCGGACCAAAGACAAAAGACCGTAAGACCAAGAGCGAGCGTCGCTCGACTCTTAAATATCTAGCTGAAACAATGGGGCAAGAGCTTAGTGGTATTGGGCCCGGACACCTTGGCCCATTACGGAAAGGAATTAATACCGTCCCCAGGCCACTGGAAGGGCACCTCTGTCCAGCTTGAATGGCGAATGGGTTCCAGACGATTCTTTCTTGGAAAGAGGGAAGGCGGGGGTTGACAGGCCAGTCAACATCTATCAGCAGCTTCCGTGGGTATCGGACCCATTCTAAAGGCCGAATCGCCGCCGCTAGTCTCAACTTCCTGGCTTGCTCTTAAGCGCTCCCTCTCTAACCGCACTGACGCTCCTCTCTGGCTCACTGCTCCAGGACAAAGGGGCTCTAGCCCGCCGCCGAACAGCTCTTGTTCGCGCTAAAATTCAGCCAAGGCCAGCAGGGCGCTACAATTTGCTTGCACTTTTTCAAATTTATGCGTCAGAAAGCGGTACAATTTTACAAAAGAAATTAAATGGGTCTGCAAATTCCGTATGTATGCTGACACTATACGTGTTAATACTAAGCATATTATGCAAGCTGACACTGCATGTTATTTCGGCCACGGCCACGCCCACAATGCCGTTCTGCCCCAGCCGGACTCACAAGCACCACTTTGCAGGGCCAGCGGGTGCTCTGCGTAATACCTCACCATGCAGCTGGTCAGTATCGGCTGACTAAGCTGGATTTAATTGCAACGGGTCAGCTGTGGTCACCTGACCTGCTAGCCCTGCAACCGCGAACTTTCTGCTTGTGTGTCGGCCTGTTCGAACGCAATCCACTCACTCTCTCTCTCTCCCCTTTTTCTCTCTTTTCCTTCTCTCCGCACGTTCTCTGAGCTGCATCCTCGACGGCTACTACGAACGTAAGTACGCTCGCACACTTGTGTTGTTTGCATACGATACAATACAGCCCTGCGTCGTCATCGCCATAACTCGCTGGCGGGCTTCATTCTTCGTCACACCGCCATCGCGGGCCCGAGCCCTTACACATTGGTAAACCTGACGATTCGAACATGCAACCTTGCTCGACCGAAAACAAATCTGCGTGAATACGCAACTCCGAAACCGACCACCAACAACTCGACTACAAAACATCGTGACGACCCAACCACGACCAACCGGTCGCCATTCACTACTGCAGGGCCACTCGGTGCTCGTCGGCAACGCTCCCTTCTACATGTGTGCGGTCGGCTCCGTCTCTACGCCACCCGCCGCCGACCAGTTGCTGTTCGGCTCCGACTACGCCATCACTACATCCTTATTAGAGACGCTCGCCCGATCGTAGGTCCTTCACGGCTACTACGCTGCCTCCTACCGCTGCCGACCACAAGGCCTCGAATGACAACTCAACCGCCCTCGGCTTCATGATAGCCTCTACCGTGCTTGACGTTCCCGTTCGTGACTACTTCACCGCGTTTGTTTCAGTCGCCAGTCTCTCGCCTCACGACTGGGGGCGGGGTTGACCAAATGTGGGCGTTGCCACGCCCACAACGCGTTTCAGCCCCAGCCAGACTCGCACCAGTCCGCCGTGCCAACGTTGCGCTGAACACTGCCTCTTTAGGTGAAGCAGTTGGACAATGTCGGCTGAATAAGCTGGATTTAATTGCAATGGGTCAACTGCGTTTGCATGACTTCCTAGTTTTGCAGCAATGAACTTTCTGCCTGTGCGTCGGCCTGTACCCACTCTGCACTGGGGCAGCTCTCAGCTTTAGCCGCGATGGGAGCCCTTGCCTTAGTGGGGTCGACTAGGGCGCCTAGTACAGACCCCGCTCCTGACCCACCTAGCTCAGGTTAGAATGGAGCTTTATGCAGGCGATGCGGTTAGGAGATGGAGCGACTAATGTGCTTGTCTTCGCGGGTTCGACTAGGACTCCTAGTACAGGCCCGGCTCCTGGTCTACCCGCTAAAGTTAGAATGAAGCCTGGTGCATACCGTGCGGTCAGGATGTGCACCGACTAATATGCTGAAGTAGAAATAGCAGCTACGCGCGAGGTCAGGAGTTTAGAGGAGAGAGAATATAATGGGACGACTGACAGAGCTCGGGGCTGCAGCCAGGGTAGTCGATGCGAGACTACGCTTTGAGAGAGCACGAGAGACGAACCTACGGCGACGAACAGCTAAGTGCAACTTAAACTGCGCAGTTGTGTTCTGCTGGCTACTCAGTTAGCTGCTCGTATCTTGAGGTGCTGTAGTGGTCCGCCTTCGGGGTTGGGACAATAGCTTGCGACGCGCGCATAGGATAGTTTATTATACGCGGGCTTCGGGAATTCGTGCAGATAACTCTGCCGGTCCGGTGCGCGCCGCGTAAAGCGCTTGCGCCGGCGCGTAACCACTACTAGAAGGCCCACAATAAACTATTGCTTTCGGCACCCAGTTGTGGCCGCTTGTGTTTTAACCACACTGCAGCGCTGCACTACACTGTCGACCGATAGAGAGTCGGGGACGAGCATCTGCACGGTTACAACTCTATCAACTTTCTCTCTCCCTTTTCTCTTACTCTCATATCTACTGGCTCTCCTGAGCTGCTTACGCGACGGCTACTACCGCTACATCCGCATGTACGCTCGCTCGCTTGAGCTGCCTGCGTACGTTGCAATACAGCCGTCGTTGTCACCACAACACCTCACTTACGGGGGGGGGCAACGTTTATCTTCGTCGCCATCGTGAGCACGAGCCCGTACATTACCGGTAACCACATTACAGCATCTATAAAGTGCCTAGAAAGAGATCATGTTCTCTGAAGACGTTATACAAACTTAGTATATATATATATATATATATATATATATATATATATAATTCATTTATATAGCGCCCCAAGAGAACTTAATCTCTATTCAGGCGTTTCACATATGCCTTGTGGCTCGAGCCCACGACCTCAGTCAGACCTTAGTCCGGGCGACCACCTTAACCGCTAGACCATTTTTAAAATATGTGCTTCCTTGCGAAACGACGGCGAAGCATCAAGGCTGGCAAAAGGCCGTGGCCATTTCAGCGTCGGGCACGAACACTACTTTAAAATCTAATGACGAACAAACCTGCAGCTCGTACGCACCAAGAATCCGGAGCTTCCGCTTCCGCCCGAGGTCACTCTCTGCACAGAACTAACGCTCTTTAAATCTCAGCTACAGGCACCTTCGGTCGGCTTTTCCTTTTTCCCAATGAAGCTGTCTTTATTTGCTCCCACTCTACACTCCGTGCTTTCATGTGCACGATTCGCTGTGCCAATAATAAACTTGCTAACTCAGAGGGTCACCATGATGAAGTGGTCATTTGCGTCAAATAATTTCGAGCGATTAAGGAGACTTAGCAGAGAGGTCATGCATTCAATCAGTATTGCATATTTTGTTATCTGTTTTTGCATGCATATCGGTATTGACTGAGACGCTTAAAGAGATACAAATTGGTGAGCAGCCCCTTGAGCAAACTTTACGGGGAGAGCCTCCCAGGACAGAGTCTAAAGAATTCGTCACCACTGACAAGTTGATCAAGATATGGGTAGCCTACGATGGCAAGGTTGAAAAGACCATGAGTGGGTACAAGTAGGTCAGTGAGCGACGGGGGCCGCATGCCGCCTCTAGCTGCCCCTCACGCCGACACTAGCTGGGTTTGTACGCAAAGCGTTCAATGGAGCATTAGCAAATGCCACATAGGTATAAGGCCCATCCAATCGCGACCTCTTACCAAGGGTAAGGGAGCAGACCACATATAGAACCAAAGGTTGATGATAAAATCTGAGCTCATACTCATTGGAAACCCCAAGCATACGGCTGGACTAGGAGCTGTCGATGATAACGATTAATGTCAGTCACGAATTCATCAAGCAGATGCAAGTGAATTTCAGTATTCGATCCAAATTCATTATATTTGCGATTTCTTCTGCGTCCTCGCTTGCTAAGATCAGCCAAATAGTTTTTGCTGCACGACAGGTGTTCGCCATGTGCTTCAAATGGGTTGAAGTGTTCACGAAGGCTTTTTAAGACATATGCAGTGAGTCATAAATCGCAGCAGCATAATTCAAGTTTTGATCAGCTGACTGCAACGACACATGGCTGGCTGGGAATCGTGTGAGAACCTTTAACCAGAAAGCAGCCATTATGCCCCTCTCAAGGCAATGCATTCAATTGTGCAATCTTCCGATTTCTTGACATGTCTCCACCTTCTGGTTTCTCACTTTGTCATCTAAAATGTCCTCCGGAGCCTCAACAATCTCATCTAAGTCCTTCACAGGAGCATTAGCCGCACGACTCGTTGTGACCACCGTGTGTCCTGCAGTCTCTTTATTTAATTCATTTAGATATAATTAATTTATATAGTGCCTAAAGAGAACTTAATCTCTATTCAGGCGATTCAAATATGCCACGAGGATCGAGCCCACGACCTCGGCCAGGCCTTAGTCGGGGCGAGCACATTAAATACTTGGGGTTAGCTGGCCTTCAGTCTGTTCAAGCATGTCTTTAAGGATGGCCAAGCATGCTGTCGAACCAGAAAACAACGCGTGCAGCCGTTGGACAAAGTCAAAGAACGATGCTGCATCGACACAACAGGCTGCTGTGCACTGACCGAGCGAGGTTTAAAAATGGCTTGTTCAAGGAATGTAGCCGGTATGAGCACTTATCTGCCGTAGAAGGGCCGGTGTAGTCTACGTTTGCAGCTCATATTGCTGGCGTTATCATACTACTACACTTATGCATTCCTCGTACACATCAAAGTCCTCGACAGTCGTCAATGTTCACCGAGCTGGTTTGGTTCATTGGTTACGGCGCTCGCCCCGACCTGAGGTCGTGGGCTCGAGCCCTGAGGCATATGTGATTTGCCTGAATAGTAAATAACTTCTCATGGGGCGCTATATAAATAAATTATATTTATTTATAGTTAATCTTCCTTCCGCAGGTGTGCAGACACTGAAGCAAGTTATCTACAAGTTGTTCACCGTTGTTACCTTGCTGAGGTAGAACTGTAAGTGACCGTTCAACACGGCTCGATGGTAATACATAACGAATAATTACTGTCAGCTAATCTTAGTGTGTTTTATCAGACGCTAAATCCAATAAGATTGAGAATTAATTGGCAGACTAAACTTTGGTCTTAATCCTGTCGAGAACTGACAGGTCAATCGGCTGAATTAGTTGATTTCAGATGTTGGAAGACAGGTACGATTTGTGCCCTCGCCATATGTTAGCACGTATCTGCAAATATTTCGCCATGAAAGGATCAAATGTTGATGAAAGTTCAATTATTCCCAAATAACTGCCGTTACGGGCCAAGCCAATATCTTGTTATTGCCTCTAAAGACCAAACCGCGTTCAGATCAAAAAGAAACCGTTGGCAACCCGACTGGTGAGTTCGGCAGCGGAGGTCAATTTGGTAATAGCGCTTTCGTCACCGCGCTCTCAGAGGACATTCGGAAGCTGCTCGGCGCGGCGTGTGGGCTCGACGAGATGGCAACGTCTGAGGTTGTCGAAAAGGCTCGAGCGTTTTTCAGTTGCAAGGCTACGAGCTAAGCGCTGTGGCACTGTAGTAGCTGGGACACTGGAAGCTAGAGGCACTCGACGGGGTCCACGAAGGTGCGTTTGCTTCACGCGCTAATGTAAGTGCCGGCACGTGACGCGTTCCTTGCCGCCCAATTCACTTTCTGCCTGTGCGTCAGGCCTGCACACATGCTATCCACTCTCTGCTCTCTCTTAACACCTCGTGCTCCGGAGCAGCACGCACGACGGCTGGTGTATCATATAATATAGCCATCGTCGACAACGCCACGACTCGCTTGTGGGGGCTTTGCTCTTCGTCGCGCCGCCATCGCGCGCCCGCGAGCCCCTACAAATTGTTGAACCTGACGATTGACTCGAACACGCAACCTTACTCTACTTCAAACTCGGCGACAAACCAACAACCACCGACAGGTACGTTAGGCCCTTCACTACTACGCCGCCACTTGGCGATTGTCGGCGACGCTCCCCTCCACATGTGTGCTGTCGGCTACGTCTCTACGCCGCCCCCGACCAGGCGCTGTTCAGCTCCGACTACGCCGCCACTATGTGCTGTTTCGGAGACTCCTGCCTCAACGTGGGCGCTGCACGGCTACTAAGCCGCCGCCTAAGGCAGCCGACCACTGGGCCAAGTACCAGGCTCCAACTCGCCTGACATTTTCGTTCTCGCCTGTTCGCTGCGTTCGTTGCGCCGCTTGGCGTAACGTCGCTTGGCTCACGCCGCGCGACTGGGGGAGCCTTTGTGGGCGTGTGATCGCCATCACGTGGTTACGCCCCCAGCCGACGTTCCGTTCGCCCAACGGGAACGCTCCTTGCCGGCACGTGACGCGTTCCTTGCCGCCCAATTCACTTTCTGTCAGTGCGTCAGGCCTGCACGCACGCTATCCACTCTCTTCTCTCTATTAACACCTCGGGCTCCGGAACAGCACGCACGATGGCTGGTGTATCATATAATACAGCCGTCGTCGACAACGCCACGAATCTCTTGTGGGGGCTTCGCTCTTCGTCGCCCCGCCATCCCGCGCCCGCGAGCCCCTACATAAGGGCGTGGAAGCCGCGGCTGCCATTCTTTCAAAGGATACGCAGGCCGCGTTTCATGCGCGGCAGGCCTCCGCCAGAATATACTTATCGGAATGAATTGCGTTTTGGGTTTTTAGGAATAGATTGCATTGTGCTGCAACAATATCTATGGTATTGCAAAACCTATAGGGAGTTTTGTTTTAATAGTTTTAGCAGAACTTCCGGAGTCCTGAGTCACACCGCATTGCCTGTGAAGGTCGCACACTGCCTAAGTCCGTGTTTGGTAGACGAAAGTTTATAATTTTTCTTAGACGACAATGACAATATATTGTATTGATTTTTCTAAGAAAACAAAATAGCTATATTTATTGTTAGCTTTGAACATTGGCAATACTGTAACGCCGAACGCTCGGCGGAGTAGGCTTGACCTGCCGCTTACCTAGCGGAGAAGCCTTGCGCCTACTGCCGTTCGGTGCGCGCCTACGCACAATAAGCTGGCCGCCATGAAACGAGCGTTTCTGGCGCCAACCTGCTTACCGTTACTAAAGGGGGTCGTGAGTCCGCGGCGTGAATTGGAAAGCGAGACACACAAATTGGGGATTTTACTGAACTTTATTCGCAAGCGCACAAAGTCGCTGCGCGTCTAGCTCAGTTTTATCTCCACACTCCTCGCACACCCTCAACGGCACCAACACTCTTGCGGATGAATCACGTCTCCACACTTAAGCTACTTACATCTATACTGGGGAACGACCCAAACAGATAGAACTCGAACTGGATCCTAAACCCTAACCGGAGAACTAGGACTCCACACACGTAAACTACGTCTAGCTCGCACCGGCAAATCCTTATGCCGAGACTGTGGTCTGATTATATGCAGGCCGGTACCGCTCCTTCCTTAAACAGCTGTCAGGAGCATCACCGGTGGTGCATAGCTGTGGTCCGCCTGTGGTGTGGTTTGGACAGGCCGGTAACCACAGTCAGATGGTGGACTCACCATCGGGGTCGGCAAAAACAGCCGTCGGCGAGGGGGATTCAGTGGGGAGAGAGGGGCGAGTGAAGTCATGCTCTCTCTGCTCTGTAGTAGAATAAACTGTTGGTGTTGGTTCTGTGCGGGCGTTCTTCGTGTAAGGCACATCGAAGCACAAGCTATTTCTTGGGATGGAGTCGATGGCATCAATGGTAATGCTAGGCAAAATCGAACCTTATGACGGCAAAACGGACTTCGTCGCGTGGGTACGTCGATTGGACTCCGTGGCCAAGACGAACAAGATTAAAGATGACGATCTTTCCGCACTCATGCCCTTATATTTAACCGGCGGAGCATTTGCCGTCTATGAAGGGCTGGTGGACAGTGATAAATGTGACTATACGAAGGTGAAACGCGCACTCAGCGCCGCGTTTTCGCCCGATTGCTTCCGCGCGTACGACGAGTTATCGAGCAGAAAACTTCGCGAGGGTGAGTCGCCAGACGTCTACTTGGCCGACCTTGTTCGCTTGGTGTCTATTGTCTTTGCTGCTCAAGCGGGGGCACCTGCGTATCCCCCGGAGTCTTTGCTGAAGTGCGCATTTATGTCGGGCCTACCCGATGACGTAAAGCGGCAACCTCGAGCAGCGTGCTCGCTTACCAAAGCTGATTTGCCGGTGCTGGTTGAAATGTCGAGGAACTTTGTCTCGTCAAGTGCGGCATGTCTCGCCAGCCGTTTCGAGGATCGACGCGCTCAGACCCGTGGCGTCGTGGTGCAGTCTAAGACGGACTCGCAAAGGCGGTACACCGACCGGCCTTTTCGCAGCGGGCCGCGCAAGCGACTTTGCTGGATCTGCGGCGATCCGAATCATCTAGCTGCTGCGTGTGGTAAAAAATTCGGCGATCAAAAAAACGAATAAGGGGAACCACCAACACCTGCGCCAGCGTGTTCCCCTTGACTTTGGCGCGACTGCCCTCCATTGGCGTGATGTTAAATGGCCAGTTCACTACTGCACTTGTCGACACCGGCTGCTCCCGCACGGTGCTTGCATCAGTGCTGGCCTCCTCTCGTGATCTGCAGCCTGCGAGGGAGGGTATCTTGATGATGAACGGTGACCGCGCTCTCTGTACCTCTACGTGTAAGGTCAGTTTGTTAATTAGAGGAGTACCGCTGGAGGTTAATTGTTTGGTGACCGATATAATTGCTGGCTGGGACGTCATCCTTGGGATGGATGTCATAAGAGCGCTAGGCGGCGTCCGCGTAGGGCACGACGGTGAAGGCCAAGTTGACTTCGGTAATGAGGCTCCAACGACCCGATGCATCCGCGGCGAAAGAAACAGTGTAACCTGCCCTCACTCATCCCCGGCCACCGACGTTTCGCTCATTGCAAAGGTCGGAAATTCGAGCGAGCTTACAGTCTCCGACAAAGATTTTACTGCCATATTCCACGATGGCGCGTGGCACGTGCGCTGGAACTGGAAAGAAGGCGTACAGGCCCCCATGCTGCAGAACCGCGTGTCCTCATATCGCATCCCGGCTGAGGTAGAAGTAGAATATCAACGGGAAGTGGAGGACTGGATCAAGTGTGGTTGGCTTCAACCTTTTCATGGGGAGTGCGGTGGGCTGATTCCTTTGATGGCGGTGGTCCAAAGCAGCAAAGGGAAAGTGAGGCCCGTCCTCGACTATCGCGAGCTCAACCAGTTCGTGTCGAGCCTCACGGCTGAAGGCGACGTGTGCAGTAATAAACTTCGTGCATGGCGGCGAATGGGACGAAACGTAAGCGTCGTGGACCTGCTTAAGGCCTATTTGCAAATTCACGTAGGCCCATCATTGTGGAAGTACCAGGTGGTTGAATTTCATGGCCGCCGATACTGCCTGACTCGCCTGGGTTTCGGCCTTAACGTTGCACCAAAAATAATGACTGTTATCTTAAATAAAGTGTTGTCTATGGATGAGCGGGTCAGATCCGGCACGGATTCGTATGTTGACGACATTTTGGCGAACAATGATATCGTCTCAAACGACCGTGTGATTGAGCTTCTCCGTGAGTACGGACTTGAAGCAAAACCACCTGAAAAGTTAGAGGGTGATCGTGTCCTAGGCCTCCGCATTGACAGTAAACGCAACGAGCTCGTATGGCGCCGAGATAATGCCATAGGCTCTGTACAGTCAGTGCTGACGCGGCGAGAATTATTTTCTTGGTGTGGGCAACTCGTCGGGCATTTTCCGGTAGCCGGCTGGCTGCGACCTGCTTGCAGTTACCTCAAACGTATAGCCAGCGAGCAGGACTGGGACAGCAAAGTGCCGAGTGAGGTTCTGGAAATTGCTCGCGACGTCCATCGCAGGGTGCTAGCTTCTGATCCGGTGACTGGCGCGTGGCAGGTGTCCAATGTCGTCAGCGGAAAATTGTGGTGCGATGCGAGCAGCATCGCTATTGAAACGTGCCTTGAAATTGACGGTAAAGTGGTTGAGAATGCCTCTTGGCTTCGAAAGCCGGACGATACTTCGCATATAAACACCGCCGAGCTAGAAGCCGTCATCAAAGGCCTTAACATCGCTATTGCATGGGGACTTCAGAAAGTCCAAATCGTGACTGATTCAACTTCGGTGTTTGGTTGGCTGAAGTCATTGATCGACGGGGATAAACCCGTGAGGACGCGCGGCATGGGAGAGGCGATAATTCGACGACGATTGGGCCTACTCCGAGATATTATAACGGAGTGCAATCTAGAGACGACTGTCAGCCTAGTAAGGTCGCCGGAGAACAAAGCGGACCCGCTGACGCGAGTACCGCAAAGGTGGTTGA
This sequence comes from Cristatella mucedo, assembly GCA_009760855.2. Classification (NCBI taxonomy): domain Eukaryota; kingdom Metazoa; phylum Bryozoa; class Phylactolaemata; family Cristatellidae; genus Cristatella; species Cristatella mucedo. Next base: position 68,115 of record WPIO01000210.1, read on the forward strand.
AGTTCACGACTTGCTGTACCGGTGCCGTGGCTCCCGAGGTCAGTTTGGCGACTCCCAATATCGACCTGAAGCAATTCCACAATCTGCACCACCTGGGCGTCGACAGGACGCTATGCCTGGCGAGGCTATGTCACCCTAATGCGAACATCCGCAGAACCGATGTAGAATGAGTTGTTCGTTCCTGTTTCGCTGCAGATCAGTGGATCCGTCGCCGATTTCGTGGCAGCGAGGCAGTCTTGACGTCACCAAACCCTGGTCTCGTCTTTCGATAGATGTCACGCACTACCGCAATGAGAAATATCTGACGCTGGTGGATTGTGGGCCCAGCAGATTCACGCTATGGCGGCCCATTCCTAGCGAAGAGGTGCACCTTATCACCAGAGTGCTGGAGCAAATCTTTCGAGAGAGAGGCCCACCTACGCAGCTTCTGATGGACAACAGCACCTCGTTCCGATCTGAGGCAGTTCGGCGTCTCTGCGAACGCTGGGGCGTTGAGACCGTCTACCCTACCAGTGTGCTTACCGACCGGAAGGCAACGGCATAGTCGAACGCATGCATCGGATCAAGGGCATGGCAGCTCGCACCGGTAGAGGAGTACTAGATATGGTGTACTGGTACAATTCGGCGCCGACTGAGGGGATAAAGGGCGAAACCGTGCCTCACAGGCGGTTATTTACATATGAATGGCGGTGCCCGCTCCAGCCAAAGAAGATACAGCATTGCAACACCCAATCTGCCATTAACTACACTGCGGGCTAAAGGGTTTTTGTGAAACCAGCCGATGCGCGGTGTACATCAGAATGGCCGGAAGGGATTGTGACCTCAGGGACTCACGGCCTTGGTGTCGAGGTGAACGGAATCTGAAGACACGTGTCGGACGTCAGGTTAGTTTCGGACGCTGAGCCAGTATTACCGGCTCAGCTGCCAGCACCCTCCCAGATAAGAGGCGGAGATGATGAGCATGCTGGGACAGAGGAAAGGGGCGGCCACCAGCTTCGCGTGCGGTCGGAACTGCAGCACCCATGTTGGTTCTCCGACTACGTCATGGACTGATCTGTACGTCAGGGGACGTACAGTGCGCTACTCGCATTGCAGCTGGAAACTTGTGACCTTAAGGTCAAGGGAGCGTGTGGTCTGATTATATGCAGGCCGGTACCGCTCCTTCCTTAAACAGCTGTCAGGAGCATCACCGGTGGTGCATAGCTGTGGTCCGCCTGTGGTGTGGTTTGGACAGGCCGGTAACCACAGTCAGATGGTGGACTCACCATCGGGGTCGGCAAAAACAGCCGTCGGCGAGGGGGATTCAGTGGGGAGAGAGGGGCGAGTGAAGTCGTGCTCCCTCTGCTCTGTAGTAGAATAAACTGTTGGTGTTGGTTCTGTGCGGGCGTTCTTCGTGTAAGGCACATCGAAGCACAGAGACCACGTGCTGGCGCGCACACACAAAACACAAAAGAAACACAAAATTTCAGCTCGGGCGCTATACGACCATATTCGGTGGAGTCCACCAAATCCTCCTAGCGCTGTCTCGTCCAGTTCCGTCAATCACCGGCGAACAGCCCGCCCTCCTCCCTCGCTTTCAGAGAAACGAGTCCGACGGCGTAGAAGCGCGGAGCCGGACCAAAGACAGAAAAAACGCAGAGCGAGCGTCGCTCGACTCTTAAGTACTTGTCTGAGACAATGGGGCAAGGGTTTACTGGTATTGGGCCCGACACCCCGGCCCATTACGGCAAGGCATTAATACCGTCAGTAGGCCACTGGAAGGGCGCCTCTGTCCAGCTTGACTGGCGAATGTGTTCCAGACGATTCTTTCTTGGACCGAGTGAAGGCGGAGGTTGACAGGCCAGCCAACATCAATCAGCAGCCTCCGCGGGTATCGGACCAATTCTAAAGGCCGAATCGCCACCGCTGGTCTCAACTTCCTGGCTTGCTCTTAAGCTCTTGCTCTCTAACCGCACTGATGCTCCTCTCTGGCTCACTGCTCCAGGACAAAGGAGTTCTAGCCCGCCTCCGAACAGCTCTTGTTCGCGCTAAAATTCAGCTGAGGCCAGCAAAATGTTACAATACACTAGCAATATTATTGTTCCAAGGCCTGGCGTGCAGTGCTATGCCCTTGCGACCGTCGTTGGTTTGGGTAGAGGTTCAACGCGAGCGATGTGCAAAAAGCCGAATCTCACAGTACACCGAGGATAACAACACAGCACTCGATATTCTGCATGCGGTGGTAACTGAAACGCCGCAAGAGTAAAAGCATAGCGCTAGCCGGTTTATTACGGCTGATACGACGGGTGACTTCCAGCCGACTGGTCTAACGTGCTTACCGTAGCTCAAGCTCAGTACGAGGACTCACCGACCAGCAGACTAGTGTTTCAATAGAGCGACTGCGGTAAGGACCGTGCTTTACTTACTGGTCAGGTCGTAAGTCAAGCCGTAACCTCGTTCGTACTTAGTAATAAATCTAGCTGCTCACTAGCACCGTCTTACCGCGGTTGTTTCTTAAGCGGTTCTGTTCTAATACAAGAGCAAAGCTCATAGTTCGTAAAAGTTCATAATCCGTAATTGAGGTTGAGCAGCCAAACTCGTAGTCCATAAGCGTGGAGCATTATAATGTGGATGACTCAAATGAGCAGCAGCATGTCCCGAGCGAAACTCCAACCCGCAACCAAAATACGAGTCAAGGTGAAGCGCATTCTATAGCGTTGGCGAATTTCCTTGCCATTCAACCTGATCCGACTGCTAACAATAAACGCTGCCAACGATCGCAGCTGTAGGAAAGTGCTCCTTGATACTGGCTGCTCTCGGTCGATTGCGACTAAGTCGGCGGTACTGAACTTCACCTCAGCACACTCCTATACGCTCAACAAGACTATAATTGACTTCAATCGCATCGTGCAACCAGGAGTTGGAAATTTGCAGTTGGCAAGACTCATCCGCGATACAGTTGGACCAACTCTGCGAGAAAGGATGACGACTAGACATACGCCTGGAGCAACAAACACACCTCTTCTCTGAACTGAACGTTGTGTGCCCTCGAGATCTATGTGGAATAGCGATTCTTGTATAGCTCAGTTTGCTGACTGGTATAACCGACATGTGTAAACTCATAATATGTGCACAAGCAGATAAGCCGCCAATCCCCTAATTATACTTGTGGCAGAACTGGTCAATACACCTGTAATCGAGCCAAGGGGATAGGCCGCCCGACCAAACAAGCGGCTGCTATGCTGCCTGCTTGCCAGGTCGTTGGGTTAGTGAAAGACAAACGGCATTTTGATTAAACCTCTTTATAAAAACATCACATGTGCCGACAGAAACAGGGGAACTAGCAGTATAGCACAAATAAAGCCACTAATCAAGACCTTGACTTAGCTCATGCATTAAGTCATTATAAGTTTGCAGCCTAAGTCGGCCGGACGGCCAGCAGCACGAATTAGGCTACTGATCAAGACTTCGACTTAGCCCAGGCAGTCATACAAAGTTTGAAACCTATGTCAACAGGCAAGCAGCTCCTAGACCTCAGAGGATCGAATGAAGGATCACTAAGGAACAGCCGTCTCTATACCAGCAAGCACAGTGCATCGCTGCGGTTTAGCATACGTGTAAACAGCTTAAACGCCAACTTGCCTGACAAGCATAAAAGCAATTGTCGATCGTTGCGCAGGTGCATCTAAGCTAGTAGTTTGGCCAATGCTGCTGCCAGTAGATTGTTCTTTGGTATTGTTTCCTTTAAAGCGCTTGTAAAGTACCTTGCGTTATTGATTTAGTGCTCATAGCGAGTCATACGAATGCATTATTATTATTGATGTGACGAATTCCGTGGTGGAAACGTGCTTGGTTGCTGCACGCGAGCCTCAAGTTGAGAGATTGGGTGGACTGCCCGACTGAGTATTTAGGAAGGCAGCACGAGTGAGTAGCTAGAGAAGGACTATGGCAGGCAGCAGATGAATGGGGAGGCCATTGCTGCATGTAGTCGAGCTCTATCAGGTTCATTAAAAAGCAAGATATCCACCACCTCGATACTTTTATTTTCGTTTTCGAATCCTCTATCCAAATTCAAATGCTGACACTGACGCATAATCAATGGGCTAGGCTCACTAGAAGTAATAAAATTATAGCAGCGTAATGTAGACGTTTGATTATTTATCCTGCTCGTCAATTCTAACGCTACTGACAAAAAGTCAAACTCAAGACTCAGCAATGCCTGGTTCTACTGTAACAGCAAAAGCAGCAATCCTAATGCAAGAAATGGATATCGATTTCTCATGCGACAGCTATTGCCACAGGGCTCACAATTAAACGATTACTTCTCACCATATAAGCTCAGAGATCTCAAGGCCCAGTTCCGAATGCAACAATCTTAAGACATACTTTGAGCTTATAGCAGAGACGGTTGTATATTTGTGCAAGAACGACACGAGAACCAGAGTATACCCAACAGGGTGGCAACTACATCAGCAGCTGGTTAATATTGCATTGTTTACTGTCCTATATTGAAAGCAGGCTATTGCCTACCCTGTGCACATTGCCCATATAGCCGCAAACGAAGCACATGGACTAGCGGCAAACATAGCACAACGGAACCAATAAAACACGGGGACAATAAAGAGCATTTTTCTCTGGAAGATGGTAGCGTCGCTCTGTGTACGTGTACGAAACTCTACATGGTATTACGACAAAGGTCCTTTCTAGCGGAACAAATAGATGCCTCAGTAGTAAACGGCACTTTAAAATTCACCACTGTCCTGCACTGCTATCCCAAGATTGCTCGGCCGGCTTCCATCGGTCTGGGGGCGTCCTGCTCTGTCGTTGGTCTTGTCGGTATCAATCAGCATTGCTGAAACTCAAGCTCAAATCACTGCAGCGACTGGCAAGGCTCTCGACCAGCTCCTGAAGTGAATGCATGACGAGTTTTGACTAGTTACGCTTGGACAGCCTGACAACAACTTCATCAAAGAATTTAGTAAAGCGCATCCCCATCTTCCACTCCTTGAGGCTGGCATTAAGACTTCGGTACCGATATCTCAGTCACACAGAACAGTCGACTCTCACGGCCGTTCTCGAACAAATCACGGTACGCCCCCTATATGACACTACTACAGGGTGGAAACGAGTTTCTGCAATACCGAAGGCACGTCCTCGCCGCAGCTCGAAACTCAAGAAAGAAGGCCACAACTAAGGGCTAATACTATATGCATCGGTGATCTATGATCTGTTGCCGATCTCTGCAATGGCAATTGAGCCACTGAGGGTAGCTAGGTCCAGTCACTCTTCTTCTTGTTATAGTAGGATGCAGCAAGGCACCAGAATTGGCCGGGTGATGACAAATGAGCTCTCTTTGTACAGTGCCACACAATGGAAGGCTGAAAGCACCACATATGTCTTCTCTTCAGTTGTTTCTGCATCAATACGAGAGCATTCGAAGCCACCGTACCAGTAGGAAGTTCGACAGAAGTGCTTCCACATATATCACAGTGCAGGAAGGGCAAGCTGCTGTCCCTTCAGAACTGGTACCACTTCTTGTCCTTATAATGATTGGCAAGGCCATGTGCACGGCTGGAAAACTCTTGAGCTCGATCGCGCATCATGGCTGTCCTTTCATCGAGCTGGCCGAGCTTTTCACCACGCTCGTTTAATGCCTACAAGTATAGGACAAAAAGGCGCATAAGATTGAGCTCGACATCATTGCCAGAATAAAACAGCCTTATTACCCTAGCTGCTGACCCCACAGAGGCTACAATGAGAAAGAACCTGAGAACTAGCTTCATTATATTGCAATTTTGGGGCACGAAGGAAGTAACATTCGACCATTGGCCAAGTGGAGATTTGCAGCTTATGCACACAAGCGCGAGTGTGTGTGTGTGTGTGTGTGTGCGCATGTGTGTGTATCTCCGTCAGTAACTCCACAAAGTCATAAAGACCACGTGGGTGTTACGCAGGAGAGTTTTGTATAGCGCACTCACAGCCTAAGCGGCTTTCGGTACGCATTCGGTAGCCAACAGACTTCGTCTCACGCAACAAAGAGAAAGTGGGAAGCATAGCAGAGTTAGGAGAGCAGTTGAGGTTGTGAGTAGCATAGAAGTAGCAGTTCAGGACAGCTGAAAAAGATGTGCCATAGTCGGCAGTTGGAGAGTAGATGTCGTTGCGTAAGAATTGTGGAAGCGAGTTCCACAGTCTAGGACCTGCAGAGCTAAAGCTTCTGTCGCCAACTGTCTTTAAGCGGAGGAATGGGACAGCTAATTTATTGTCCACACAGGACTTGAGGGCGCGAACAGGCTGAAACTGATGCAGCAGTTCAGCTAGGTACGAAGGAGCCAAGCCGTGGCGTGGCGGGCCTTGTGGGTCAGCATAAGAACTTCGCTCTGTATGCCTGTGTGTGTGTGTGTGTGTGTGTGTGTGTGTGTGTGTGTGTGTGCCTAAACACATTTACGAATGCTGCACTACACGCAACTGTTATCATAACCTAGATTACCTCACCCTTATACATAATTTTAGATAAAACAACGATAAGAACATATAGCCCTAGGCGGTTTAAATAGATTAGGAGTCATTTTTTGTAACTAATATATGCTTACAATTAATTCCTAAAGCCGTAAATGCTGCTATCACAGACAAGATATGCAGTGACTATATTATATATATATATATATATATATATATATATATATAAGTGTGTGTGTGTGTATATATATATATATATGTACACACAAACACACACACACACACACACACACACACACACACACACAAACACACACACAAACACACACACACACACACACACACACACACACAAACACACACACACAAACACACACACACACGCATATATATATATATATATATATATATATATATATATATATATATATATATATATATTTATATATATATATATATATATATATATATATATATATATACATATATATATATATGCATACTACAAATGCTACTTAAAAAACAAACACGACCATACATTCAGTCCAAATGAGTTCGTTTGAAAAATCGGGAGGCACCAAAAGTATGCAAGACAACCGGTTGGTAGCAGTATTGGCTAGGGCTTATAATAATAATGATAATAATAATAATAATAATAATAATAATTATGCACTTGATACAGCACCCTCGGAGAACTCAATCTCTTTGTAGGTACTTTACATGTGCTGCAAAAGGCTTGTATGCTATAAGAAGAAGTAAATATATTACTCTTTGATTCATGAATGCTACTTGGTGCAAACGACTAAGCTAGCTGCATATTTCCCTTAAATAATAACCAAAATCACGTTTTCCAGCGACAGGCAGGCCTAATGAATTACACTTAAGGCCATCACAGAGCAAGTATGCACAAACTATATTAAATAGTAGAAGTCAGCGATTCAACATGTTCATTTATTTAGAGGCAAAATAGCTTTAGGGGCTAAGCCCACCTGCAATGAGCAATTAGTATTTCCTGCTCCAAGCTCCGCCTGCTCCATGGCTTTAATTGACGATCTGGGGCACATGTAGCAAGCACCTGACCCTTGGGCTAATACACAAACCCAATCGACTGCACACTTGGCATTACAGCATATTCCACTTCAAGGAACCCCTTCGATGGGGTAATTTTAAGCATGCATACATAAGGACCAAGTTTCTTGTTGTATCTCTTACTGACCTAAGAGCTTCAGAAAAACTTGATTTCGAGTGTCACTTGTCTCCTCATGGGCTGGTCCACAGCTCAATAATTAATACACCTTGACCACAAGAAAGGCACTAGGCTAATTATTATATTATGCAACGGAATAGTAAAACAAACCGAAATCAATCCAAAATTATATAGCTGCAAGAAATCTAAAGTGGCATTCAGTGGCCAGAATTTTCATCTAGGGAGGGCAAGACCTGCAACGTTTTCAAATAGGTGGAGCTAGGCCCAAAATTAATGTAAAATCACAGCACAAAATCAGTGCCTATTTTTCACGAACTCTGTGGTTGCTTATCGAGTGGAATTAAGGCATAATTCTGTTGTTGGTGACGGTCGGAGGCCATAGGAATAGGAGTAGCCCAAGTTGCTACCATGCAGTGGAAGGGGGAATCAAATGCCCCCCTGCCCTATGGATACACCCCTGCTGGTACTTATCGGCACGAATGCCTCCATTTGCAGGAAGAGCAGGCTAGGGGTACTGCTTTGCCTACAATACCTTAAAAAATGCCCCTCCAAGGTTAGGACGACAATTTTAAGATGCATTGTGTTGTAAGACAGCATAATGTGTGTACAGCATATGTAAAATGGATAGAATGAGATTTAGTCCTCCCAAGCTTCTAAACAAATACGCAATCAGTGTTAGTATTGCAATTTTTATTAGTGCGTTTTCTATTCACATCTAATTTCACCAAACGTGCCTCTATCGAATTATCCACAAGTGACTTCCATTCGCACCTCAGTGGACAATCATTTGCTGACAAACGAACTCTTCGGAAAACAGACAAGCAAATAACAAGTAACAGGTAAAAAATCAAAAGCAACAGCTGCTCCATAGTCGCGAACGATTGGCCATCATTTGACGAGCAGGCAGAGAGGGGGCTGCAGCATACCTGCTGTGCCCGACTGATCTCGTTGGTGACAGCCTGGGCTTGCTGCACTGTTGCCCCAGTGCCCGGTATAGTCTGCGCTATGCCTTTGCTGGGTTTACCACCTTGCGAACCAACTACAAGACAAAGCCCACATGGTAGCTGCTAATGTGCACGGCATGGCAAGGAAGACCTGGCACGGCCTATGAGAAAGTGCGGTACGGCTGGTGAGGACGTGCCATGACAGTGCATAGACACAACTGCTGCATCACTGGAGCAGAGGGAGACTAAAGCCGTGTAAAAATGGCAACTTGACACCTGCTTCCACCCCTCGAACATAACCATATCAGCTTCCACCAACATAAAATCACGGACAACTCCAAATCTTGTTTGGAATGCAGTGCTAAATGTAGGCTAACAAATCTAGCAAACCCAAGCAGCAGACAAGCAATCAAGAAGTTCTTTCTTGATTGTTTCTTTACTAGTTAAGTAACATCTTTATGAAGGGAACATGAAAACAACATTTCGAAGCATGAAAGCACCATGTCTTCGAGAGTCTTCTTCAGTCTCTAGCAGTTGTTAAGTTCGACAAAATCACGCCTCCTTCCAGTCTCGGCAGGGCTACACTGAGTGAATTTACCTGCTGCTTCTTTTCTTTTTCTGCGACAGTTAAGCACATACATTTTTGTTTATTTTAATTTTAATTTTAAAAGTCATGGCATCAATGTGCTGTCTCCGGCGGGACATAATCATGGAAAAGAAGTCCCCCCGGAGTAGGAAAAGAACGTACAGCCTCTAACTACCGGTCTAGCTCTCAACAGAGCGAGGTATCCGGACAAGTCTTCATTCAGCGTTCAACACACAAACTGAAAGCCTAATCAATAAATTTACAGTAATGTGCACCCCGCGAATCTCAGTGTACTGCTTGAATAAACTAATAAAATATATTTAATCATGCATCCTTTGCAGCAAACGTGAAGTGCCTGGAAAGAGATTGAATTATCTAAGGGTGCTATATTAAATGTGCTATTTATTATTATTATTAATGGAAGTGCAAGATTATAAGAATTTGGTGCAAAGCTGCAACCATTTCAGCTGACTTGGCACTATTTTGTCCCGGATTCATTGCTGCATATGTTTGGTGCTTCGTCACTTTCAATATTGTATTCAAGATTTAACCGTGAGAGTATTTTGCCACTTGCAGCTGGCCCTCTTTTCAGTGTTGATGCTGGCTGGCAAATCAACGGTAACTTCTGCTAACTAAAGGCAGGTGTGGGACTAAGCACAGGTATATTCAAAACTACAGAGGGTTATTATAATTAAATAAACGTTAGACTAAGTATAACGCCATATACACAAGGGGAGTGTCATCGGCAGGTCATCCCTCAATCAATAGCTTGCCCAGATTAAACGAAATATGCCATAACTGCAGCTCAAGTGGCTTGGCGAATGTGTCTCTAGCATCAAAACCCCAGCACCAAAACTCGAGAGAAAAGCTCACAGGACAAGAGCTCAATTAGAAGCCACTGTTTTGCTGATCATAAATTCAGCCTCGGCGATCGGTTGGTTCGAGCACTGGGACCATTAGCAAATTCTGACAACCAGGCTCAGACCAATAACTCACAGATAAAAATGCCCTCATCTAAACAGATAGAAGAGGTGGGCCATTAAGCAAAAAAGAAGCTGGCATTTAGCCAAAGATCTGAACACTGATGCACAGCGATTGATGACAAAAAGGCAGAGTGAAGGTAAGGGGAAGATTCTTCTGGCTGGCAGGACCTGCCACTCACACAGCTCCTCACGATCGAGGACAGACGGCGCAACGCTGAAGAGGTTCTTGAAAAAGCTCTGCTTTGGCGGCTCCGGTGTCTCCTTGGCAACAAAAAGATCACTCATCATGTCACCTGCCAGTCGGCTAAAATGTTTAAAGAATGATACAGCTTAGTCAACTGCAGGTGGTTCATGAAAGAAAAAAATGATAGACTGGCACACTATCGCCTTAACAAGCAGGGGGTTACAAAAGCTCGTCAACGGATCGACCATGATTTGACTAAACATTGGTATAGAACTATAAAAAAACCGAGGCACTCGAAATATGCTGTAAAGAAGCATGCAATCTGGTCAGCAGCAGTAAGCACAATTTCATAACACAAAATAGCTTAAAACGACCATCAAATGCCATTTCATTCTCTAACCTGCAATGCTCTCTCTCTCCCTCTCTCTCTTCTCTCTCTCTCTATCTCTCCGAGCAGCAATGATGCCTGTAGTACCAGGATCGTGCTACTGTACCGGAACTGCCAGGCACAAGCTATTCTGTAAGCTATCGATTGTGTAGCAAAAGCTGCTTTCAGTGCACTGCACAAGAATCTCCGGCATAACACCCACGTAGTAGTTGTGGCTTTGTGGAGTTATAGACAGAGATACATTGAGCTGGGGTAATTATACTAATAGCACAGTGATGACATTGCAGCTTCATCACCTTAGTAGCATAGAAATGTGACAGCAGGATCCACATTTAGGACCATTCACGTCTCACCATGACCTGGGCAAGGTCACTGAACAAGGTCACTGAACGGGTGGCAGCTTTCCCAGCTGCTGTACTTCCTGTCGCACTACGGATGCTAGCCATGCTTCCTGAACAGGGACCTGCCCACCCCATAAACGACGGCTGATCGTTTGACGAGGTTGGCCGGACCGAATATGTGCACCAGTCAAGTGCACTTCTGGCCAAAGCAGAACGTTAGGACAAACGTTAAATTAAAACCGAAGTGCAAGTCAGACAGTCAGACAAACGAAGGTTTGCCAGTACTGTGACAGCTCTAGCAAGATGGATACGAGCAGCAGCAGGGTAAAGCGCCTGGCGATGGACAGCTGTCCACCACGTACCACATTTCAGAAGACATGGTGATCTTCTGAATTTCGGTCGGTGACACCATATACACCACGTGTCCATGATTGCCAAACTGCAAGGTTCTCGATACCCGGATATCCAGCGGAGAGAAGTGGCTGACATTGTGAAGCACGCGCAGGCTAGGCAGGCTGTAGACCAGCAAGGTGCCAGCGCTAGTCAGGCAAGCCAGGCACACGCCATCTGCAAGAACGGCAAGAGATGGACAAGCAGAGGACTCGTCACCGGCACGGCTTTCGAGCAGAGAGAGCGCAGGCAACCACACAAAACTCGTGCCCCCGCACGAGCTAGCTGGGTGCAGGCAGCTCACTCGATACACATTGACCTAGCGCAGCAGTCACAGCAAACAAGCACTCGACCGAACTCGACTGAAAAGTCTCCAGTGAATGGCCCGGCCATCAGCAAATCTGCTTAGCTAAAGCCTCTGCCGGGAAACTGCTGGCACGAAAAGGGCCATCGGTGGTTGCTGAATAGTTAAGCCGGCAGGTCTGGCAACTTGGGCATCGATAGCCCACAGGCAGCTGAAACCCCAGGATCCATCGGGGGGGGGGGGAGGGGAGTGGAAGCAATTCGATCATAGCTCGTTCGTCTGGATTTCAGGGCTGGGCTGCCCAGCAACACCAGGCAGAAAGGGGAAGAATATACTAAACTTGCTTATAAACCATTACTACGACTACAGTACTGTAACTATCATACATCTAGCATTTGTAGATCAGCCACCAGAGTGGTGCTCTGACTGACCTATGCTACGATCGCACCACCAATCATACGGTAACCTAGCATTTCAGCCCTATCAGCTGAGCCAGTAGTGCTTGAGCTTCCATTCATGCATTGACTATGGCCATAGACCATCTGACATCTGAAGCCTAAGATTACTGCCTATAAATGGCCCATCTTGCCAGCTACATCTTAATGACTTTCTGCCAGTAAGTAATGGCTAGAACGGTGGGACTACTAGGATGCACACCCACAGCTCAGCCAGGATTCTCCAGACCAGCAAGATGTATGCTTCTCACGTTTAAGGAATGTGTAAAAAAGCCACAAGGGCTCAAGAGGCAATATACAAGACAGGCAGCTCGGCCAATCCCATTTACCTTTAATTATTTTTTTCAAGAGATACTATGTGATTTACATCAGCCTTCTTAATTCATATCAGGCAAAGATCTTGCAGTTGATAAGAAATGGAAGTCACACGGCTCCATGAACTAATTTCTTTCGAATAATGCTCAGATAATTAGTTTCCGTGGCAGATAATAGATAACGTGCAAGTGATTGATCACTGTATTGATCACTAGAGGAGAGTCTATGCCGTTATGTAACCCATGTTCGGCAAGCCATTTCTGTCTGTTCGGCAGATTCAAGATGCATGTAGCCACAATTTACCTAGAGTTACACGTTTACGCAAGGGCCTCTCAAAATGACTGAGCTAATCAAAATGGAAGGCTTGGCAAGAATAAAGTACAAACTTCATTGCACTTCAGCTACACAGCTATTCAACAAATAATATAATGCCAAATAGGACATCAGAATCCCACCTGTACACTTACCTTTTAGCATGACGACATTACCTTTGACAGCAAAGCTCGAGCAATTGTCACTTATCTTGACCTTGTGCATGCAAGTCTGTGAAGGTAGGGCGATGGTGCGAACCTGAATGTCAGAAACTAGAACAACAATCTGTCGGTCAGCAGTGATGTCGACCTGTTGTGTTGGCAATAAAAGCTGCTGGCGGCTAGGTCGACTAAGAAGACCTGTAAAAAAATGGTTGATCCAATATTACACAAGCTGTGTCACTGCATCGCTGGACAGAGCTGCTAAACTGCAGCAGATACCGAAAGAGCAAGTGACATACTTTGCGGCCCAAACGTTAACATATACCTGCGACCAGCACAATAATTCACTCAAAACACGCAAGATTGAAGTGGATATAACGACGATAACAATTTGCATTATGCAGAAAAGCCGAGGAATATAAATTCACATGTTTTTTATTTGAAACAATCAATAGCTGGTCGAACCACCGCGATATTTCATAACTTATAACAATCACCATGGCATTGACTCCACTAGCTCACGGCACGTTTTATAGGAATGGACCCCCATCAATAATTTAAAACGTCAAAGAACTCATCAGATTTCATACCCAGGAGAACAAAGACCCTTGGGGCATGACCAAATTTGTCTAATTGATTTTCATCTGGGTTCAGGTTCAAACTCTGACTTGGCTTCTGCATGACCTCGATTGGCCCGAGACTGTGGTCCTGAGTTTGTAACAAGCTCTTGAACAGCCACAGCAGAACGTTGTGATGTCGGCACCAGAAATCGAACATGCGAAAAGCGTAAGCAGATAATAAGCCAGCATTCTGCACAATGTCCAGATAAATAATCTGATTCACGATTCCTTGAATCCTATGCACACGCCCAACATTAGAAGTTGAGAAAGGACCACAAAATATTACCTGCCCACCACCGAATTTCAAGATATTTAGCAGACAACCGTCAGAAGATTTGTCACAAACTCAACAGCGGATGTACATTATCCTGTAATCACAGCATAGAAATGGAGTCTGAACTCATCGATATACAGCACTCTGCTACACCGTGCTGCTGTGAACTAGCAAAAAACAGCCTTACATTTTTGTGTGTGGCTCAGTCAACAGTGGCTTAACTTGGCCAGCAGTGTTTTCAATCCCGGTGAATCAATTCATATACTCAAGGTATTTTGGCTAACGATTGCTCCGGTAGCTTGGCAGAAACTCGAAGTGCATTTTTGCAGTCGAAAACCAATCCTTTAAAGCCATGCCTTTCAGGAGCCGATTCTCCCACTGAGGAGTTGGTCGAAGGCAACTAAAGCATGGCAGTGCTCCTGTGCTACCATAGCCCAGGTGTTTCTTTGTAATGTTCTTAGCGGTACACTCTGAGATCTTTAGCCACTTTGCGATTTTCGGTCTGAATTGTCATCTCAGTGGAGCAACATCAACTACGCAACTGTACCTTCTGAAAACTGCACAACTGGGGGCATGATCTGGTAGCATACAAAGCCTGAATATGGCATTGGCAGGCCCCTACAGATCAAGGAGAGACCAGGGTATCTTAGCCCATCATATGCTGAAGAACGTTCAGTGATGAAATAGGTCAAATAGGTTCTCCCGGATGGCCTCCAAGAGACAAAATAGTCACGTGACAACAACACCCGTTTGTTTACACAGTAACAATTGACCTTGTTAGTTATTAATGCTATTACTCATTATGCCAAACGTAGCTAACCATGACTAACGTCAAAATTATATTACCAACTAGTGCAGTGGAATAACTTTGGACAGAAAGAGAGAGAGAGAGAGAGAGAGAGAGAGAAAAGGTAGAGGGAAGAGAGAAAATGGGAAGAAGCAAGCAAGAGAGAGACAAACATCAGAGACCGGGAACAAAAAGAAGTGAGCTAAATTGACAAAGACCAACGGATACAAGGAGACAGATAACAACGAGGAAGAGAGGAATACATGGAATGTAGAATAGAGGGGATAGTTTGGGAAGAACACAGAGGGAGGGAAGAAGGGGAAGGATGGGGAAGAAAGAGGTAGAGATGATGTAATGAATGTACGATGACAAGAGAGAAGACAAAATAGAGAAAGGAAAAGTGAGAGAGAGAGAGAGAGAGAGAGAGAGAGAGAGAGAGAGAGAGAGAGAGAGAGATAAGGTTGCAGAGAGAGCAACTGCAGAAGAATCCAAACTGCAAGCCATACTCAGACATCATTGTTACCAACCAAACATAAGGTTTAATATACTGAATGAAACCACCACTAACACCACTCAAATTAAAAGTGACATTTGTTTCATTGTTAGCTAATTTAGGTTCTTTTATCGATTATTTTGTGTCCCAATGAATAATCATAATCGTAACAGACACAAGCATAATCATATCATGTCGTGGACAGAGAGCAGTGTAAACAGCTCAATCGGCAGAAAACTGGGCCAGTAACACATAAGTTGATGCCCTCTACCCTGCACGAGGAGAAATTGTTGTGCAGCACCCAGTCCCATAGCAGACGGCTTCCATTGCTCTATAATTTGAAATTACTTGGATCAACATAATTGAATTGTCTGCTTTGCCATCTGAAAAGCAGGAGTTTACTCCTGCCGTTTGTGATGCTGCAACAAACTAGTCGGTCGCATCAGATAAGATATAAACAGGGCAGGATGTACAGCCTTGGCAAGGACTAATCTCCTTACCCAGTCATGCACTGGATAGGCCGACAACCAGCTGAACATCATGCCTACACAGTTTGCCTAGTATTATTTTGCTACTCACCAGCACCAGCTGAGATGGCATCTACTACAATCAGTCAGGATTTCTAACACCTCGTGCTAACCCCCCGAATTTAGTCTGGGCAGATCGATTTACAGCAGGCGATTGCAAGCCCCGAGCTCTCGACAAGATCGAGCGAAGACAACAGCTTACGCTTTTCTGGCTTCACTTCTGCACCCTCCCTGGTCTTGTCCTTCCAGCATTCGGCTTCAGCTGGTATGAGCAAACCTTTGCAGTCGAGGAAGGCAACGTCCAGCATGCACCCTCTCATCCGAAACACGGTGCCTGAAACGATGAGCAGCATATACGAGTGAGAAGATCGATGCCTCGAACACAAAGCTGAGACCACTCTCGGCCACACAACCAGGCCCATCCCTCAGTCGGTACCAATTGCATCGTGATTTCTAGATTCACAGTCTTCAGTAAGCTACCACCACGAAAGGTATTTTGTCCTGCACTGGCAAGAGCTCAACTGCTCGACTCCCGAGGTAGTGCTTACTATCAAAGGACTTGGCATGCCGAGTGATCCCACGCTCACCGTATCAGGGTGTCGGTGCCGGAGACAAGCAAGCTGGCCACATTGGCAGGTCTCCTACTGACTTCTCCAGAAGCAGAAACCACATTAGCTGCATCATCGGCAGGTTACCCACCCCCTGAAGCTGGCTGGCCACCCTTTTGCTTTTGCAAATGAGCCATCTCAAACTGAATATGACATAAAGCATTAAATCATTGCCAACGTGTTAAGAGACCGTCAAACCATAAACCTCTCTAGCCATTAGGGATGGGCGTGCAGGAGGGATAACATGGCTGCTGGTGGTATTGCTAGCCTTACTATTTCACCACTTTCAAATAAGTACTGATCTTTAAGATTAATATAGGCAACTTATCCCGATAGTTTCTTTCTACTAGATGCCAGCTTCTGGTACAATGTCGGCAGTTCTAAAAAAAACTCCATAGCCACTTCCTCGACAGGGGAGCTACACTAGGCAGGGCACAGACCTAGCTGAAGATCCTCACGAGCCGTTTAAGACTGGTGTAATGAAAAGATGGACGATCTCATTCTCAACATTCACTCATCTAGAATAACTCCTGAGACGTAAGTCCTCTACATCAGGGTGTTTTTTGAAAGACCTTGTCAATGGAGGAGCAAATTTCATCCATAGTAATAATAATAATAATAATAATAATAATGCACTTGATAAAGCACCCTCAGAGAACTTAATCTCTTTCTAGGCGCTTTACATTTGCTGCAAAAGGAAATGCAATTGAATGGTGAGTAATATCAAGCTTGATAAACTAAAAAAATGAATACCATGGTTAGGGGTGACATGCACAGGGTCAGTATGCAAATGTGGTTAGTGGCAGCATGCACAGTGTCAGCATGCATAAGCACATAAAGGACGAGTCACAGGGACCAACTAAATGCTGTCCTAAATAGGTGTGTTTACAAGTTCTATTTAAATGTGGTCAGGTCAGGGGATCTTTTGACGCAGGTCAGGAGGGAGTTCCAGGCTTTGGGAGCATATGAACTAAATGCACGGTCTCCAAAGGATTTAAGGTTTGTAGGAGGTATTTCTAGACTGTTGGATTCCGAAAAGCAGGTGGTACGATGCTTTGCCTGATGGGGTAGTTTATCTGACAGATAGGCTGGAGCCATAGAATGAAGGGACCTAAAAGTGAGCGACAAAACCTTGAAGTCAATCCGTTGCGTGACTGGTAACCAGTGCAGGTCGGCGAGAAGTGGAGTAATGTGGCAACTGCGCCGCTCACGACAGACAAGCCTAGCTGCAGAGTTTTGCACCAGCTGCAATCGCATGATCGCACATGCCGGTAGGCCAGTAAGCAGTGAGTTGTAGAAGTCGAGACGGGATGTCACGAATGCATGAACCAACTTGGACGTGGTATCCTTATCTAAGCAAGCCCTAATTTTAGCAATGTTATGAAGCTGAAAATAGGCTGATTTGACCGTGGAGTTGATATGGTCGTCTTACGAGAGGTCGCTTTGGAATATGACACCTAGATTTCGAGCTGATTCAACTGGAGATATGCTGGCAGAGCCAATTTTGAGAGTCAGCCTTTCCAATCTATAGTAGCATCGGACTACTTTCAGCTGACAAATACTGCCAAAATGAGGGCCTACTTACATAAGAGAGCAACTGAGAGAGTAGTTGGCAGGCTTGTGACGTGCATCGAAAGCATCGTATTTCCTTTCTTATAGATTCTCGAGCAGCGACTTTAATCAACTTTACAACTTTCTGCGAGAGAGGTGATCATTAAGGGCTTATGTCATGTGAGTATTATTTTGATATTACCCTTAGGCAAGCATGCGAAAGCATGCAAGTATGATAAGATAAGACACCCAAGCACAGTGGTTTATTGGACCCGTGGGTAGTACCATTAACATAATCATTCAGGCACGCACAAAATAAAAAAAACAAAGATTATTATAGCACAGGGAAAGCTAAGCAGAACAGTTGCATCCTTATCTGAGACTAAAATAATGCCAAGTGATTTGCGGTGGTGACAGAAGTCGGATGTAATTTTCATTATTTTGGTGCATATTAATCGAAAGGCCGATTTCAATTCAGTATACTGAATGGCAAGATGACGGAAAGCACAGGAGCCAGACGAATAGGCCGGCTGTGGAAGCCAGTGAAGCAACATATAAGCCAAAGGTTGTTGACATCCCGTTGATGCTTGATATGGAGCCATTGAAGATCCCATATAAGTGGTGTAATGTGACAGCTATGCCCTTGACAATAGACAAGATGAGCAGCAGAGTTTTGCATCACTAACAATGCCTTGAAAGATAATATGTTTCCATGGGTTGTAGTACAAAAAAGTATTATTATCGTTTTATGGCTATTCTCTTTTAAAATGTGTTCTCACATACGAACTTCTCAAGATCGCATGGAGCAGGCTTAGTATCGGCTCAACTTGCATATTCGTTTCGTCTCTCATTCTATGACTATGACCAAACTCAGGCTGACATTAGAGCCAAGCAAGTTTTGTTGGTCAAAGAGACCAAACTAGATAGGCCCCTTCTAGGCTTGACAAAATGTAATGCAATGTATCTCCACCTATAACTCCACAAAGCGACAACGACTATGTGAGTGTTACACAGGAGAGTTTTGTATAGCTCTCACAGCCTAAGCGGCTTTCAGTACGCATTCGATAGCCAACAGACTTTATCTCACGCAACAAAAAAAAATTGAGAAACATAGGAGAGTCAGGACAGTAGTTGAGGTAGTGAGCAGCTTAAAATTAGCAGCTTAGAACCGTTGGAAAGGATGACCCGTAGTCGGCAGCCAGAGAGTAGTTTTAGTTTCGTAAGCATCGTGGATACAAGTTCTACAGCCTAGCTGATGCTTCTGTTGCTAACGGTCTATAAGCAGAGGAATGGAACAGCTAGTTTATTGTCCATACAGGACCCGAGAAGGCTGAAATTTGTGCAGTAGTTTAGCTAGGTATGGAGGAGCCAAGCCTTATCGGGCCTTGTAGGTGAGCGTAAGAACTTAGTTCTGTATCCGTTGATCAACCGGCAGCCATTCTAGCTGTTTTAGCAAAGGAGACACGTGGTCACCCATCTGGGACTTAAAAAAACTAGCCTTGAAGCCATATTCATAGCCATTCGTAGTGGCCTAGTTGTCTGTTTTTGGTAGCCCAGCCAAAAGGGAATTACAATTATCAAGCCGAGACAGAACTAAGGAGCTAGTTAAATTTTTTGCAAGCCACAGTGAAAGACACAGCTCCTTATCTCAGGTAAGGATCCGACGTGGTGGCTAGCTACAAAACAAGATGATGCACAAGTCAGCCAAGTTTGACACAAGGTTTGTCATTGGAAAATCAACTTTACACGTTATTACTGACATCCGAAACAAACAGATAAATGGACCTGCCAACCTAATAATAACCAGTTATATTGAATTTATATAGCATGATTAAAGAATTAAATATTTTCCTAGGCGCTTTACATGTGCTGTAGAGGGAGCAGCTTGGCACCTGCCTCTGAGAGCTCAGGGCAATTCACCGGTAGAGTCTTATGCATCGCTTCCATGTATATCCCTGCATTAACAAGTAGACCGTGTAATCAGATCACATTTATTGAGCTGATATGATGAGGGAAATAAAAGATGCTACCGGCAGAGTGAAGGCACAGAGGTTTTAAAGTGGCCGAGAGCAATCTAGGGCAGTAGGAGAGGGACACTGAATAAATGATTGACTAGTTCTAAGTGCCGAATCCAAGCTGGTGCCAATAGTGTGCTGCTTACTAAGCTACAGTAATCCAACCACTCCCCAGACATTATCCCATCTGTACATCAAGAAACCCATTCTTCTAACTCTCCTTGGTCTATCATTCAAGCTTTTACTTTTGCTTCTCTCTCAAAGCTTTGTGTCAGACCTTACGCCACGGGCCTAGACAAGAGCACATGTGACCCGAAAGGATGCTTGTTGCTAGTACAATGCTGTGCAGGAATCACTTCGATGTCGAATCTCTTCCTCTTTAAATGCCGATTGTAACAGTTCATTTTCGATATTTACAAGTAAGCTGTAAAAGATATCCTAATTGTGCTGTACACATTAACACGTGCTCAGAGGCATGCAAAGAGAGAGAGAGAGAGAGAGAGAGAGAGAGAGAGAGACAAACAGACAGACGGACACAGACACACATACCCAAACATACAAACACACACAGAAACACAGACACACACAAACACAAACACACACACACACAGACACACATACACAGAGGGCGAATCATTAAGAGAGTGAGTGAGGTAGAAAGACAAAGAAAAAAGACCAGAGAGAAAACGACAGACACGACGAGTGACAGCGCAAGAGAGAGAGAGGAGTGGGTGTGAGAAGAGAGATAGACACAGACAATGAGATATGTATATATATATGTATATATATATATATATATATATATATATATATATATATATATATATATATATATATATATATATACATATATAGACGAATGCATTAACGAAGACAGAGACCTAGTTAGACAGAGAAAGAGGAAGAGCACAATACATGTACTCATAGCTTTCTTTTAGTTATTGCAGACCAGCATATCAGTTGTGAGGAATAACATAGCTGTTCTTTAACTTAAAGCATGTATGTGGAAGCACCGCACTGACAAATATCTGTCTGCCTAGAGAGAGATTCAGTTCTCTGAGGGTGCTATACAAATGTATTATTATATCTGCAGTGCTAAATCTCGTAAAGGACTGTCGGTTTCAGGTTTCTTAATGGTGCTTAACTGACTGACAAGCTGGGTTTCATTAAGCATCGATCGCTTCTCTCGATTCTTTGTGCAGAAGATAGACAAGATCAGGGAATCCATCCCTGCGATGACAACCTCCCCACTAGAATGCTGTTCCTCGGTTCCTGACTGCACCTCAATGTCTGCATTTAAGCAGGTCACTAGTGATCTAGTCCTAAAGTTCGTATCGCAATCAAAGAAGACAACAAGTCCTCTGGACCCTATTCATAATGTCCTGCTCCTACGTTGCATTGATCTGCTGCTGCCATGCATAACTAACATCATTAATATGTCATTAGCCTCAGGTCATGTCCCAGCACCTTTCAAAAAAGCTGCAGTCAGGCCTCTCCTCAAGAAAGCAACACTAGACCAAGAGAACTTGAGCAACTACCGCCCAGTCTCCCTTCTACCATTTCTATCAAAGACACTGGAACGGGTCGTGGCAGACCAGCTAAACTCATATATCGAAACCTCACACCTTGCTAGTAAGTTCCAGTCCGGCTTTAGAGCTAATCACTCCACAGAGTCAGCATTGCTTCGGGTATACAACGACCTACTTAGGAATGCAGACATGGGTAGAGTGTCTCTGCTTGTTTTGCTCGATCTTTCGGCAGCTTTTGACACCATCGATCACAAAGTTGTTCTAGAGCGCCTCTCATCTCGCCTGGGCATCACTGGCACTGCTCTGCAGTAGTTCACGTCCTATCTCAGTGGTGACTCCAGAGTATTGACGTGAATGGACAAAGATCATCTGAAGTACCTCTGAATTATGGAGTACCTCAGGGTTCCGTGCTAGGTCTGGTTCTTTTCACAGTTTATACTCTCCCTCTTGCTGATGTGATTGCCAAGCACAATCTAGGCTTTCACTTCTATGCGGATGACACTCAGTTGTACCTTTGCTTTGATCAATCCCAGCCTTCGAGCACCTCAAATTCTCTAAACTCACTTGCTGCATGCATTGATGACATCAGCACATGGATGGCAGCAAATTTTCTAAAACTAAACGATGATAAAACTAACTTACTAGTAATGGGCAAACCCTGTGTGATTCAGAAATTGGAAAGGCTGTCTCTCAAAATTGGCTCTGTCAGCATATCTCCTGTCGAATCAGCTCGAAATCTAGGTGTCATATTCCAAAGCGACCTCTCGTAAGACGACCATATCAGCTCCACGGTCAAATCTGCCTATTTTCAGCTTCACAATATTGCTAAAATTCGGGCTTGTTTAGATAGAGATACCACGTCTAAGTTGGTACATGCATTCGTGACATCCCGTCTCGACTTCTGCAACTCACTGCTTACTGGCCTTCCAGCATGTGCGATCAGGCGATTGCAGCTGGTGCAAAACTCCGCAGCTAGGCTTGTCTGTCGTGAGCATCGCAGTTGCCACATTACTCCACTTCTTGCCTACCTGCATTGGCTAAGAGTGAAGCAACAGATTGACTTCAAGGTTTTGTCGCTCACTTTTAGGTTTCTCCAGCCTATCTCTCCGACATACTCCCCCACCAGGCCAAGCATCGTACCACCTGCTTTTCGGAATCCAACAGTCTAGAAATACCTTGTACAAACCTCAAATCCTTTGGAGACCCTGCATTTAGTTCGTATGCTCCCAAAGCCTGGAACTCCCTCCCGACCTGCATCAGAACATCCCCTGACCTGACCACATTTAAAAGGAACTTAAAAACACCTATTTAGGACAGCATTTAGTGGGTCCCTGTGATTCGTCCTTGATGTGCTTATGAAATTATGCGTGCTGACACTGTGCATGCTGCTACTAACCACATTTGCATGCTGATCCTGTGCATGTCACCCCTAACCATGTTATTCATCTTGTTTGTTTTTCAAGCATGATTTTACTTACCATTTAATTGCATTTCCCTTTACAGCAAATGCAAAGCGCCAAGAAAGAGATTGAGTTCTCTGGGGGCGCTTTATCAAGTACATTATTATTATTCTTATTATAAGCAGTATAGCGCATAGCACCCTAACACACTACACTAGTCCCTGGTGTAAAAAGTGCACAACTGCGCCTCATTGCTAGACTGTCTAACCTAGTTGTCGAGCTTTACTTGGTGTGGTGCACTGGATTATGCGCGCACACACGCACGTGCACACATGTATGCAGATGCACATACACGCACACCCACGCACACACAGGAGACCAAGGCGCCCTGGACAGATCAACCTTAGCCACCAAGGTTCGTGAGACATACAAGAGGGGCACACCTAGAACGATTGAGGCAATAAGCTAAGCGAACTCACCACTGTGATTCAGAACGACCGGCGATTTCAGCCGCTGCTCGCCTGAGCCAGGCAGGTTGACGTTCATGACGATCACAAATCCACTATTGGTGCCGACCCAGAGACCAGGGCAGGTTTCGGCATCCTGCTTCCGTGTGAATGTATCAGCAAAGACGAGGCACTGCACCGATTCGCTGATGCTGGCAGCCATGCCGGCAGCATCCAGGCTTGACAGGCTAGAGCTATACGAATGTGAGCCAATGCCTCCGCCGCTGCCTTCAGTCGCCGACTTCTCTGTGACCACATCAATAAAGGATAGGCATGTTACGATACGGAACGAATCGCCTGAGCGTCGAGCACCCAAGCTAAAGTCTGCTCAATTCTCGATGACATAACAGGGTGAGACAGGAAATAAATGAAGAGAGAGAGAGAGAGAGAGAGAGAGAGAGAGAGAGAGAGAGAGAGAGGGAGAGCTCCCATATGCTTCCACGATGCACGCGAAAACAAGCACAGCTCATCTACCAAGAAAATCAGAAGCAGCGATCCGGAAACAGACATGAATACATTAGTTCCAGAACTAACGAGGTAGAGACTGATGGTGGCTAGTGTGGTCGTCAAGGGTGCATCCATGATGAATGATTCACCCCAAAAGTGAGCTCAGCTGATCGTAAGCAGAAAACTGCAAGCATACTCGAAAAAACAGCTTCAGAACTGACAGGCAGGTAGAGTGCAAAATTCACTATTAAAGTCGTAGCCACATGTCGAGCGTTTTCAGCTTAGCTACTTAAATCAAGGAATTAAGCAGTGCACTTGGATCTAGGAGCGGGGAGAGGGGCAACGCCGTGAATCCACTCGATGCAGTGCCCAGCAGACATTTAGGCTACAGTGCTCCAAGCTACAAAAACTAAATTATGTCATACGGGTGGGCAGGACTGCCTGGCGTCAGCTGAAGAAAAAGTTCAGCAGCACGGTTTATGACCAGCTTTTTGCAGAGACTAGAGAAATAAGCAGGGTTGGACAACGAGTGACAGTAATAGGGCCACTAATCAAATACAAGCCGGAGTGAATAAAAAAGCAATTATAAGGCAGACCCATCAGTAGCATTTACGCAGTATTAGTCTCGAGATACACGAATCAAAGTGCTAGAAGATTTCGATGAGAGCTTCCACAGACTAAAAGTACATAGAAATAGATTAGGTTCTGCGAGGGGGTTATGTCAAATGTATTATTGTTATTATTATTCATTCAGGAGCAGTGGCACTGCCATCTTTGAAGGCATTGGCTCATCGAAGAATTGAAAAGCAGAGCCAATGAAACCAGTCATTACCAGCGCAGACTATAAAGCCAAATTCAGTAAGACCAAGTTCTGACGTTACAAAAACGCAACCCAGTACTCTGGGCTGTAGTGGTTCCAATGACCCAGGTACAGTCTGCAAGTGCATGCTGACTTGGTTACCGAGAGTGGCTGATATGGTATGAACAGAATCAGAGAGTTTGACAGCTGCTACAGCAGAATAAAAGGATTAGCTGATTCAACAGCATCATTTATAAAGCAATAAAAGATCCTTACCCCCTATCATCACCCTTCAGAGAGGGCGCCACAAGATCGCTTGCTGAACCATATAAACCCAATCACGACACGAGTCGTGAAGAGCAAGCGCCTTATCCCACAGTGAAGACCCACGGGCTGAATAGCAGACTACCGTGTTGCCACTGTTAGAAGAGATTCCCCGGTCCCACTGCTAACATAGCTTGACAGGCCGACTTCTCGGTTTGCTTTGGGCTTTCTTCTTGATGAAACCTGACGAGGTCACTTTGTATTTTGTCATGCTTCAGTTTAGCATCTTACTTGCTCTGCCAAACGAAAGATCATGACACAGCAATCGCCGATTGTAGCCTATGGCACACTAGGTCCGCATGTTGTGCACCGATCCGAATGGCCAATGATACAATACTCTCATTATAAAGTCTTGTTTTCCAAATGCCTTTACAACCACATCAAGCACTGGGAACTTAACAGGCACTGTCGTGGGATGCATTGGTAATTTTCACGGTCACATCGTTCACCATTCCTTTCAAAGCAATTAAAAAGGTGTGTCGAGGACGAAACTCACGATTAGCAATTTGCTCAAGGCTTCTGTTGGTCGTAGCCAAGGAGTGGAACTATGCTCAGCTTCGTTGGTTTTCCAACAATCTTGGGACAGCCTCGCGAGTATTGGTGGTTCGTACACCAAAGCCGACGTCGATGAAGTAGGTGAGAGGGGTACCAACCACATATGCCCAGCCTGTGTAAGATGAGGTATAACATGTCTGGTTTGCTTGATGATCGATAAGAATACCTGATTTAACAGCCTCATTTTATGTAACAACAGAAGAGCCTGAAACGCCATTACCACCACAGGCAGTGTGCAATAAAGGATGGCCCACTGCACAATTCAAACCCACGAAAAGGTCATGAAGAGCTGGCACCTTATCCCCTGAGCTAATTAGTCATTCCCAGAATGGCTTCCGCAAAATTCCTTTGCCGTAATCCATGGAGGTTTATCAAAAACCTAGTTGCAGCAATCTCGGATCATCTAAACCATCTCCAACCACCGGAATCATCTCAGACTGCTTGAACCAACTCAGATCATCTGACCCAATGTGCCAGCAGAAGCAGCGAACTCTTATGCCACGTCAGCTGTTTCTTACATTTTGGCACTTCATGCTTTCTTTCTTGGAAACTGTGACACTATTCGAGTCGTCTGTAGACTCGCTACAACTACGTCAAAATGCACTAGACACCTGGGCAACTGCTTTAGCAGCTGCTGCAAAGACTGCCATAGCTGCAGACCACCCTTCAGCCAAACAGCTGCCTTGCTGGTTTTGGCAGTTTTACTGCTATGTTTGAAAGACCAGGAACCAACGCACGTGACGTGAGGCCCGAGTGCTATGATAAGAAAATGCATGCTCTCGTGAGACACACAAAGCAGAGCCAAGAAGCATAGAAAGCGAGCCGAGTGGTCAGTGCACGCCTCGGCAGCACAAAGACAGAAGCAGAGCTTGTGATTCAAGGCAGTGGGCCACTTTGCCGCGCCGAGTTAAGAGCACGCAGCACAAGCCTGACAGGCAGCCGCGTACGTCGAACACAGTGCCACCGGACCAGAACCCAGCACAGGCAGTCAGCAACTGATCAGCAGCAGCAGCAACAGCAGCAGCAAGTGAAACTGCATTCAGGCCAATCAAGCGATGTCGTCACGTACCAATCACGGTCTCTGAAAAACCGCAGGCGCAAGCTAGCTAATCAGTGGCTAGAAAACAATCATACAAGCATACTAGCATCAGACAAGCATATCAGCAGCTGCTGACCAGGGAACTTCGACACCAAAGTGCAGCAACGAAGCCCAATGCATCAATATTATCACAAAAACAAGCACAGAGAATGAGTTGAACTCCGAGCATCAACTAACAATGTGCCTGAAAGGTCTAGAGTCACAAGTTTCTGATAGGGACATATGAGTCACAATTGATTGGTTGCACAAGAAATACAGGCCGCACCCTCATAGTGGGGGGGGAGGAGGCTACTTAAGGCCAGAAGGCCTTAAGTAGCCTCCTCCAATGCAGAAGGCCAGCCAGCTCTAAGCTGGAGCAGTGGCTGCAGTAGAGGCAGAAGCAGTACAGGACCCGGCAGCATTGGCAAGACCCAGCTGTCATCTTTCCAGTCTGAGCAGTCGGGATGCTAAAGCAGCAGCACCTCGGCCACTGGTGCATGCCAGGTTTGGCGAAAGTTCAGCCACTCGGCCACGAAGCAAGCTAGGGCGCCTCCAGGAGAATCTTGATGTCTGATTCACCCATATGACCAAGCCACTTGGCAGCTTGAGCGGCACATGAAAATACTAGGGCAACTGTAGCAGCAGCACCAGCAGCACATGCTATCAGCAGCCTCACATGGCTCAGGAGCAAAGAGCATAACCAAAAGCAGGATGGCTTTTGCTAGCAGGCAATCACTTGACAGCTTAGACTACAAAGTGCAGGCATCTCAAATGCAGCCATTTGTACAGCTGGCAGTCAGCCCCACACAGGCAGATTGGGAGGCAGCAGAAGGGGGTCTGGTATGAATGCAACAATAGCACCTACGGATGCGATAGACTGGCTTTAGGTAAATGGCACAAGGTATGCCTCCACCTACTCACAACATCTAGGAGCCGGCATCTCAGCTCCTGCCCTTCAGATGGCTGCCTCCATTAGCCACTGGCAACCTCGGTTCAAGTGCTTTAACACCGACTGACAACAGCACGACATAGCCTGACTGCCAGCTCCAGCTACCTTCTGGAAAATGCAGACTGCCACCCTCTGGCAAGCAGCTCACTCACAGCAAGGGCGGACAGCAACCTCAAGGCCACTGCAGAGTCACAGCAGCCATGCTAGCTAAGTCAGCAGTAACCTACAGCAGGTCGATGCCAGCAGGCTGGCAGTCTTGACAAGGATGCCGATAATCACACATAGCTCAACTGCTGCATCAGTTTCAGCATTCCTGGCTCATCCCAAGCGGACAATAAATTAGAAGCTATAGCGTAACGTTTAAGGACAGTTGGTAACAGAAGCTTTTGCTCAGCATGTCCCAGACTTGCCACCACAATTCTTGTGTAAGGACATCTACTCCCCTGCTGCTGATTGTGGTGAATCTTTTTCTGCCAGCTTGAGCCACTCCGGAGCTACTCCCAAGCTACTCACTACCGCAACTGCCCTGCTGACAAAGCTATGGTTTTCACTTTCTCTTTGTGGCGTGAGAAGAAGACAGTTGGCTATCACATCCTACCGAAAACTGCTTGAGTATTGAGTACACCATAAAAGCTCTCCAGAGCGAATAAAACCCACCAAGTCTGTATGGCTTTGCGGAGTTACAAAGATATATTGCATTGCATCACAAGTGCCTGGGTAATAGTAAATTATGCAAGAGCATTGCTTACCAATGCCAGCCAATAAAAAAGTACTAGCTGATTCAACAGCCTCTTTCGTTTAGCTATAGAAGAGCCTTTATGGCTATTACAGCCGCTTGCAGCAGATCACCCACCACTGGATTACGACCTCGAGACTGAGGTCGTGAAAAGCCACCGCCTTACCTAGCGTACCATCACACTTAGCCAACTGCTTGTAAGACAAGAGAAAGTGCATGCTGGTGCGTTTGCAACTCTACCTCGCCTGACCTGGCGTTCAGCTGCCGTGGACTGGTAACTGCTTGAGCGTGTCGCCCGGCCAAGGGACACGATCGGTAAAGACTTGGCAATCACACCAACACCACGGCCTGGTTGCTGTGTAAGGCCAGGGGCCACTGGAGAGAGAGAGAGAGAGAGAGAGAGAGAGAGAGAGAGAGAGAGAGAGAGAGAGAGAGAGAGAGAGAGAGAGAGAGAGAGAGTCAATGATAAATAAATAAATCCTAGCTGATTAAACATCCTCTTTTTGTATAGCGACGGAAGAGCCTTTATGGCTATCACCACCGCTTCAAGGGGCGATAAAGAATCACCCTCTGCATGAATCGAACCCACGACCTCGGGACCAAGGGCGTCAAAGCAACCGCCTTACCTAGTGCGCCATCACGGCTCCGGAACGTGAGGTTTGTCAGTGGATCAAACACAAAACTGGGCAGTCTGGGCAGCTGACTAGGGCCACGTGCCTCCACCGAGGTCACGGGCTAAACTTCCGTGGTCACTTCTCTGAAACCACTAACTTCTAATAAACATAAGGTGCAGCAAGGTAACCAAAGCTCTGGCTACCTTGCCTTACAGACTCTGATATGCTAGCCTGGTCGGTGGCTCAAATATTTTTTTTTTAAAGCAGTTTGGCATGAGAACCGTGACCCAGCACTGACAGAGGAAGTATGAAGCAGCAGGTCAGTGAGCAAGACCGGCATGCCGAGAGAACACTGGCGCTCCAAGAAGGCAGCACCCGAACGCCGAGAGCTATGAGAGGCGATCGGTCTTTGCGGTTAGCATCGGAAGTAGATGGCTGCCGATCGCCAAGCAGTTGCTCGCTCCTCGAGGCAGCCATGCTGGCAAAGGCACCGAACACTTGGAGCTGCCACAGTCGGAGTTCAGATAGTGCATGGAAAGCAGGGGTGAGCATGCGAATCTACATATAGCGGGTCACGACGATGCCACAACGCAGCCGGGATGCAGCCACGATGCAGCATGCACGCTGCAGTCAAACGTGTGCCGTTAGAAACGGCCGTGGCAGGCTGGCCTCACGAGCAACGTAGCTCAGCATTTGGCTCTCGGTCCCTTGGTCGAGTGGCTCTGATCAAATGAGCGCCGACCCCGAAGGGATGACGTGGCTGAAAAGCAGCCTTTGGGGCACCGATAAGATGACAGGGAGCGCCAACTGGTGTAGACTATCTACAGGATACTGCGGCCGACGGCCAAAGCAGCTGCACAAGGGTGCCGAGAGTACCTTGCGTTTTCCAAAGGAACCTACGTAGCATTGAGGAGGAGGAGGGAGTAGCGATGGCCGGCGAAGAAGGCGGCGGCAGCTGCTGGCACGGAGGGCTGCTGGCGATCTGAAACAACGGAATCGGAGTGCTACAGCCGTCTCTTCAGCAGCCGACGAAAGAGTGAAGTCGACGGCAGCAAGCTGAACGGTGCTCAAGGCCAACAAGGAATGGCCCATTCACCTTGCAAGAAAGCTGGCAGTCGGCTCCTGCTACAGATAACGGCTGATGGCAAGGGCTAGGAATCGAGGTCACAGCATAATTGGTATTACAAGATCAACCGGACGACTCATCTGTCCCAGCCGATCGGTTGGCTACCAATGGTCCCATCTCAGGGATAGCCCCCAAGCCTCACAAGTGGGTAACATAAGCAGCGCTCTGTTCGCATATACAAGACCTTCGCATAAACGTCCAGGCAGTGACAAACCACTCGACTGCCAGCAAAGCTTACCCTCTCTCTCTCTACTTCCCTCTCTCACCACACTCTCTTACCCCTCTTTCATTACGGTTTTCCTTGTTCGAACGTTGGTCTATGCGTTACTCAAGCTAGGCACCATGCAGCAGTGCACAACAGAATGATAAAGACAGAGTCACGTGAGGACTATGGCACCGCTGGGTCACTGCTAGCTGGCACACGGCGATAATGCACGGCAGCCGACCAGCGGGTTGGCATGACGTAACAGACGACACTGCCAGTCAAAGAGGCTGCTTCTATGCAGGTCACCAGGAGCACCTCATCCGGGCATCTCCAGCCGAGTCCCTGCGGGGCGGATACCAGTTCAGTGCCTGCACGGCAGAAGCTCAGCCAACGTGGGCCTACACCGATGAGGCGCTGCAAAGGTAAGCAGCACCTACCGAGTCGCTCCTTATCTCGCCGGTTGCTGAACCTCGGAGGGTCTGGACGAGGAGGTGGCTGGGTGGAGCGCGTGCTGCCACCACCGCAGCTACTGTCGACACTGTCCACCAGTGAGGCTTCGCTAGTCACGGCTGCACCACAGCTGCCGCTGCCCGCTCGGCCACTGACCGCCGGTGTCTCATCGGTGCGTGTGCGACGGCGGTTCAGATTGCTCCATCCGGCCGCCACCTTGAGGCTTAGCTTTCGCACTTGTGTGATGATGTTCTTTCCGCCGGCGGCTCCGTGGACCCCACCGCTGGCACCATTGCCCGACGGGCTGTCATCCAAGCTAGCGGTCGCACCCGAGGACGTGGCTGACTCTTCGCCTACCCCAGCTCGACAGTATGTCTCGCCGCTGCTGCCTTCGACACAGTCTTCAGCGTTGGTCAGCTGCCAGGCCTCATCGCTGATGCCACGCGTCTGCGATGCCAGAGGCGGATGCCTCTGTCCAGACATGAAGGAGGTGGGCGCTGGGGTCGATGTCGTGCGACCCAGGTGCCTGTGCTGTGGGGGCGCCTGTGGTGGGTAGCAGTCGCGGTTGTGCACTGCCGATGAGCCCAGTAGCCTAACGGCAGCCATTTTGATGCTGTCGCCATCCTCGTGCTGCTGCTGCAGTTGCAGTTGGCCCAATCGGGGCGACGAGGCACTCACTCGAGTCCCTCCATAGTGATGGGCAGTGGAGGCATCCTGCACTACTGATGCTGCAGATGCGACTGAGCCAGCCGCAATTGGACGCTCACAGTCATCTCTGACGCCACAGTCATTCTCACAACAGGCCGAGAAAGCTGTGGCAGCTGCTCCTGCTGATGTTGCTGCGCCGGCAGTGTATAGGTGGGATACGGCAGATATAGGCTGCGCAGCACAGGGCTCTTCGAGCCTCGGAATGGCCGGCGGCTGGGGCAGCTGGTGGTGATGCTGCTGCTGCGTTGCACGGTGCAGATGACGTTCGGGAACAACAGGGTGGCCAATGCCGGTGGAAGCAGCAGGCAATGCTGCAGTTTTATCAGCATCGCGAACATGGCTGCCGCAAGTGTCACTAAGCTACAAAGCAAGCCAAGGTCAACATTAAAGAGCCGCAAGGTATGGTGTGGGCCACGAAAAGTCTTTGTGAGAGAGAGAGAATATATATATATATATATATAGAAGATATATATATAGTAGAACTATATATATATATATATATATATATATATATATATATAAATATATATATATATATATATATATATATATATATATATATATATATATATATATATATATATATATATATATATATATATATATATATAGAGAGAGAGAGAGAGAGAGAGAGAGAGAGAGAGAGAGAGAGAGAAGAGCATTGCTGCCGAACAAACGCTACGGTGAAGCAGTGTATTGTTCAGTCTGATGCCCAGCGACACTCCACTACTCAGGCAGGAGGCCAGGCAGGCTAGCTAGTCGGCTGGCAGACGGTGGTAGCCACGTGTAGAAGCTGGTTCTGCAGACAACAAGCAGCTGCTGGTACTGACATGCGGCTAGCTACTTTGCAGAAAAGCAATGTGCATTAGTAACTAACCTACTCAGGTTAGCTTAGCATAGCATCTCTGAATCTGTCAGACTGTCACAGTTAACTCTCTCCTTAGCTGTGAAACGGTCTGCTTTCAATCAAGCATGGGGCTACCTCCGACAGAAAGATATAAGAGGGAGGCCTCCCACCTGACCTGTCATCTGCAGAGCACCCAGGTGCTGGTGACAACCGAAAACCACCATCCGCCCTACCGTTGATCGAGCGATGCAGTCCTTACCGAGTCAGGCGGAGAAGTGCCAGTGAGCGGCGTCTTGCTGCCTGAAGCACTGCCACACACCATTGGTGTGGCTGCAGCAATGCAGTCGGCTGGGCTGCGCTGTTGCACACCCGCAACAGCTGCATCCACCTCGTCGGCCGCTGAAGCAGCCGTTGAACTTGCTGCACCTTTTTTGGACAAGCTACGTGGCAAGGAAGGCCGACTGCTGAGCAACTCGCCATTACCTAAAAAGGATCAAGCAGACGCATGAGTGACATTACTACATTGGTGCTAGCAGGGTAAGCTAGTTGGGACACCAGCAGCTCGAATGCTTCCGTTAAAAAAAAACTTTTCACAGACTCTGCCCTTAGAGAGGTGCCTGCTACATTAAACAGGAACATATCTAATTTAACTGTAATGCTACTAAGAAAATAACATTTACCCCGACTACAATTTTGAATGTACATATGTCGGGTGCCTACATCCTATAGAGTGCACCACAAGCCTGTCCCTGCTATATGCTCTCTATCTAAATGAGCCAGCAGATTCATAGGATTTTTAATTTAACTTAGGTTGCACTCACGAAAATGCATGCAATTGAGAGTAGAGCACGAATGGCAACTGGAGCTTGAGCTAGCCTCGTTCCAGCTCACCATAAATCGTGGATCCGGGAGTGACGTTGAGGATGCACGTGTGCTGCAGGATGTCGACGACTAAAATGCTGGTCGTCGTACCAACCGCCAGCCTGCAAACAGTAATCAGATCCTCAGGGTATACCAAACAACGAGAAGCAAGTAGGGCACTTTGGCATTGCCAGCATGGAGGCCGGCTGCTTACAGCTCGGTTGGAGTGGCTAGGAGGCTGGGATAGGTACTCTGCTGCACATACTGCCAGGGAAGCTGCAGCATCCGAACGCTCAAGCGCCCCCTGAGCGGCCAATTGGGTGAGCTAGCTGCTTACAGGTTATAGGAAGAGTTCAAGGCCAGGCATGTGATCATCGGTGATGTCTCTGTCTGGCTCCAGAGCAGCAAACAGATCATGTCGGGCTGGTAGCCGGCCAGCCACTTCTTAGGGCCGCTCTTGACTGCAGTTGAAGCGTGAAGCACTTCCTACGACCGTGGGGTAGGTGGCACATGAAGGGCGCCCGCAACGCGCAGTGACGACAGAGACAATCCCTACCAGCAGGGAGGTTTCTCAGCTGCAGCCTGGCCAAGGGCAAGCTGCAGCCGATGCATCGGACCGGATGGGGCATGCCAGAGGGAACAGAGTGGCACGGCTTCCCACGACCTTGTTTAGGCAGCTGCCGGAAGCGCTGGCAATAACGATGAAAGCCACTGGATGGCTGGGCTGTCAGCAGGAGTGCCTGTCATGAGCTTGCAAACCCAGCCGCATAGTCAATCGCTAGCTCAGTCGGCGATAGCCCACGAGGGACGAAAGAGGAAACTCGTCAACGGCTTCCAGCGCAACACGCCACCAGCTTGCTGGTCGGCTCACCGAATCCACGAGAGCTGCTGCTGCAGTCCATCGGGGAGAGACGTCGGCTTGTGTAACTGAGGCGGAGGCAGGTGCCGAGTCGTCGGCGATCACGCTGTCGTCGGTCTCCAGCAAGCCTAGTGTGTGGATCTGCAAGACCTGCGGCAAAAAAATAGGGAGCAAGCTGAATGGTAGTCGCACGACTTTGACACCTCTTTGGCTGGCCGGTCAATTGGTGAGCGCATCGTGGGTCCATGCACTCCAAGTCACGAGCTACTTTCAATTCGTAATCGGCTGATAGCATCTCCAATGACAAAGCAGTGCGCAATGCACGAGCATAGCTTCAGTATGAGCCCAGTCGTGGAAACCAGACGGTTATGCCTGAGGTCTGCGTGCACGAATTCAAGCTGTAAGCCTAGGAACCAGCATTCAAGCTGCAAGCACACCCAGCATTAAGCGAGCGGCCTCGGCTCTTGTGCACCTGATTGCTCAAACAGGCTACCAACATGCTCTGCCAATATTCTGAGGTCACAGACGATCATATGATCAAGAAGAGCAGAAGGTCAGAAGTTACCAGCCCCATTACAACAAGAATAATTGCAGGTAAGCACGGTGGATGCTGGAGACGAGGATCCTTAATTTCAGCTAGGCCGATGTCTGCCTTGCAGGTGCCGCAGAAATAAGTTAAATCTGGCTTGATTCCATGCTTCCTAGCACTGCAGTGATGACAGCAGGTCTTCTCCACAAAGTTGAGTATAAGTAAAAATAGCAAAAGTCAGCTGATTCAGCAACAACGTTAATAAAGCTTCAGAAGAGCCTCAGTGGCTGTCACAACCACTTGCAGTGGCAATTATGGATTGTCTGCTACAGGATTCCAAATGGCATACTGGATCGTGTCGGGCAAGGCCCACCCTTCGTCCTTCTACCGAGTGACATGATTGGCTGTGTAAAGCAGGCATGCACGGATGCCCACCTCGGGTTCGACGGACGTCGAATCGACCTTGCTGAACCGATAGACGATCACGTGACAGGGCCCGGCCGCCGCCAGGATTCGGCTCTCTTCGTCCAGGTAGATCTGCTGCACGGCAAGTGAGTCCTCGAAGACATCAACGACAATCTTGCAGTGAGCATCTGAAGTGGCAGCGGCCCCTGTGGACTCGCCGGCGGCTTGAACTGCAGCATTGCCTGAAGGGACTTTCGGCTTATCAAATAGCTTTGCCGAGACCTTATATAAGTACTGGAGCGATACTGCAACAGTCGAACAAGCAAGATGATGTGCCAAGGAAGCAACAAGTGAAACCATTGCTAAATCTCGCACACCAAGGCACCGTACTTACGCACACACCCCCAGGAGGTCGTTGGCAGGGGGGGGAGGGGGACAGCAGCCCACCACCAAGGCAGCAGCATGAAGACACAAGCGTCATGCTGCCGGCTGCCATGCCGACCCTTACCGCCACACGAGTCCCAAAACTTGAGGCTGCCGTCGGCATGACTACAAATGATGGAGCAATTTATTCAACGACCTCAAGCAACTCTCACTGTCACTACGCCACATCACGTGTACACTGGCGGCAGACGGTGCCGAGAGGGCAGCGAGAGGAGAAAAGGTGGCAGACGCGGCAGATCCATCGATGAGTGCAAGCAAACGAGATAAAATACTAGCTTTCGAGTGCACAAGCAAGCCGCTTCTGACTCGAGCTGGTCTTTCCTCTACCTACTGCCTGCAGGACTGGTCGCTGGCAATACAAAGAGAGGGGAGTAACTGGCTGCACAAAGACTGTACAGCAAGTGACCGAGTGTCCTAGGCTGTCCCAAATGAAGACCATCGTAGTAGAATTGACAGCACCGTCCATAATAACGTTGCTTATTATGTCACGTGCTGAGAGAATGGGATGCCTTAGTTTGCTTCGGTATTTTAAAGTAGGTTTAACTATTACTTAATAGGTATTATTATCATTATTGTTACGTGCAGCTACATGCCTTCACATACGAGCACTAGCACAGCACCGACCACACATCTCTGCAGCTGGGTTTGTCTGCTGCGAGTGTCGCAATTTCTGTATCACACTAAATCTTACCATCGGGCACTGCATAACTAGCAAGCATAGTAGCGACTTCGAGGCTCTGCCACTCACTTTTAGGTCAATTCATTATATAGCCCGGCAGCTTTACCTGAAATATTTAGTTGTCGGGATTTGCATTGCAACACGAACTCTATCGGCACAAGTTGTTTAACCATGCCTCTAACCAGCCCTCCATGCTTTGGAGACCATGCCTTTGGATCGTACGCTCCAAAAGCATGGAATACACAACCTATTGATGCACGGCACATTCTGACTATACTAAAGCTCAAAGAAGCTAAAAACAACTGGACAGCTTCCTCACAAAATTTGCTCGGCTATGTGATTTGTTCATGGAGTTGTTCTGCCGGTCTTTATGGAACTCATAGTTAACTTCGTCGCCAGGTTAAAAGACCATAATCCCTCATGACCATTCCCATTAGCTTTCCTAATGAGCTGCATAGACCTGTTTTCCTGCCTACCCTAACAAGTATACTATACGCATCCCTTATAATTAGTGAAGCCAATGTCCATCTGAAAACAGCAGTAGAAATACCACTCATTAGAAAGCCAACATCAGATCATGTGAACCTAAGCAACTTTTGTAAAGTCTTTCTACTGCCATTTTTATTCAAAATAGTTGAACGACACATGGTCGAGCAACTGAAGGAGTAACGTCAGTCCTTTGGATCCTGCTGGCAAGTTCTAATAGGCATTTATAGCTAAAAATTCCACAGAAACTGCTCCATCGTGGGTTGAAAACAACCTTAACAATGCTTACCAGGGTAGGTGCTCTCTACAGTTCTTCTATGTGTCTGAGCAGCATTTGACACAATGGACCATCAGATCCTATTGAATCACCTCTAAAGACGTCTAGTTTTACTGGCAAAGACGTGAACTAGGTTAGATCCTACCTCAGTGAGATATGTCAAAGAGTAGATGGACATGCATTTCGGTCATCAAAGAAACCCTTAAACTATGTGATACCTCAAGACTCGGTCTGCCTAGGCAAATATCATTTGCATACAATCATGCCTTTCATTGCTGCGAGGACAATCAGCTCTACCTATCATAAAAGCCTTCTGTGCCTTCCTCCATATCCGGATTCCCTAACAGCCTTTTGACTTGAACATGCAGCCTTTTTACTTAAATGAACATCAATCTCTGGCAGCTTAGCAACAATAAAAACAAGCCAAACAGCTGTGGCTAAGCCGAGTGTGAGACTCAAGTCAGTGACCCTGAGTGACTCTTAAGTCTGTGAACTTAACCCCAAAGATTTGTTCATCAATCCAGTGACGACTCCCATAATTTTAGCATACTTTTTCAACGCGACTTGTCACTGGTTTAGCATATTGCTTCTATTGTCAAGTCGATCTACCTTCAACTAGGCAACATTGCCAACACAGCTGCAGGCTTCAACCAGAGTACACAAGTCAAACTGGTTCACGTGTGTGTAACAGTGCACCTAGAATACCTGAATTTCCTCCATTCAGGACTCTCAGTGAGGGGTCTTCATCGCCTGTGAATGGCACATAACTAAGCCTTCTTTTGTTGCTCACTTTTAGGTCACTTCATTCTTTAACTCCAGCCTATCTCTCAGATATGCTCCCCCACCAGGCTAAGCAACGTACTATCCGCTTTTCGGAATCCAACAGTTTACCAATACCTCGTAAAAACCTCAAATCCTTTAGAGACCGTGCATTTAGTTCGTATGCACCCAAAGCCTGGAACTCCCTCCCGACTTGCGTCAGAACATCCCCCTGACTTGACCACTATTAAAAAGAACTTAAAAACATCTATTTAGCACAGCATTTAGTGGGTCCCTGTGATTCGTCCTTCACGTGCTTATGCGTGCTGACACTGTGCATGCTGCCACTAACCACATTTGCATGCTGACCCTGTGCATGTCACCCCTAACCATGTTATTCATGTTGTTTGTTTATCAAGCACGATATTACTCACCATTCAATTGCATTTCCCTTTGCAGCAAATTTAAAGCGCCAAGAAAGAGATTGAGTTCTCTGGAGGCGCTTTATCAAGTGCATTATTATTATTATTATTATTACTATTATCATTAAGCCTCGTGTCTGGTCTGTTGTCAGTGACACACTTGCCATATTATATATTCCTTCTGCCTGAGCTTCACTGGCTACCTGGATCAAACATCGAATCGACTTAAAGACCCTAACTTCGGCCAGCATGTTGCTTCACTAGCATGCACCAGCCAACCCATCCAACCTCCGTGCTCCTTCAGTGTGCTCTCGCACCACCCAGTCCATGGCCCCAAGTCGTCTTGCTGCCATTACTAAAATTAGCTTGAAGTCTTTTGGTGATCGGGACTTCATTATTATGCAGTGAAAGTCTAGAACTTGTATAATGCTTCCATCCCCACCTAAACCTGTACATTTCAGCATTCCCCTTTTCGTTAATGAGAGCTTTGTGTGCTAACTTGTGCACCCTTCAGTTCGGTGCATGTTACTAATCAGGGCTCTCAACAACTAGTGCCTCAGAATGTTGTCTCATGATATTCCTTTGCACTTCCTGCAGATCTGATAATTTTACGTGAAGAATCAAATAGGATCTAACAGCTGCTGTAAACTGGCATTTAATTAACAGGCAATGAAATCCAGCTACCTAACCGAATATTTCACTCTGCCCACCTCCCAAGTATTTTAAAGTCTGCATTATTAATGTCAAATCCAGCTACTGTTGTGAACTCAATGAATAAGCTACAATATCAAGCTGAGTAAAAAATAGTCCCTCTCTCTGCTGCTCTCAAATCACGCTAAAGATGTAAGTTCATTTTAGATACCCAACACTCATCTCTCTGCCTGCTAGCATGCTCTCTCTCTCTCTCTTTCTCTCTCTCTCTCTCTCTCTCTCTCTCTCTCTCTCTCTCTCTCTCTCTCTCTCTCTCTCTCTCTCTCTCTCTTTCTCCCTCTCTCTCTCTCTCTCTTTCTCCCTCTCTCTGCCCATATACAGGTAAAAGGACAAAAGAATGACCACACCGTCAGCACAAATGCAGCGCATGCAGAGTACACTCACCCGGTGATAAGCAGCTCCGAGTAACTGCACGACGCTGCCGCGCCCCAGTGGCCTCCGCTAATGGGGAACTCCTTGTCACTGAAGCCCTTCTTACGCTGCTTGGTGCCGCAGGAGTAGAGGGCAGGCACAAGCGAGCTGGCACAGTCAGAGAAATATCGCAGGCAAGTCACTGGCGACTCGTGCACATCCATGCTGTATGGGTTGTCGAAACACGGGTACCTCACAAAAAAAGGTGAAACAACTCGAGCAAAACTGTGGAGAGGTTAAAAGTAAGGTAAAGCTTAACACATGGGATGTAACTTGTATGCAACAAGAAGATTGTCTATCCTAGAAGATGAAGAGTCACGAACGAAGAAAAGCTATTGAATATCTTTACATATTAATGTATACACTAGGGCCATTGGGCCATGCATATGTATTTAGCATCCCGGAAGAGAGCATGTTCCAAGGCAGCAGGGGGTTAAAGCAGATTAACAGCTCAGGGGTGAGGTGTACCAATAAATATAGTTGAAATCGATCAATTTCATGAAATACATATGCCATTTCAAAAATTTTGTCCGGCTTTTGTTATTTCTTCTTTCTGGTCAATTAGGTGCAAATTAATGACTAAGGTGAACAGTGGCCTTGTTCAACTTGTTCTACTAGTCTTTCATGTGCAAACTCGAAATGCAGAAAGCTTATGTCAGTGATAATCAACCTGCACCAGAAGGTGTTTAATTACTAACTAACTGCTTAGGCAGCCAGGACAAGACACCACGCCGGCAGAATTAGCTGCTGAGGATAGCTGCACTAAGCAATAAGAAAGCCATACTGGCCAATAATAATAATAATCATTCACTTGATAAAGCGCCCTCAGAGAACTCAATCTCTCTCTAGGCGCTTTACATTTGCTGCAAAGTGAAATGCAATTGAATGGTAAGTAAAATCATGCTTGAAAAATAAACAAAATGAATAATATGGTAAGGGGTGCCATGCACAGGGTCAGCATGCAAATGAGGTTAGTGGCAGCATGCACAGTGTCAGCATGCATAAGCACATAAAGGACGAGTCACAGGGACCAACTAAATGCTGTCCTAAATAGGTGTGTTTTTAGGTTCCTTTTAAAAGTGGTCAGGTCAGGGGATGTTCTGACGCAGGCCGGGAGGGAGTTCCGGGCTTTAGGAGCATATGAACTAAATGCACGGTCTCCAAAGGATTTAAGGTTTGTATGAGGTATTTCTAGACTGTTGGATTCCGAAAAGCGGGTGGTATGATGCTTGGCCTGATGGGGTAGTATATCTGACAGATAGGCTGGAGCCATAGAATGAAGGGACCTAAAAGTGAGCGACAAAACCTTGAAGTCAATCCGTTGCTTGACTGGTAGCCAGTGCAGGTCGGCGAGAAGTGGAGTAATGTGGCAACTGCGCCGCTCACGACAGACAAGCCTAGCTGCAGAGTTTTGCACCAGCTGCAATCGCCTGATCGCACATGCTGGTAGGCCAGTAAGCAGTGAGTTGCAGAAGTCGAGACGGGATGCCACGAATGCATGGACCAACTTGGACGTGGTATCTTTATCTAAACAGGACCGAATTTTAGCAATGTTATGAAGCTAAAAATAGGTGGATTTGACTGTGGAGCTGATATGGTCGTCTTACGAGAGGTCGCTTTGGAATATGACACCTAGATTTCGAGCTGATTCAACTGGAGATATGCTGGCAGAGCCAATTTTGAGAGTCAGCCTTTCCAATCTCTGGATCACACTGGGTTTGCCCATAACTAGTAAGTTAGTTTTACCATCGTTAAGTTTTAGAAAATTTGCTGCCATCCATGTGAGGATGTCATCAATGCATGCAGCTAATGAGTTTAGACAATTTGAGGTGCTCGAAGGCTGGGAGGGATCAAAGCAAAGGTACAACTAAGTGTCATCTGCATAGAAGTGAAAGCCTAGATTGTGCTTGGCAATCACATCAGCAAGAGGCAGAGTATAAACCGTGAAAAGAACCGGGACCTAGCACTGAGCCCTGAGGTACTCCATATTTCAGAGGTACTTGCTAGCAGGCCAACTGTGCTGAATCTACTTGCAGAGGATTAAATATTCTGGCCAAGACTGAGTCCTAGCTGCGGAACAGTATATAGCTGACAAAGGGCCAAAGGAAAATGCCACACCTACTACAAAGAGCTCGACGACTGTGCAGCAACAGTTTTATTTATAAAGAGAATACTGTGGCAGCTGCGAGATGACCATATCTCTAGCCTGCATAAATAGTTCTGGCTGAGTATATACATACATACACTCGCGCACACAATATACAATATATTTAGAGACAAGTCGAATAGAACCAACAAAATGGGTAGGGGAACCTAAGAAAAGAGAGGACAGTTAAAGGCGAGACGGTAACGAGTGATGGCTGATTCTGAGTATAAAAATAAAAAGATTAGCTAATTTAGCAGCCTCATTTGTACAGAAGCGGGTGAGTCTAAACGAATATTATTAACACTTGCAGTAGGCTTACAGGATCAACTACTGCAGGACTCAAATCCACGATAAAGGTCGTGAAGACCGAGAACCTTAACCACACGGGCTTAGATAAATGGGCAAGAGCATGGGAGACATACTGTGAATGGCAAGCTGAGGGAAAAAGAAGTTATGGGAGGGAGGAAAGGAAAGGGGAAAAGACAATGAGGAGGCAGAGAGAAGTCGGGTGAGAGATGGAGAAGCAGAAAGCAGGGCTGAAGGAGGGAGAGAGAAAGGGGGTGGGAGCAAGATGGAGCTCACAGACACTATCAGATTCCGTGGGCAAGTGAGTGCAAGGATAATATGAGCATAGCATAAATGACAGTGAAACTATCTAATCATGGCGAAGGACCGGCATGGCATACTGCAGCAGAAAGGGTTCTTGTGTACACCTGCAAAGCCAACTGGAAGCAGGGCTATCACCCAAAAGAAAAGCTAGAAATAAGGATGTGTTCAATCTGATGACATACGGTTGCTAATAAAGGGCCTCAAATTAAGAAGCACACTTACCCTGCAGTAGTAAGGTCGACTAATATTAGATCGTTCGATAGTAGAACTATAACAGCGTATGGATCTTCACACTCTACAATTATAGAGGCAGCAGCATAATGAATTATTCAAGGGAAAAGGTCGGTTTTTGGTAAACCATTTTTTAGCCTTGGAGATTTGCATATTACCAACTAGTTCTAAATGCAATCCCAAAATTTGGAGGTTGACAGATAACCTGAACAAGGTAAATAAATTACTTTGGAAGACCAATAAAATTTCACTTTGCAGCAAATGTAAAGCGCCTAGAAAGAGATTAAGTTCTCTGAGGGCGCTTTATCAAGTGCAATATTATTATTATTATTATTACCAATTGCAAATTAAGTAGTATGTTGAGCTAAAAAAAACTATTTTATTCGAAAAGTGACAGAATCCGAACTGCTGTTTTCTGGTGGATTGTGTAAATATAAGCTACTTAGCCCTAAACAGACCTAGAAAACATCAATGATAAAACGTTACTTTTTCAAAAACAATGACACCTCGAGGTCAACCGACTGGCAGTTATAACACAATCAAATAGTGTAAGCTCGACAGCACCAATCGTTGTCACCCCCTGCAGCTCAGCAACCTTCAGCAAATGCCTATTCAAGGCCCAACCCATTATTTATTTCCCAAAAATACGTTTACATCGGTATGTTAACATTGGCTTACAAACCAGAAGTGACTATTGTTCGACAACAAGACGATCGTTAGGGATAATTTATTCATAAACTACTGCCACCGGGCCACAGTAGCTATGGAGACCATCACTGCACCTACCGAATCACAGGACCACTGATCCCAGGATGAGACAGAGGAAATACCAGGGTGCATCCACAATCATGATCACATGTTACAGAGAAACAGAAAATAAAAACACATTTAATGCTCAAGACTAAATAGCAGTAGGTATTACCAGACAGGTTTACAGCCATTCAGTCCCTGACAATGGATTACAATTGGCTACCTGTCAGAAAGGGGCAGAAACTTGTTCCATAACAGCCCCTCGATGCCAAAACTCAATGCATTAGTCGCAAGGTGCATCGTACCAGTGCAAAAGCAGAGCACAGTGGCTAGCAAGCCCAGTCCTAGGGATGTGGCACGAGTCTTAAGCGATGCAGGAAAAATAAATAGCAATCTTGTAGTAAATGAGTTGAGACAGCTTGAAGCATACTACAATCACAAAATACTATATGATATGAAAGCCTGGCGCAGGTCAGCTGTGCTTAGGGGAATGCTTTTTTGATCGTCAGGGTTCAATTATACGATGTATGCGATACCACATTCAACTACAAGTGAAGATCAGAATAGTTCGAGTAACTGTGTGTCTTTTGTCTGCAAACAGTGCAACACGTTTCCTTTTTGAGTGCCTATTCCCTGCTGTCATAGTTGACGTTATGAAGCATCCTGAGTACTACTTTACAAATCAGGCATGCCAAAGAAAAGTTGTAATCACTCCCTAGCAACTGGAGGAGTTACCAACAACTGAATTCAGTGTGATTGCATTTTGCACAATAGATCACTATATACTTACTAGTTTCAAGCTGTTGCTATATCTCTTTGCTTTATTCCCAATTAGCAAGCTGTAGCAGGAAGCTGAATGTCAAAATTTTTTCCACCTGCTATAGCTTTACAAGGCAGACTTTCCCACATATTTTAGACCGATTTCCCACACTTTGGGCTACGTCATAATAATAATAATAATAATAATAATAATAATAATAATGCATTTGCTATAGCACCCTCAGATAATTCCGTATCTTTCTAGGCACTTTACATTTGCTGCAAAGGAAGCACGGTCGAATAGGTAATCGTATCATACGAGATAAATACCAGAATAACATGGTTAGGGAGAGAAGCCGAGTCTGTCGACTCTCATGACTCTCTAGAATCTGTATCTACGTTTTGGCTCCTTGTTGTTCCAGGCGACCAATCAAACTCCGATGCTGGTCACCTACACCTGCGACCAAAATAAAATGGCTGACGTTCATAGGCCCGAGTTATATTCGGCTTTCAGAACAAGTCATTGAATAGAGATGCTTGTAATAATTTAATAATATTAATATTACACTAGATATAGCACCCTCATAGAACTCAATCTCTTTCTAGGCACTTTCCATTTGCTGATCAAATTTTTAGTAGTATGCAGTGGAAACCAAGGCTTCAGCCTTTTCTGTAATTGGCACATTACTTAGTTTTGCTCCCTTTCCAGAAAAGACTTTTTAAAATGCTCATCTTCATTACATTTACATTCTTCTCATACTACTCTACAGTGATGACTGCAAGGAACTCAACTTCTGTGGGTGTTGGCTTGGCATTTTTCCGGGTAAACATTTTTTTTTATACTAGCCTCCGGGATTAGATCATGGGCTGTGGGCAG
This sequence comes from Cristatella mucedo, assembly GCA_009760855.2. Lineage (NCBI taxonomy): Eukaryota > Metazoa > Bryozoa > Phylactolaemata > Cristatellidae > Cristatella > Cristatella mucedo. The sequence goes on from WPIO01000210.1 coordinate 112,483, forward strand.
GACTAAGTGGGCCATCAAATCTGTAGTGGGCAGGACAAAATCTGTCGCATACACTTTCTAGCTAGGGAAGAAAGTCAACATCAGTCAGAATAAAAGTCTGCTGTATAAACGCAACTTAAGAGAGTCACCTTAGTCAGCTAACAGCATCAGCAACTGGCGACCAGCATTTACTGAGCAATTAAGTGCACAAATGGGTAGGCCAGCTTGCACGGGCAAAATCATCTTCCGGATTGATTTCACTTGCCAATGTGGAGCACCATCTGCCCAATCTCACACGACAAAGAAAGCGCCACTGTCAAGTGACACAAGAAACATACGCCAGTAAGAGCACAGTGGTCTTTCACAAGTGCATATGCTTGATGCTTGTACCAGCAGAACACAAGTGTACAAGGTTGCTGCCCAAGCTCCAACACTCACAGGCAGCACTCTCTTCCACCCATGTGAGAGCATGAGCACGCATTTAAAATGCATAAACACTAGCTTTGCTTTCCGACTTTGTAATGCAAGCCCTGCTGCCACCAAGCCGACTCGCGCTGGCAAACTGCCGGCTGACCGTCCGGGAGACAGTAGCTAACAAACAAGCAAGATGGCATAACAAGCTTAGTACTGAGCTCGCATCCTACCGTGCGCCCATATGTTGTTGCAGAGCACGACAAAATCGACGACCGTGTGATCCAGCTCAAGAACCGTCACATTCTTGCCGTGCATCAGTGTCAGGCTAGGCGTCTTGCCCAGCCGATCAAGCGACAAGCCGCCGGTGAAAAGTATGTATGGCTCGCTGCACAAGGAAACAGTAGAATTCAAAGTTTATACTCTGCACATACACAAACATGGATGGATGCCTACGTATTATATATATATATATATATATATATATATATATATATATATATATATATATATATATATATATATATATATATATATATATATATATATATATTTATGATAAATACATGCACACACAACACACTTTTAAGTAAAATTATGTTAGAACTAAAAAAGCCAATGATCTACCTTGCACATATTTACAGTCTGTCAGGCCTCACACTCACAAGCAGGCTGCTGCAATTTAGCAACTCAAAGACTGCAAACAAAAAGATGAACAACAACTGCTGTACATGGCAAGAAACAAGGTATCTCCATTTAAGCAGTCACCAGATTAGTTGGCTCAAGCAACCGTAAATACAATATTGCCAGTTTGAAGAAAGATGAAATACCCAGCAGGTGGCAACCGGGATATCAGCTGCATCAGCCGGAAGTGGGCAGCATAAGGAAATGGCCAAAGCAGACAGCACGAATAAAAGGCAGCAAAAGCCAAGTGTAGTTAAGTATCACTGGGTTACTTGGCAGGGAAAAGAGCTGGCACGCACACACACACACACAAACACACACACACACGTGCGGGCACACACACACACACACACGTGCGGGCAGACACGCCAAGGCAGCTTGGAAGCACCCCGAGGCTATGAAAAAGCACCAATACAGTAAGCAAGCTGAAGTAATACCCAGACACCGGTGAAGCAACAACACTATATCAAAGAGGAAGACAGACCAAGTAGACAGAGTTAGCAGCCTGTTGTGCAAGCAAGCTGATAGGCATAGCCAGCTGGTGCATCCATGAGTGCAAACCAAGAAAAACACAAACAGGTCTTCAATAAGCTAAACTAGCATTCCTCTTACCCTTCACTGTGAAGACGTCCAATTGAGCAAAAATGGGAATTGCAAAACATTTAACAACAGCTAGCCCGCACCAGCTTCCTGGCATGCCTCTAACAGACTAGTAAGCTTCTAAACTCTCGACCACTCAACAGGGATGCTAGATAATGGTAGACTTTCGACCTGACACCACAAGCTCAGACGATGCATCCTACCAGCAAGCAAGTCTGGTAATAGTAATAATGATCATAATCACTATCATAGCCATCCACGAGGCAGCCAAAGCTAGGCCAAAGAGCGAGGCAGCCGTGGCAGCAGCACCAGCATCAGCACAGGCAGCAACTTCAGCAGCGCTGGACTGAAGTCGGGTCGGCTCCTCATGCTCATTCGAGTCGAATGGCAGTGGTAGACTGCGAAAGTAGACGGCGAGACCGGTGCTGTGCACTTACCCTTCCTTCATGTCGAGCCAACGCAGCCGAGTGATGGGCTTGCACGGCGGCGATTTGCTGCCACTGCTAGCCGGCTCTTTCGTGCAGCCGCTTGCTTTCTGATGAGGCACAGTGATGCTAGCCGGCTTCGATGGGCTGCGATAGTTCCACACAGCGATAGAGCCGTCTGTGTGAGCACTCATGAACTGCCTGCCCTCGTGGTGCCAATCGACGTCTCGAAGTGGCTATCACGAAAATCAGCAAGCAGACCATGTGTGACTGGCACGGCCGGACGCAAGCCGCTGGCTGCACAGCTTACAGGAACAACCAGAGGACAGCAGTCCGAGCACACACTATTCACCAGCACATCAATGCCAAGCTCAGAAAGGGCGGCAAGGTGAGAACTCGAGCATGACAGCGCAAGTGCCGATATTGCTAAACGTCGGCACAAAGTGACGCTCTTACAGAAGCCAGTATGTGGACGAAAGATGTTATTAAAAAAGGAAATTTCAGTTCATCAACTTTCAGTCAGTCGGCTGCACGGTCCCATCACACCCCCAGGAAATCAAAGCTGATGTAAATGATGGCAGCCTGCAACAGCCTGCCCTAGAGGAAATGGCTACAGCAATAATCTTGACGTTTGCTAAATCAATATCAGACAGTGCAGGCATTGCTCATTGGATGCCACAAATACCTTCAGATGGCTATATTGCAGCGATTTGTGCTCAGGCTTTAAGCAGTGTGCAGACAAATCGATAATGCATTACCTGTGGAGTCGTGGGCTGCCTGATGTCACTAGGCAAACACTCAACATTATAGCCAATCCATATAAATTATAGTACAGTTAGCTTTCACCACAATCCAGCATTACTTCCACACATATATAAATAAGGATTACGCAAGCAGAACTGGTAGAGAGTCTACAAAGAAGTTACATATCAATATGTCATTGCACTTTACAAAGAAGCACAACAGCTCTGCAAGGTGGAGCACGCAGAAAATACGACCAATACACTGACAGTGTGATAGATACACGGACGAAAACTAATGAGAAAGGAGAGGAATAGTTGGGAGCCGCATAGTAAAAATTCTTTAAGATGCTGATACTTTCAGAAGGAGGAAAACTTGACTTTACCCGAGACAGCCAATCATTACACTAGGTACACCCACAAGGGGCAAGTAATTGGACAGCTGAAGTCCGACCGACCTATTTACTACACCACTGCAAATGTAATGTAATGTACTTCTGTCTGTAACTTCAAAAAGCCACAAAGACTATGTAGGTGTTATGCAGGAGAGTTTTGTATAGCAAGCTCATAGCCTAAGCGGTTTTCGGTACGCATTCGGCAGCCAACAGACTTCGTCTCACGCAACAAAGAGAAAGTGGGCAGCATAGCAGAGAAAGGAGAGCAGTTGAGGTAGTGGGTAGCATGGAAGTAGCAGCTCAGTACCGCTGAGAAGGACAAGCCATACTCGGCAGCTGGGGAGCAGTTGTCGTTGCAGAAGAATTGCAGAAGCGAGTTCAACAGGCTAGGACCTGCAGAGCTAAAGCATCTGTCGCCAAAGAACGATTCAGTGTAATAATATTTATATTAAACCATTTAAACAACTATTCAAGAGAACCCCTCTCTTTGTAGGCACTTTACATCTGCAGAAAGCCAGGTAGATCAACTTGTTATTTCTAACAATCGAAAATTCATCAATAACAAAAAGGATAATATTGCTATATTAGTACACCGGCTATTCAACGCACAAGTAGACCAAAGAGCCCACAGCATTTCACAGCTGGTGAGGACGCCAGCACATCACTCACTTGACAAAGACAAACCTATGGTCACAACAGCAAGATGACAACCGAACTGAGAGGGAGATGAAAGTCGAGACCAGGAACACAGGAGGCCGAAGAAAAACACACAGAGACTAACTAAGGAGTTCTAATCAGCCCTGCAAAATGCATCTTCGACTACTCTCCTGACTCGCGGTGCTTAATGGCTCACTAGGTAAGGCGGTTGCTTTTCAAGACCTCGACCCGAGGTCGTGAGTTTGAATTCTGCTGTGGGCGATCCAATATCGCCACTGCAATATCTCATACAAACCTCAAATCCTTTCGAGACCGTGCGTTTAGTTGTATGCTCCTAAAGCCTGGAACTCACTCCCGACTTGAGTCACAACATCCTTTGACTTGACCACATTTAAAAAGAACTTATGCTGACCCTGTGCATGTCACCCCTAACAGTGTTATTCCTGTTGTTTATCAAGCATGATATTACTCACCATTCAATCGCGTTTCCCTTTGCAGCAAATGTAAAGCGCTTAGAAAGAGATTGAGTTCTCTGAGGGCGCTTTATCAAGTGCATTATTATTATTATTGAATTGTGAGGACAGTTGATTACCAGATGCTAATGCACTTAAACATCAAAGGATCTGACAACAGATACCAAAGAAAGACAAGGCACAATATGCCTAGCTAAGGAGGAGCTTCAGAAGTCCTGCAGTACTAGCGGGCTATTAAAGCACAGGTCAAGCTATCAAAGCAGAGTTCGAAGCAGTGACAGCAGCAAAAGTGGCTTGTCAATGCACGGCATTCAAATAACACGAACTAGAACCTACTTCTGAGCTGTAGTAACGAAATTCTACATCTTTATTCTTCAGATCCCAGAGGACAAGGAAGCCGGTCTCGAAGCCAACCAGGAGCTGCAAAAAGAACAGATGCACCACATAAACCACACAAACAGTGTATGATGAGGCACCAAAATCATACTTGAGCATAGCAGCACCTCCATGTGCTGCCATGTGCTAGCTAGGAGCTTGCTCAAGGAAGGACAATCGGCATGAACGGCCACCCTCTTGCAGAGCAGCAGCAATCACACGCTTTGAACATGCCCTGGGAGCTGGCTGTGCATGTTTGCAGCTCTGTGCCTAACATGCACCCACTCACCAGCATGCACGATCGAATCATGGAAAGGCGATAAAGCCACCTGTTGTGCAAAACTGAGTGGCACGAGCTAGCATGGCCAGCAAAGCTTGCTGACCCGAAAGCTTGGGTTATAGTATCCGTTGGCAAGACAACAAGTGAATACCAGTCAAGGAAACAAACCTGGATAGGCACCAATAAACAGATTGGCTTCTAAAAAAAATCCGCAAAAGCTGCTTTATCTTTTTTTGGATTGCCCGGTTTGGCCCAGGGCTTAAGATGCTTGCCTTTGATGACCGAGGACATGGTAGGCTCGAGCCCATCGATATATGTGAAGTGCCTAGATATAGATTCAGTTCTCCTGAGGCACTATACCAATCAATTATATTTCTTTAATTTTATATTAATTTGGCCCTGCTGAGACATAGGCAGAACTGCAGACATACACACACACACACACACAAGCACATACACACATGCGAATGATTACACACACAGGCATAAATGCCTACACGCATGCCCTGGCAGATGATCTCGTTCATGCCCCGACAATAAGTGCCAGCGCAACAAAGCAAAGCACAAGGACTCACCTTGCTGGGCTCCACCGGGTTGTCGCTCAGATGAATCACTGGACCCGGATGTGCTTTCTGTGATCTGCGGATACCGGAAGCACACTACATCGCTCTCGAGCTTCAAAAGCCGTGCGACCTGCTGCCACTGACAGAAGCATCACAAAAATGCACAAGCAGAACAAATCCGGCTGCAAGTCGTGCTGAATTGATAAGCATCTACATATCGTGAAAGAAAAGCAGTGGTTAGCACCAGCGCAGCAGACTCCTCAATAAACCATACTTGAAACAATTGCTTTGCACTAATGACACAATTGCTTTTGCTTGAAAATATTGCAAACATTGCTATTTTCTTTCGGATACCATATAGTTAGTAAGCAAGAATCAGTTCATCCAAGGGCCATGAAGAAGAAGCATGCAAGAAGAGAAGTGCTGGGTCTTTCATCTCCTTTGCAGCAGTGGGTCCAGGCCACTTGATGCTCTGGTAATCAGATCTTCAATTATTTCATAAAATAAAGCTATTTATTTTGAAAGATAATAACTAAGAGTTTACATGCCCTTGATGATGTGCTGTCGAGCTTAATGTTTTATACCGTAACAAAAGCATATCACATTAAGATTGTTAACATGAATATTGGTTAAAAACCGTGTAGGGTTTCTGCACTGCCAGGCCTATTAATTAGGCCAATTAGATGCACTCTACTGGCAAGGAGCCGAATGAATCTATTATAGGTACACTAGTGATAACTATAAACTGAAAAGGATGTGCCATAGTCGGCAGTAGGAGAGTAGTTGTCGTTGCGTAAGAATTGTGGAAACGAGTTCCACAGTCTAGGACCTGCAGAGCTAAAGCTTCTGTCACCAACTGTCTTTAAGCGGAGGAATGGGACAGCTAATTTATTGTCCACACAGGACCTGAGGGCTCGAACAGGCTGAAACTGATGCAGCAGTTCAGCTAGGTACGAAGGAGCCAAGCCGTGGCGGGCCTTATGGGTCAGCATAAGAACTTAGCTCTGTATCCTTTGCTCAACCGGCAACCATCCTAGCTTCTTCAGCAAAGTAAATACGTGCTCAAACCGCTGGGACTTGAAGACCAGCCTTGCAGCCATATTAATTGTCCGCTGTAGTGGCATAATAGCTTTCTTTGGCAGCCCAACCAAAAGGGAATTACAATAATCAAGCCGAGACAGAACTAGATAGCTAGTTAAATTTTTTACAAGCCACTGTGGGAGACAGCTCCTAATCTTGGACAGGGATCTGATGTGATGGCTAGCTGTGGAGGCAGTCTTCTGAATGAAGCTTTTGAAATTGAGGCAGCTGTCGAACACGACACCTAAATTTCGAGCAAGTGGTGATGGCCACACAATAGCGTCACCTATTAGGACGGCAAAGGCTTTAATCCAGCCACAAGCTTAGAGTGTCCTATGAGCAGCACTTCGGTTTTATCATCATTTAATTTCAGGAAGTTTTCCGACATCCAGGATCGAATATCGGCAAGGCAAGCATTCAGTTTCTCAGTTGCCGCAGCAGATTCCGACGGTTTGAATGACAAATACAACTGAGTATCGTCAGCATAGAAGTGATATCCTATTCCATGGGCCTTAATCACTTTTCCCAGAGGTTGCTAATAGATGGAGAACAGCAAGGGACCAAGTACAGACCCTTGAGGGACTCCACAGGTGACCCTTCTCGTGTCTGAGACCTGACCCCCACACGACACGGATTGAACACGATCAGACAAGTATGATTTAAACCACACCAGTGCTTCGTCTGCCAGACCGATCGTTGTTCTCAAGCGTTCAAGCAGAACTTCGTGATCAATGGTGTCGAAGGCAGCAGACAGATCTAGCAGAGCTAGGGCAGTGACATTCCGGTCGTCGTTGCCACATAGAATGTCATTGTTAACACGGAGGAGAGCAGTTTCAGTAGAGTGCTGCCTCTTGAACCCTGGTTGAAATGTTTCTGACATTCCATTATTTTTAATATGTTCAACCAGCTGCATAGCAATAATTTTTTCAAGAATCTTTGATAAGAACGGTAGAAGGGAAACTGGGCGATAGTTTGCTAGGACCTCTGTGTCTAATCCAGGCTTTTTAAGAATAGGTCTAACGATTGCCGATTTGAAGGACTTGGGGACGACCCCTTTCCCAAAGAAGCATTAAAAATCTTGGTTATGGCAGGGCTAAGATGGTCTGCTAGTGAAGACCACAGAGATGAAGGTATGGGGTCATCAGGAGCCGAGTTCTTTTTGCTAGACCTTATTAAGGCAGCCATATCGCTTGCAGAAACGTCTGAGACCCTTTTAAGGAAGGTCACAGGTTGAGGAACGGCGATTGCTTTGGTCGGAGGGGGCTTAATGGAGGCACGAATGTGCACAATTTTTTCAGTAAAGAAGGCTGAAAACTTTTCGGCTGAGCCCTTAATATCTGGGGAGTCAGACCTCACAATATTGGCCAGTAAATGGTTTACTGTCTTATAAATCTGTTTAGTGTCCGACTGGAAGGAATTCAGTTTTCTAATGAAAAAAGAAGCCCTGGCTTTTTAAAGCTTCCGGGTGTAAACTCGAAGGAAGTCTTTAAAATTGACTAGATCTGCATCAGACCCGATTTCTTGAAACGACGTTCTAGCCTGCGCTTAACCCGGCGCATCTTAAGGAGTTTTTTTTGTAAATTTAAAGGAATCTCCACGACTATGAACACGGATAGAGCGAACGGGAGCATGCCTGAGAGCACTCCTGATGTCATGTTCATCGCATCAGCGAGGGTATCAAGGCTGCCGGGTGAGTCTGAAAGCAGATCAAGAAGACCTGCATCACAAACAGATTTCAAAAACTTGTCCACGTCAATGCTTTGTAAGTTAAGTCGTTTGGCAAATTCGACATTGCCCTGTACCTACAAGGGAGCAGGAACAGTAAACGAGACCGAACAATGATCTGAGAGGGTCAGTGGGCACACCACAAGGTCAGTGGGGAGGACATCCTTAGTGATCACGAGATCAAGAATGTGGCCACCGACGTCAGGTGCTATGATTAACGTGTTGGGCCAAACCAAAATTCTCCAGACAGTCAAGAAATGAGTGGACCTGGCTGTTGCTAGGGTTGTCAACGTGAATATTGAAGTCTCCTACAATCAGTAACGGCCTGTCACACACAAATATTTTAGCTAGGAACTCGGAAAACTCCTCTACAAACAGGTTTAGACAGCCAGAAGGAGGCCGGTATACCACAACAGTGAGAGGCATTGTCTTTGATGAAGACCTGATAGCAACCGATTCAAACGATGACCCATGCGAGAAGAAACTGCACAGTTTATAGCCAAACGATTCACGAACAACAATTGCAACCCCACCAACAACCTTGTCACAATGCATGGACTGATAGAATGAGAACCCGGGTGGAGTGGTCTCGGAAATACATCTACTGGAACAAGGCGTCATCCAGGTTTCGGTAAGCAGAAATGCATCTAACTGCTCTTGGACTACCTGATCGCGGATAAGTAACCCCTTGGTTTTTAGCGAGCGGACATTTAGCAGGCGGAATTTAAGAGGCTGTCCATTAACTGGGAGACGGCGATGAAGTGGGTTGTATTCGCTACCGTTTGGGTCTGGCCCGGCGGACGCAGGCTCTTCGAATTTGATTGGACCTTAGTGACGGCAGTAGGACGATGTTTCACGACGTGCTGGGCTACGGTGGGTGGGCTACTACCGCAACAAGTACTATTCAGTGCTTTAAACTTACGAGTCGTAGGTTTGATAGCCGAGCCGTTGATAGGGCGAACGCAGGATGCAGGAAGGTTCTCACTGACCCACCGGAGAAGGCCCGCCGGTAGGTATCGACTAATGGCGACATCGCACCTTATGCTAAGCAGTTCCTGTTTTGTGTAGTATATCTGAGGACAGCTCATAAATAGTCACAGCAAAGATAGCAGAGGAATACCAGAAGGTATTACGGAGAAATCAAGTTAAGGTCCACACCACGCTATGAGCCGCCCTAGGCCGCTCTTTAACGCGGGGAGGAGCAACAACAATAATAATAACTATCACAATTATTAAGACCGAGAGGATTCACTTTTGAGTAAAAAAAATAGAAAGCTGGCACTAGCACAAAAGCAGGATGTCTACTATTGCACAGACATACAATAACTCAATAACAAAATTGAATGCAGGCGACCGTGGATGACTAGAACAATAAGTGCATCAAGCAGAAAATCACACGTCGGGACCCTGATCAAGTTGCCAACAACTAACGGTTTGTTGTTTTGTGCTCCTAGAAAGCTCATACGAATCAATATGTGAGCGATTAGTTCATTCTGTCATTATATCACACAGCGCTGGCAACAACTTACAGGTCAATGGCTTTATTCCAGTTAATGGTATAACCAGAAAGGGTGAAAGATTCGACGTTAACAATGTGGACGTTCCCCCTTTCTGTTCCCACGTACAGCCACTTGCTTTGAAATGGAAGATGCAAACATGTCAGGCTGTAATAGATGTAAGAAAGCTTTTGCAGACCAGAGCGTAAGTATAATGCACAATAGCACTATAAGCTTGATAACAGCACTATAAGCTTGATATGCACGCAAGCATGCGCGCATACACACACGCACACACACACACATACATACACAGAGAAACTCACATATATACACACTTACAATGTGAACACATCTGACTAAATCTAGAAATGTTGATCCTTAGGTAGCTAGCATAGGATATTCCTTTGCATTTGATTACTCCTACGTTTTTTCTTACACATTAAGAAACAAGATGCTGAGCTTAAGCCGGTTCCAACCCCTGAGTAGTCAGTGTAACGATCAGCTCACAGTTAACACTCACGAAACATCAAGGATGATTCTCAAACAGAAGACTTCAGCAACCTGGCATGCATGGTGGCTTATGAAGGTAAAACCATAATGCACTCAATTATTCGTTGTTCAATAGTTACAATCAGAGGTAAAGCTCCATCAAAACCTTCAGCTCATTAAGTCCATCTAGCCAGTGACTATAGATTATTTATCATGTAAGCAGATGACATACATCGTAGATATGAGAAAACTAGCAGAAGGCTTCAGAATGTTCTGCTAATATTGTTGAATGATGAAAGATGAATTGAAAGATGCTGGCAGTAACAGGAACTAAAGCACGGTACTCCGAAGGCTCACCTTTCCCTGTTGAACTTAATGGAATGAACTATTTCTGGAATCTTTTGTCTGAAGTTCCATAAATGGATGGAGTTATCAGAGCAAGCTGTGATGAAGGCACCCTAAAAAAAAGCAACGAGACGATTGCTCAAGAGAAAGAAGACTCGACGAACAGTGCATAATAATAAAAATAACAATAAATTTGGAATAGCAACCTACAAGAACCTAATCTCTTTCTAGGCACTTTACAACTTCCTGCAAAGGAAGTATGATCCAATGTTTAGTGGTAGCATGCTCAATGAGAACAAGCATAACTTGGTTACAGGTGACATGTACAGGGTCAGCATGCAAATATGGTTAGAGTCAGCATGCTTAGTGTCAGTATGCACAAGGTCAAGATGCATGACACTGATTATGTACACACAAGGCTTTATCCTCAAAATAGTAGTAAATACAGAGGGGCCAACTTTCAAGGCTGAGTAAACAAACATCGACCAACCAATCCGGGACATGTGCTTAAAACACAGCTAAGCACACACGCCAGTAAAAGCTTGAACTAACAAGTACGCTTCAGATGAGTTCCAATTCAGGATCACGTCGACCGAGCTAGACTAGCTACAAGACCCAGATTGAAGGTCATCTGGGTCCTGCCTTAAAAATGCCAATAGTACAATATATACCTAGCAACCTAGGAGAGCAAAACCTCATTCTAGGCCCTACTATATTTGGAAAAACAAACACAGGAAAAATAAACACTAGGCATATAAATTAGTAAGTGACATTGTGCGAAGTTTCAGAACACATAGGATAACTCAATTGGGTCTCAAATGTTAATGAGCAGATGGGTTCCCAAGTTAATGCTGCAGAGGCGGTGTGGACTTCAAGTTAAACCCGTGGCATCTAAGGGGTACCTCGTAGCTGTGGGTCTTTCAAAAATAACTAAGGAAGCTCTCGGCACCAATGGTGGCCACACAGTGAGGGTAGAATGGAAGCCGAAATGATAGTTTCAATTGTTCAAGTCAGAAGAGAAGTTCAGGCATGAGTAACTCTTGAGGTCTTTCCAAACAAGCTAGAGCCTCACTATTTGCTTTTTGTTGATCCATTACTTTATCAAAGTTGCAAATCTACATTATCTCGATGCCCAAAGCCCTGGTTCTGCAGATGCTGTGTACCTAGTCCATTTGCTCAGAGCCGGCTCAGCAATGACTGGTCACCCAGGTGTCTGGATCTGACTCACGAGACATCATCAACAGCACTAGGCAGCCATGTTAACTCATGCACATACTGGAGCTAGCACGTGACTTCTTCTCTTTGAGCCTCAGGCTTACTCCATGGAAAAGTAAATAAATCCTAATACCGACTCGGGCACATCGTTGTATGCAACCCTTGGCTGCTACTCCAAGGCTGCTGGTCATACCAATCACTGTCCAGGTTTGGGCATCTGCTCCTCGGCTCAATCGTTCTTTGGCGGGAGAGACTACTTGAGGTACATCGACAGCCCTATTCTCTAGCAAAACGCTGGTTTAGTCAACTCAGCTTGCAAAGCTCAAGATGGAGACATGCATAGGCCAAGCTGCTCTTGAGTAAGCCGTGAAGTGGGTGGCTTTCTGAACCTAAGCAAACTACAACTGAAGCTCAACAAATCAATCCTCGGAAGTGGATGCATGCAGCTGTTTTTCAGCCTTGAGATGTGACGGAAGGACTTCGGACTTGACATAGACGACAAGTTCAGCCTTTAGCATGCTGACGTCTTAGCCGAGACAGATGAAGCAAATGTATTGCTCTCATTTGACAAGAGAACAGCAGGTTAAAGAGTGGCTTAGAGCTAGGAGATCAGGTAGCAGAGCCCAGCCTTGGCAGACCCTGAAGGTTGGCACACGGCATTTTACTTACGTTGCCTGACATGCCAATGCAAAGTTCGGGCATTTTTTTCAAAGAAGAAGCAGCACACGATTAGGAAGCTGCAAAAATTAATTTTGGATAGGGTACAGAGATCAGCCACCACTAACTAGCTGCCAGTTCCCTGACACCTTCCAACTTCTGTTATCTGGTTGTCCAATTTATGGCCAAATACGTGAACATGTTAGCAGGTCTACACACTTCAGCCAGTGCCAATCCTGGCTGCAATTATGCAACCTCACCATGGGTCCTTATGGACTTCTCAGTTGCCTTAAAGCAATATCCAGTGGCCAGCAGAAGTATATGCACCGACCCCTTGATGACTGCCTTATCAGCCTCCTTGCCAAATTGAATGCAAGATGAGGACCGGGCCAACTCTTAATCAAATTAGGACCATTCAGGGCAAAGGCACCCAAGTGATCAACCATTAGCTAATGAATGGTAAAGAAGCTTGTGATAGTGCCTAGCAAGCTCTCAAGAGCTATTACAGCTATCCAGAACTATAGTACACCTATATGAAGTGTTTCTCCAAGCCATAAAAAATCCTTTGTAGACAGTACAACCCACAATGCTCATTTAACTGCATAGAACAGTTGACCACAGACACCTGACCTAAAATATTAAGTCATTTTGCCACATTACAGGCACGCAGATGCACAAGCATATGTGTGCGCGCGTGCGCGCGCACACACACACACACACACACACACATACCAGAAAACTAAGACAAAGACACCATCACACGTGGTTGTTTAATAAGAAAATCTTCACTTCTTTATCTGACCTAGCTTATAGGAGTTGCTAGCTGTGCTTTGACAATATACCATAACATTGAAAGCGATCAAACATCCTGGAGCTCTATTGCCTGCAATCATGGTCAAGTTGAACAAAACCTACCTGACCAAAATGAGAAATAATTGTGGGGCTGAGATATACACGAAGAACTGAACTCGCATTTAAAATTTCATTCTGATAAGCAAATTAATGGCCGAGTTAAGGAATCTACAACTTGCAAAGGGACACTGAAAATTAAGCACTTTAAAAGTCACAAGCATGCACCTCAACAAGCTTTACACAGGTACCTTTATCTACCAACGTTCAACAAGTATGGATGCAAGTCGCATATGATGCTTGAAATCAGTAGTTTTTTATTTGTAGATATTTTGCTTCCGGTTTACATCTAGGACAGTCAAGGTTTGCACAATCACTTTTTCTTTAACGTTGAAGTCATCAGAGCTTCAAATCTCATTTCTAACACATTTGTCTTTTGAAAAGTACTGTGAAAAAATATTCACTTGGATCAATTTCAAAATTATCCTCTTGAATTTCTCTCTTAATAACACTTAACAATAATCAAAAATAACAACAATAGTAACAATAACTCATATTCAAATCGTTCAGCTGTCCCACCTAACCAACCTCAAATCCTTTGGGCACATAGCCTTGTCATTATATGCTCCCAAAGTTGTAACCTCACTTCTGGCTGTTGTTATGACATCAGCTAACTTGCAGACTTGATGTGCATTATTTCTAGCATATGCAAATTGAGGCAATTTTTCATCGTCAGTGCATGGGGTCTCCTGCCGTTGCGTAAATGAATCTGTTGCATCAGCCAACAGCAATCTTACTTGTTATCGTTCAGCACAGAAGAGATTGCTTAGCGCTGAACAATCAAACACACTAGGACAGACAATGGCACACACAGGATCAAAAGCGACGGTGAAGCCAGTATAGCCAAATCTGACCAATGAGAGAAAGCTAAGCTACATGGAGCTGACTGCTAACTTGAACAGCCAATGACATCCTTAGGTGGACTAATCCTGTGCTCAGCATATGAATCCATGGCTCGGTTAGAGCTGATCATGATAAACAATTCACTAGAAAGCACAGCAGGGCACATAGGTACAGCCGGTGCCTTCAGACCCTTTCACTCAAAATCACTATCTATAGCTACAAGCAGCGTGTAGCTATGCCTGCATTAGAGGCTCGCTGACAGGGCCACAGTATAGCACTGCCAGCCTGCTTCTCTCCTACAAGCAGCGTGTAGCCATGCCTGCAGCAGAGGCTTGCTGACAGGGCCACAGCATAGCACTGCCAGCCCGCTTCTCTCTCGAGGAGGGAGCCATGCCTCGAGCAACCTCCACTAACTAATGAAGCTTGCTCTCCACAGCAAAGTTCTCCATAGCAAAATTCACTCCAACCCAAAATATGCTCTGGATGTTGCCTGAAACCAGCTCATCCGATCCTGGAACTAGCTAGCGCTGCCCTCAATTACATACACTGCCCTCTAAATGTGTCTATGCAACATTATCAATCCGAGTGCTGTTGTTGCTAATGCCGGTATTCAAATAAGTCATTTAGATACACGAATTATTAACTTGTCGCCGACTGTCAATTTAATTGTGATCAAAGTTGCAGTTAGCTACGTATGGTTTAGTGAGTAACCACATTCACTGGCAACTGGTAAACAGATGGACATGTGGTCACGTGATTACTAGACTCGGGTGCCATTCAGCACAATCTTTTTTTAGCCCATTTTGTCATCATCAATGCTTTGGCCAACGATGAGACAAGAAGGTACCTGGCTGCCTCCTTGACCTGTAGGGGGCCACAATTTGACATTTTGATGGTTGGTACTCTACCAGAAAATGCCACCAACTGCACAGCTTTCCGAGAGTACAAGAGCAGTTTTGATTTTGGTACAGAGATGGCCATGAAAACCAAAAAATCTAGAGGGAGCCGAAGACCTTAGTGGGTACTGTTGCGATTATTACTAGGTCACGCCTGGACTATGGTAGCACCGAGTCATTACCAGCTTGGGTCACCCTCAAGTAGCTTCTCCAAGGGAGGAGTGGCTCCTCAAAAGCATGGCTGTGAATGACAGGTTAGAGACTGTTAAAATGCACTGTTAGAGTCTCAGCTAAGCTACTGGACCAGTCGTAAGCCAAAGCATCATGAGTAGACAACTTTACGAACAAGGACTACACACAAGAGTGGCCAGGTGCTAGCCATTGTTCACTGTGCAACACAAAAACGAAAGGCTGGATTTCGATTGCCGATCCCTGCATTGCACAGCTGCCTAGTGGAGCAGAGTGCTATGGACTAAAGAGTCCAAATTCGATCTCTTCGGCTGGGACAAACGGAAGAGTTTAGTTAGTCGATGAATAAGCGAAGCTTAGAAGGACGTTTTCTGCAAAAGGCAGTAAAATTCGGTGGTGGCGGTGTCATGGCATGAGGTTGCTGCTCATCGTTACATATAATTCATTTGATTCATTATTTCATTTTGCATAGCACCCTAAGAGAACTTAATCTCTATTCAGGTACTACACATAAGTCACAGGGCTTAAGCCTACGACCTCGGCCAGACCTTAGTTGGGCAAGCATTTTAATCACTGGGTGGTGCTGGGCTGCATAGGATTAAAGGACTCACGAATCAAAATGTCCACGTCGATAGTGTACTGCAAGTTGGCTTGCCAACTGCTTATGCTCTTCGCAGGTTCAATTCTTGTTGGCAGCATGACAAAAAACACACTGCTGTGGAGGTTAGTACCTTTTCCACGAACCCTACCTACTATGGTTTCGAGCGAATTGAGGTCATTTAGTGGCCAAGCCAAAGCATGGACTTGAGCCCACTAGAACATCCGAGGAACAAAGTCCACCGACCTTAAAGGTTCCAAGTTCTCCTATGCATGAAATCCAATTCTTTTAGTTTTGATGGATTATAGGGCACTAATTTCTAGAAACATGCCTGGAGCTAACAGAGTCAATGCCAAGACGATTGGGTTACGTTATTAAAAATCATTTCTCCCCTTTTCTGCATAACAAACATTGATACCAAGTTAGATCCAAGTTAAATCTAGGGCTTTAAGAGGTAAATAGTGTGCTGGTAGCAGGTGCATCGAAACGTTTGGAGGACAGTGTACACTAGCACTCACTAGGGTATATACAAGTCAGCAGCAAATCCAGACAAGCCTGCCGCCAAGTCAATCACTTTTATATTTTTTATTGGTAGCTAAAGTTCAAATATCCAAGCATGTTCGAGTATACATACAAAGTACGCATGTGCAACCCAGCATGAAGCTGCCTGGTCCATCTATGCACGAAGAAACTATGCACTCTTACCTCGTTGATAAGGAAAACAATCTGAAGCACGACTACGTCTGCCTCGTGTTGCACCTGGTAGTCCACGCTGGGCTGACCGAGACTTTACCGAAATGCATTAAGGGGCAGTACAAATGAAGGCAGCAATGGCAGCGGCAACAAAGGAAGGCAGTAGTACCACTACTCAGCAAGCGAACCAAAAGACACTGCCTTCTGCTTGCTCCTTGGCACCTGGCAAGGAGAACTGCATGGAATACTCAAACATCGAGTCACTGTTCACAGGCCAGAGGCTGCAGAAGTAGCTAAGCTAACATGGTCGGCCTGCGATAACAAATGTGCTAGCTCACTTTTAACAGAGACTTTAATCTAATGTATCTCCCTCAGTAACTCCACAAAGCAACAAAGACTGAGTGTTATACAGGAGAAAGTACTCAAAGCCTAAGCGGCTTTCGGTGTACTTGTGGTAGGTAACAGACTTTACATCACGTAACAAAGAGAAAAACGAGAACGATAGCTGGGTCATGAGGGCAGTCGAGGAAGTGAATGGCACTGAAGTAGCAGCTCAGGACAGCTAGAAAGGATGTGCCGCAGTCGGCAGCAGGAGAATATATGTTCAAGCTAAGCAGCTAACTGGATGCACTACTATAATAAATGCTCAGCTGCTGGTACATACTAAACATGATTGCACTTACATATAACATACATATGCACATATACACAAACACACACACACATATTCTTATTTTCCACGTGCATAAACTGATTCCTACAAGTTTATCCTACCCAAAGACTTGCCAAAAAATATATTATGGTATTCAAGAAAATCCAAGCCACTAGAATGCGATTCCTAGTTAGAAGTCATATCTTGGAGTGCTATTTATGGATATGGTGCCGGTAACCACTTCGGATCATAAACAACTGGCCTAAAACACGAGGGATCAGTCTACCTAAATGCTCTCTGAGACAACTAAAATGCTTACATACAAATTTGGTTCTCTTAGGGAGCTATACTCGTGGTTGCGTACAGGTAGCTCAAACTTTGCCCAACACCGTGGTTAGTGTGTGCGGCTTTATAGGAAGTCACTAGTGCAATGCAAATTTTGGAAAATAGTATGCACACACCCAACGGTGCTTCAAATCTGCCCACTCTGGAAGTTTTCACCTGCCTGCCTAACATGCATAAGATCCATAGCTAGCCCCTTGGCACGCAACATTGTCTAGCAAAAAAGAGTTGGAAGATTTTTGTTCCTACCCAGCTCTTCAATATTATTTGTAATTTTGAAGCATCGGCGGTCTATCTATGGCTGATAAAATGCAAAACCTGATTTGTTCATAGCCTAACAGTGGCTGAAAACACGGCTATGCCAACCGTCGATATGTCTTTCTGTGATATGTTTCCTGGCATGTCCACCGAATCTTTGCGCACAATAGCAGAATGATACTACTGTGAACTAACTTCTTTTTTTGGTAATGACTCTGTCAAAAGCCGGCTACGGTAGTGTAATTTTGCAAAGGCAGTTTCTCATTGCGCAGCCCATATCTCGAGGCTTGCTAGCATCTCTACTACCTAGAAATTTGGCGGGAAAGGAAATTCATGTAAACTAGCTCTCAGGAAAATATTGCCGAGAAACCAGGCACTTTAGCATCATGTACTTGTACCATTTATAGCAAGGTTCATCGATGCCGATGACACCTGTTTTGAATGCATTTCTTCACTCCAGTTAGGTATTTCCTAGGATAACTGGCCTTTCCTGCCTCTGAAAGCAATGCATGTAGGTTTACAACAGACTGCTACGGGATTAGGGAGATGTGCAACGTCTGAACCATTCCTCAGAAGGGACCCAGATCATCGTTTCTGCTTTTCTTGGTCGTCTTCACTCACTCTGTCACTCAAACTTTGGAAGGTGCCAGTGCAGGCAAGGATGCACATTTTGTTTACATGAGCAGGCGCTTGTGATTCTAAGATTCAGCTAGACCACTGCAATCTTGCCATACAGTTGCTGGAGCCCATCCGGTCAGCAGCAGCCAGTCTAGTCGTGCACATAGGTCGGGCCATTGCTGACTGATCACCAGGGCCAGAGCTACCTCTGGCCCTGGTGATCAGTCTTCGAGGGTGGGGCTCGTGTTCACCTCGGACTGGTGCAAGAGCCATCTGGAAATTCCAGCTGCCAGGATGCTGGGGAGTTCCTTCCCAGCACCTTTGAAGCTCATCATGCTTGGGTAAATCAAAGAATAGAGAGCTGGCTCAGCCATTCAATACACACTCGGTCGTTTGAAACCACCCTCCTAAAAGGAGGCTTTGTCTAGCCAAGCTTGCCATAACCACTACTTCCCCCTGCAGCTGCATGACTCTAAGCTGATTATAGCCCATCCTACCAAGCACACACAGGCTTCAGGTGGCAGCACAGAGAGACTGCTGACCAGCCACTTTAGGCTTACTCTTATTGTATGCCGGAAGCATAAAAGCTGAGTTTGTTGAATGCTATGTTTTCCACATGCTGGCTAGCTCAGTCCACAGCTCTCAACACCCATATTAGTGGTGGCACAACCGTAAGTTTGGTGGTTCGTGCCCACCCAGGGACGTTCCTTTGTGAGCCGTGATGGCTAACTAGGTAAGGTGGCTGCTTTTCACGACCTCGGCCCGATGTCGTGGGTTCGAATACTGTGGTGGGCGATCATTTATCGCCAATGCAAGCGGTGGTGATAGCCGTAAAGGCTCTTCTGTCGCTATACAAAAAGAAGCTGTTAAATCAGCTGGTATTTATGTAATCTGCCGAGCCTGTGAGCAGCAGCTCCTATCTTTCAGAGACCCCCCCCCCCAGGAACTCCCCAATCACCTACAGAACTTTCAAGTTCATGTAGTGTAGAGAAACAGTCTTGAACCTGTGTCTCTCCCTGTGTCTCTCAGCCTATGGGGGTACCGTGCTCATACTTCACGACCCGGGTCGTGGGTTGGAGTCATGCAGCAGCTGAATCGGCTAACCATAGCTCGGCTGGCCTACTGAGCTAGCTTTGCGCTAGGCCTTTGCAGCCTCCTACCTAACCAAAGTGAAGTTTCCGAGCCACTCGCCTGGCAGTCAGCTTTCGGCTTGGGCCGAGGCAGAGCACAGTAGGTCTCCAAACGTACAAGCTGAGCGCCTCACACCCGACTGGAACTCGGCAGCAAAGGCAGCCGAGTTAAGGGAGGTGCAGTGGCTCTGCATCAGAGCCGGGCACCACAAATGCGTGCCACTGCTGCCATCGAGGAGCTGCAAACCGACAGACGAGCCGGGCAGCACAGCTGACCAAGTTGGCCATCATCGAAGGATACAGTCGAACAGCACCATGTCTGGTGCCTATGGCGAGCAACCGTTGCACCGGGTCCCAGGCAAGTGACGTAGGGTGATAAGGGAAGCCGTGGCGCATGAGCTGCAAAAAAAGAAAGAGACATTGTGGCATTGGCACGAGCAGGCAAACTGGTGCCCCCCACCCCAATGGCCAGTCAAGTCCAATGTAATCAAGTCAGGTGCACTGGGTCAGCTCAGGTCATCATGGCAGCCAGATCATCTAATGCTGAACTCCTCATTGTGGCATTTGGGGAAGTGGGAAGCTTTACTTACCACAGCTTATTAATAGTATTATTAATAGCAGTTCGGTTGTAAAGAAGCATAGGAGAGAGATTGAGTTCAGTGAGGGCGCTTTATCAAGTGCATTATTATTATTATTAGGAGAACTTAATCTGTCCAGCTGCTTTACAACATGCTGAAAGAGAATCAGTATCAGTGAGAGCCACTACCACATGACAACATCTGGGTTATTCAGGAGATGGCAAAGACATGCAATCCTCCATAAGCTGCACTTTGCTGGCCCTATGACCACTAAGAAGGTGATAGCCAATGACTTGCCGCAAACTACATAGATTCCTGGCTTGGTTAGCACACTAATCCAGAACAAGTGGCAACCAACTAGAACACCATTACAATTACATTATGAAATGGCTTCAGTGCTCCCACAGTCCATTTTACTTGAGCAAAAAAAATAGAAGACTAGTTGACACTTGAAGCTATCACAAGCTCCAGCGTTTGACATGTCCTAAAATACTATGTCCCGAGTACACAGAGCAGACCTGACAAAAGTTACAAGACTCAGAATAATAGCTCACCACCCAACATGGAGGCAAGTACATAACAGCATCACTGGGGAGGGGTGGGCAGAACTGGATACTGCAGCTGCTCTTGCAGCAGTGGCTTTATCAGGCCAGGACAAGGTGCTGCAGCACATTTACTAGTGAGCCCCATCTACCAGTAGGTTTCAGTGATGAAAGTGGTAGCAGCAGCAGCCGGGGCCCTGATGCCATTACCAGGCAGCAACAGCAACCAGTCCAGGGCTGCTGGCTCAGATGAGCTCCATTTCAGTGGCTGGATTGTAAGAATAATAATAATAATGCACTTGACAAAGGGCCATCAGAGAACTCAATCTCCTTCAAGGCGCTTTACATTTACATTTGCAAAGGGAAACGCGATTAAATGGTGAGTAATATCATGCTTGATAAAAAAACTCGAATAACATGGCTAGGGGTGACATGCACAGGGTCAGCATGCAAATGTGGTTGGTGGCAGCTTGCACAGTGTCAGCACACAAAAGCACATAAGCACATGAAGGACAAATCACAGGGACCCGCTAAATGCTGTCCTAAATAGGCATGCATTTAAGTTGTTTTTAAATGTGGTCAAATCTGGGGATGTTCTGAAGTAAATCGGGAGGGAGTTCCAGGTTTTGGGTGCATATGAATTAAATTAACGGTCTCCAAAGGATTTGAGGTTTTACAAGGTTTTGGTAATGTAATGTATTATGTAATGTAATGTATCTCCGTCAGTAACTGCACAAAGTCATAAAGACCATGTGGGTGTTACGCAGGAGAGTTTTGTATAGCGCACTCACAGCCTAAGCGGCTTTCGGTACGCATTCGGTAGCCAACAGACTTCGTCTCAAGCAACAAAGAGAAAGTGGGAAGCATAGCAGAGTCAGGAGAGCAGTTGAGGTAGTGAGTAGCATAGAAGTAGCAGTTCAGGACCGCTGAAAAAGATGTGCCATAGACGGCATGAGAGAGAGAGTAGTTGTCGTTGCATAAGAACTGTGGAAGCGAGTTCCACAGTCTAGGACCTGCAGAGCTAAAGCTTCTGTCGCCAACTGTCTTTAAGTGGAGGAAAGGGACAGCTAATTTATTGTCCACAAGGACTGTAGGATTCTGAAAAGCAGGTGGTATGATGCTTGTCCTGGTGGGGAAGTAGATCAAAGAGATAGGCTGAAGCCAAAGAACGAATGACCTAAAGGTGAGCAATAAAACCTTGAAGTCGATCTGTTGCTTGACTGGGAGCCAGTGGTCAGCGAGAACTGGTGTGATGTGGCAACTGCAACGTTCACGACAGACAAGCCTAGCTGTGGAGTTTTGCACCAGCTGTAATCGCCTGATTGCACATGCAGGTAGGCCAGCAAGAAGTGAGTTACAGAAGTCAAGATGGGATGTCACAAATGCATGGACCAACTTAGACGCGGTATCCTTATCTAAAGAAGCCCGAATTTTAGTAATGCTATGTAGCTGAAAGTAGGCAGGCTTGGCTGTTGGGCTGATGTCGTCGTCTAACCAGAGGTCACCTTGGAACATGACACCTAGATGTCGAGCTGATTCAACAGGAGATATACTGGCATAGCCAATTTTGAGCTTCAGCCTTTCCAATTTCTGAATCACACTGGGTTTGCCCATAACTAGTAAGTTAGTTTTATCATCGTTTAGTTTTAGAAAACTTGCTGCCATCCATGTGTGGATGTCATCAATACATGCAACAAGTAAGTTGAGAGAATTTGAGGTGCTCGAAGGCTGGGAGGGATCAAAGCAAAGGTACAACTGAGTGTCATCTGCATAGAAGTGAAAACCTAGATTGTGCTTGGCAATCATATCAGCAAGAGGGAGAGTATAAACCATGAAAAGAACCAGACCTAGCACGAAGCCCTGAGGTACCCCATAATTCACAGGTACCTCGGATGATCTTGGTCCATTCAAGTCAATACTCTAGAGTCTCCCACTAAGATATGATCTGAACCATTGCCGAGAAAGCTAGCAAAAGCTTACACTGCAGGACATGGCTCATATAGGGCTGAGCAGACCAATCAGCCAAATAAAGAACCTGCCACCAGGCTGCTGGCTGTCGGGTTGGGGTTCGAGGGGGGAGGTGAGGTGACATGCTGCATTGGAAGCAAGGAAAATCCACCTACCCGAAGGAATGAAATAACCTATGCCGGCGAATTAGGTTAATTTCATGGTGTTGCATCCTTTAGAAGTGGCATTGAAAGCAGTAGTGAACGAGTCAACATGCAAGCTTCATTAAAGCACCACACAGCATTGCTTTTGCTGCCTACTTTGCACTAAGGAGAGCCTAATTAGGCTAGGGGATCCTGCTCTTTAGCATGCCAAGTCAAGGCAGCTCCTACTGGGAATATCGCTGTCACAGAATCAATGGTTAACTCGTAGCATTCATAAGGCTAAGGGCAGTGGACAGGAGTGGGTTGGGATAGCTATTAGAGAACTCAGTTGAAACCAACAGAGTGGCCGGTCGACCGAGTGGGATCTTAGGAAATGCTGCTTTACTCCTGCCAAGAGATTCAGTAAATTAAGTCAAGGTTCTGAATATCTGAGTATGCTTTCTAACTTACGACCACAGGCTAGCTTTAGACTGAGTGGCTTTAAACTTCAACTGCAGGTTAGCATTGACAATGAACCTTGTGTGAGAGGCAGGCACCATACCATAAGGGTAGGAAACAAAGAAAAAAGAACGAATTATCTGCTTATGCAGCCTCACTTCAACAGGGACAGACGAGCCCCAGCAGGTGTCATCCTGCTTGCTGCCTTCAGGAGTTGCCATCTACAGGACTGAAGCCGACCAACTGGGTCATAAGGTGCCACCATCTTACTCTGGCAACATAGTCAGGACTTCCTGGTTTTTCCATGTCTGTTAACACTAAGCCTGTGTGGCAAAGAGGAATACCCATGGACTGATTGGCATGCATGCCGTGTAAGAACATATGGAACGCCATGACTCGGTCTGAATGAACAAACCGAGCCATCAGTGATCTTAACTGTGGGATCATGCGGCATAGCAAGCTGCCAGGTAGCTTGGACAGCTGGCTCTACCATAACCTGGCCAACAACAGAACTGGCAGCAGCAGGACTGACTGGTGGGGTGGAAGCTGGTGGCTGCAGTGCTATTCTGGTTATGCCCTGAGCCAGCCAGCCAATGTGACCTAATAGCCTGTCAGATCCAAGCTATGCATGAGATACTAATTGATGAAGTAATGGAAAGACTGCTGCCATTAGCTTAAAGCCTGAAAAAAATCAAAGCAAGTCGCCTGCTGCCAAGGTAAGACGATGCACAGGAACCTTTCTTCAGCAGGGACTTCGGAGACCTACTGGCAGATTTCGGTGGAGGAGGTAGGGAGGTGGCAGAACGACCTGCCGAGCATACCCAGGCATCCCAAATGAGCATCAGCATTTTGAGCCTTCCTCAAATATGTGCTGCTTGTTGCTCGGTGACCCGAATCAGAGTTGCTGCCAGCCCCTATAACTGACCAGCTACTAAAGGGGCAAGGGTAGCAGCCGGCATGAGTAGCCCCACCCCCCCAAAGATTAGGCACCACCAGGCAACGATGCATTGCATCATTAAAAAATGACTGATGTCGCGACATCTCCTGGTGGATAAAGTTTAAACAGAAACTACAAATGCAGATATTCCTCACAGCATTCCCTGGCTCCCTGTGATTTGTCCTTTGTTTACTGACTTTGTGCAGGTTCTCACAGACAGACAGACAGAAGGACGGACAGACAGGGGGAGATAAAGAGACACGGACAAGTCCTTAGGGACATACTGCGTAGTTAACTAATGCTAGGCCACTCGTTTCTTGGCAATTGCTCAGCCTAGCCATTTCTCTCTAGTAGATCGACGCATTGGTACTGTACAGATGCTACAGGAATAGTCGAGGCATCACATCCTGCTTCTGCACAACAAATACATGTAGATATCATTTGTTTAATGGGCCTGGACCAGCGATCTGTTCTGCTACTTCCAGCTGTATATTAAGTATACACTTATATATATATATACATATATTATATATAGTATATTAAGTATATTAAGTGTACACTTGCAGTCTCGGGGATAGTTTGGTGTGACGGGAAATTAAAGCAGCACTTGCAGAGAATGCTGGTCATTTTACACTTTACAGGGCCATCATGAAGTCTCGTCAGAAAGATGATTGCGAAGGCAATGTTTGGCTGAGCAAAAAGGCAAATTGATGAGGGGTTTTCGGCCTGGCCTTCTTATGCAAGGTAGCCAGAATGATGCCGAACAAATGCTGCATCTGGAAATAGCTGCAGCCAAACAGCAAGCCATAGCAACTCACAGTTTAGGGCTTTGGATATCTAATTACATAAAGGAAGAAGCCAGGGCCAAGGCACACTAGATGAGAGCCTGGTCGGACAAAAGCCTGTACCGAGCTTGGGAAAGCAGTGGGTAGTTGCCTAATGCTCGGTACTCATACAGTGGTGAAATAGCAAGCAGATGGCAACATTTGACTAGCTGATTGGGCACTAGCCAAGACCTAGTGACTAAGGGGGAGGGGGCAGGTCCGAAGCCGTGAGCCAATTCTGCAGCAAAGCAGATATCTATGCAGACAATCAAGTAGATAACTTTGCAGCCACTTGAGTGCTTATGGCAGTGAGTTCGCACGACCGTAACGTGGTCGTGTGAACTCACTGGCAAGCACACTTAGTCGTACAGAACAAGAAGCTTAGATGCATGGCCCCACGGTACCACTATTAGCACTAGGCTGAAGCTCGACTAGCACCCACATGCAAGCACACATAGGCTTTGAGAAGTTACAGCCATAATTATATTACAATAGATTAGAGTAATACCAAATTATTGATCTTTCAATTGCATAGTGCTATAGAAATAACTTAATCTCTGTCTAGGTGTCATACATATGCACCAGGGCTCGAGACTATGACTTGGTCATTAATACTAACAAGTACCTTGGAATATTTCTCTGTATTCATTAAGCTTAGTAGAATCAATTTGAAGGTTGGAACTGTGCAAGCACCAGGCACATGGCATTAACAGCAATTTGGTGGTCTTGGATAACCAGTTAAGCCAAATGAGCTGTTCTGCTATGGCTTGGTGAACAAGAGAAATACACAGGGCTTGTCGAACAGGAGAAAGCCTTTAATCGTGCCGTAAGTGTGGCTGCAACATGGCAGGGTGATGACCAAGGTGGCCGCTTATTAATAGCATGCTTATAATAATTTTAACAACCATAAAACACAAGTAGATCTGGCAAGTTCGATAAGCTAAGCTGGCTAGGAGAAGGCTCACCGGGCATAAATGGTTGCCGGGCATAATGTAGGCCCACCTGGGGAGAGGGGCTCAGTGGTAGGGCCTAGCCATTTAATAGAGAAATGAAGCTCTCCAGCCCTTGTCCTAAGGAGGCCACATGCACTTCCAGCGGCTCGAGCAGCCTGCTCAGGCCAACATAAGCACTTTGGAATGTAAACCTAAGCAGTCATGTGGCAGGGAGCAAGCAGTGCTATGACTTCTAAAATGATATATTAATCAACCTTTTGTCAGTAGTGCCGAATTGCAAAATGGCACACTGCTGTGCTAGTGGTAACAATATGACAGACGAACACTGGACTTGTCAGCAATGGTCGTCCTCACTCACACTAGGCAAAGTGTGCTGCTACTAAGTAGCACAGGAGCACTGCAGAAATCTGGATGGTCAAGCGCCAGGTTCACATGCTGCTCACTCATCCTTGACATGCTATCGCGATCATGTATCATATGTCTGTTTCTGTGAATCAAATAATTCATGCTACTGGGGGTCCACACACAGGGGACATGGACAGCCTAGCACAGAAGGACTAATTTGGACATCGTGCCACTACAGAGAAGCTGTGTGGCACTGGGTGGCAAGGAGTTAGACAATGATCACCTAGAGGCTGTCTTGAGGAGTGGCTAGTGGGCTAGTGCAGAAGGCCTATGCAGAACCAGTGGAAGTCAGCCAGACTGAAGCATACTGACAGCAAGATCATGGCTTCAGTCGTGGGTAGAGGCCAAAGGAGCATGTAAATGCGACTGGGAGCAGAGGGTGAAGTGAGGGAAACTAACCCTGATTATCTGCCTCTGATCACAGAAAGAGAGAGAGAGAGAGAAAGAAAGAGAGAGAGAGAGAGAGAGAGAGAGAGAGAGAGAGAGAGAGAGAAAGGCAGACAGACAGACAGATAAACAGACAGACAGACAGACAGAGACACTGGTAGAGACAGAGAGGGAGAGACCAAGAGGGGAGCAAGAGAGAAAGAGTGACAGACAGAAAGGGAGAGACAGAGAGGGAGAGAGGCCAAGGAGAGCGGGTGCGATAGAGGGGGAAGAGAGACATATAAAGAGAAATAGAGAACTTGCATCAGCATGCCGGCAGCCAGTCTATAGATGCCGATGATTGCAAATGAACACCAAACTGCTGCAGTAGTCAGGACAAAAAAAATAGTCAGCAGGATATACAGGTGATACTCACAGCCAAAAAGAAAAGAGTGCATCCATGCAACAAGTAAACATAAGCCCTTCCTTAGGCAATCCTATAGTAAACACTTGGTGTTTTCTTGCAAAGCCATGTTAGTCGGCCAGGGGCATAAGCAGACTGGGGACTGAGAGGAAGAAGAGAACCCATCCCTAAACCTCATCTGCTCTTGGCAAAAGAGGCCGGTTGAGATCCAGCTTCTTAAGATTACCGGGGAGAGCAAATCTGGGAAGATAAGCTTAAACCAGGAAGTAAACTAATAAAGGGAATCAAGTATGATCGATCGACAACGATCTTGGCAAATTAAATTAAACGATAAGCAGTGAATAAGTCGGCCACAAGCAGCTGCTTCTCTAAAATAGCATGGCTTTCCAGAAGGGGGACTAAAGCCGGACTTCTCAAACTTCTCGGAGAGGCCTGACAATAGCCACATGGGCAAAGAGAAAATGTGCTTTGGCATGTAGTGAGCTTGGCCAACGGCTGCAGGTAAGATAAGGAAGGCTATGTCACAGACGATGAATAAATGGCCACCACTAATTTGTGTGGTTCTAATTTCTCTTTCCTTGTAGCCCAGCTTTTGGCTAAGTCGGTAGTTGGTCAGCAGGAGACTGCTCAAATCTCCACAAGGCTGTGGTGCAGAGTTGGAAATAGATTACTGCAGCTGCCACAGCAGAACATTGCCATAGTGCCAGCTAACTGCTGCCATGGCCACTGTGCTGGGAGGAAAGTGCACTGAAACTGCTAGAGACCAGGGCACAGCTGCGAGTAGGACTGACAGCAGTTGACGTCTTTAAAAGCAGTGGCAGGAAGCAAGAGCACAGCTAAAGATGAGATGGCCAGGGCACTAAAGTAGCCTGAAGCCTCGACTAAGATTGGAAGAGGACTTTATGAGAACAGTATTTAAGACGAGAGACAGAAATAGAGAAGAACCGCATGTATGTATGTATGTATGTATGTATGTATGTATGTATGTATGTATGTATGTATGTATGTATGTATGTATGTATCTCCGTCTGTAACTTCACAAAGCCATAAAGACCAAGTGGGTGTTACAAAGGAGAGTTTTATGCTGCAAACTCACAGCCTAAGCAGCTTTCGATACGCATTCGGTAGACAACATACTTCATCTCACACAACAAAGAGAAAGTAGGAAGCATAGCAGAGTCAGGAGAGCAGTTGAGGTAATGAGTAGCATGGAAGTAGCAGCTCAGGACCACTGAAAACCATGAGCCACAGTCGGCAGCGTGAGAGTAGTTGTCGTTGTGTAAGAATTGTAAAAGTGAGTTCCACAGTCTAGGACTTGCATAGCCAAAGCTTCTGTAGCCATTTGTCTTTAAGCTTAAGAATGGAACAGCTAATTTATTGTCCATACAGAACCTGGGGGGCACGAAGAGGCTGAAACTGATGCAGTAGTTCCGCTAAGTATGGAGGAGCCAAACCGTGGCGGGCTTGTAGGTTAGATTGAGAACTTTGCTCTGTATCCGTTGATCAACCGGCAGCCATCCTAGCTCTTTTAGCAAAGGCTAATCAACCCTCTGGGACTTGAAAACTAGCCTTGAAGCCATATTCATAGCCAGCTGCAGTGCACAGAGAGTGTAGAGGGGAATATAGCAATCTCTGATAAAGCTCACCAATGCAGATGCAAATTTGCTTGCAAATAGCATACATAAGGCTCAATTTGCAATTTGCCAGAGCAGCAATGGTGAGTCAGAGCAGCAATGGGTCAAAGCTCCTTAGCAGCATCTCTGTTCGGCTTTAGAGATGCTGCAATTACTCAGGGTGTTTCGGTGTGTGAGAGATACAGGGTATGAGTTAATTAATTTGTGAATGACTGAGTGAGTTGGTCAGATGCACAATATTTCTCTCCCTCTCGCTCTCGTGTGTTCGTATGTGTGTGTGTGTGTGTGTGTGTGTGTGTGTGTGTGTGTGTGTGTGTGTGTGTGTGTGCGCGTGTGTGTGAGCACGTGTAATGACTGGGTATGTGTTAACCAAATTTGCAGGCAACAACAAGTGTCCAGTTACTAAGAGGGTGGTCAAAGCAATGAAGACAGCTGGTTGCGTAAATTTAACATCTAACCTAATATGTAACCTTGTGGCTGTCAAGCTGGCAGCTTAGGTCTGGGCTTCTGAGAAGTCTGACGAATAGCAAGGAAGTAACCGTCAGAGAAGGAAGCAAATAGCCAGATGAGGGCACAGGAATGCTGGTGCAACTTGAAGTGAACCGAGAGCACCACAATACGAGGAAAATCTTGAGGTTCTAGAGCACATGGGAAGGAGCAGTGGAAACAGAAGCCTAACCAGCAGGCTGAGCCAATCAACACTGACCAACCATTGAAGCAGCAGCAGTCCACAGCAGAACAGGCTGCCTGGCATGCATTTATACGGATGGAGATGAGTGGCAAACACAATGGTTTATTGTGAATCGTGGCAGTGTATTGAGCAGCTGGTGTACACAAAAGTATATCTCAAATAATGAATCAATCACAAATTCGTATATGTATGTAGAAAGTAGCAGAGGGAGCCCAACCTGCCATTGAGTATCTGCTACCTCGTCCGTGTAAATAAGGCTGAGCAAAAAAGAGTGGCCAGTGAATAAGAATACAAGCTGAGTGTGGGATCTTATTTCTTAAGCAGCCAACACTTTCGGTCTTCTAGGCCCCTATTCACTCTCCTCTAGTCATACTGCATAGGGCATGCAGGTGATGACACGACAGATACAAGCTCCGACTGCAAATATCAACTATTAAAACCAATTTAACTTTACAAGCATGTATTACAAGTAGGGTGCCTAACTGATAGCAAATCTCATACAAGCTTTGCAAGCAGTAAGCACAAAAAATACGTAAACCTGGAAACTGGCCTCTGGATGGGGAGGCATGACCAAAATGCTGCTGGCTAAAATATACCTCCGAAAATCATCACAGCTTCATGCCCTTGGCAGGAGCCCCCCCCCCCCGTTCTGATAGATTTGGTGAAAACTTCCATCAATTAAAAAGTTCGGCCAAGACTGGGAGGGTTTCACCTCAGCTACTGTAGCTGCAAATGCTGGCTGCTACAGATAGGTGAACTAGATCGCATAGCTTCTTTTAATGTATCTTTGCATTGGGTATTGTATAGCTTCCCCATCCCAATCTCAAGATAACCATTAGTGAGACAGTGCTACAGCATGTCGGCCAGCAGGCAAGCAAGAAAGCTAAGATAAATTTCAAGGGCAGCAACCAGCCAGACACCCAGTTACCCTTCGAAGGCGAGCCAGTAGTGAAAGATCATGCATTTTGAACAGCCTAAACCTAGCCTCCAGTGCTGGGAGGAGGCAGAAATCCCAGCTGCTACTCCTCTAGGTGCAGTTCCTCATAGACTAGAGAGCTGAAAAGCACAGCTAGAATGGAGGACACTGCCTACCCCTCCTGCCTGTTAGTCCAGCTTACCTGAGGCATCCATATCATATGATCCCTTCTGAGGGTGGGAGTGGGTGGGCTTAAAGCCTTAGCTA
Organism: Cristatella mucedo; assembly: GCA_009760855.2. Lineage (NCBI taxonomy): Eukaryota > Metazoa > Bryozoa > Phylactolaemata > Cristatellidae > Cristatella > Cristatella mucedo. The sequence continues at coordinate 143,289 of WPIO01000210.1, forward strand.
GGCAAGGACAGTAACAATTAGCAGCAGCCACACCAAACAATCAACAAAGTCAGGATGAAAGGAGAAGGGAATCATTGGTCCTGGCACCCAATGTACCTCAGAGTGACCACATCCCCATGCATTTCCCCTGACGTTTGACCACCATTCTGATGAATCAGTCCTGACAGGATCAGCCTTCTCTCTCTCTCTCTCTCTCTCTCTCTCTCTCTCTCTCTCTCTCTCTCTCTCTCTCTCTCTCTCTCTCTCTATCTCTCTCTCTGTCCCTCCTTCTTACTTTCCCTCCATCTCTCTTCTCAGTCAACCCAATATCTGCTGCTGAAGTGGCACATCTTTTCCAGCTGTCCTGAGATGCTACCTCGATGTTACTCACGACCTTGACTGCCTACCTGACTAGCTATGCCTCTCTTTGTCTGTTGACTATTGCATGCATAGTGAAAGCTGCTTAGGCTTGGAGTGAATTATATAAAACTCCTCTACATAACACTCAATTAGTCTGTGTGGCTTTGTCGAGTTACAGATGGAGATTCATTACATTACATTATCTAGAGCATGCTTCTTACGCAACGATAACTACTCTCCTACTGCCGACTACGGCACATCCTTTTCAGCGGTCCTCAGCTGCTACTTCTATGCTACTCACTACCTCAACTGCTCTCCTGACTCAGCTATGCTTCCCACTTTCTCTTTGTTGCGTGAGACAAAGTCTGTTGGCTACCGAATGCGTACCGAAAGCCGCTTAGGCTGTGAGTGTGCTATACAAAACTCTCCTGCGTAACACCCACATGGTCTTTATGACTTTGTGGAGTTACAGACAGAGATACATATACACGTACACTCATGTGTGCAGCTGCAGACTGTGGTACACAAGCTCTGCCGAGAACCCTTGCTCAAAAGCTGGCAAGCCTACAAGCATACCAAAATACCATAGCTACATTGCAAAACCAGGGACAACATCATAGCAACACATAAAAGAAGCATGCAGTTTTTCAACCACTCTAAGGAAAGACAGCTTAATGAAACTCTGCTCAGGTTCGTCCCCTGACCCACTGGTCTGCTGCTTGAACAGGCCAGCCTTCAAGTGGTCTCACAGGGCTAGTGGGTACAGGGAGTTGGTGCATGGGTGGATGCATGACTATGCAGCATAAAAAGCTATCAGTACAACTCAGCTACCAGAAACCAGCAGTGCAAACAGGATTTGCTGAGGCTTAGGCTGCTGTTTAGTCAGCAGTCAGCCAGAGCTACAGCTGGCTGGTGAAACCGCAGCCTCAAGATGAAAGCAAGGAAAAGTGCACAGGTGTACGAAATACCCTGAGCACAGATGATCCTTCATAAATTCAGCATGACAGCATTGGCATCGAAAAGGTGATTTCTGAGCCAATTAGAACTTAATACAGCAATGCCAACAAACAAAATTACTTAATTTACACCCAGATGAAGCAATTAAGGATGGCCAAAGGACATGGTCATCTGGAAGCTGGATCAGCTTGTAGTAGCTAACAGGTTCAAAGGATGTGTCAGCTAATAGTAGTTGTGACTAATGGTATAATTCAGTAACAAGTCAAACATTTCTGTCAGGATGCTACTGCTGCTATGCTGACTTATATAATGGTGGTAGTTCGTGTTCAGGGTATTTTCTCTGGGTGAGTGGGTGGATTGTTCTGCCAGCTATGTAAGGGGGTCTGTTATTACCACCAGAAAATACACCCAGGTGAAGGAAATATCTGTAGCACGAATCAGCTCCATTCTCTGCTCGGAATCTTCGGAGCTGTAGCAGCTTCCAAAACCATGAACTGATTGCTTATTTTTTTCATACTAAACATATGACTATAGCCACATTTAATAAGTTATCATCTATAATAATGATTATAATATTGATAATAACATATTCATATAGCATCCTTATAGAACTAAATTTATTTCCAGCTGCTTTACATACTTAAGAGAGAATTAGTGTCAGTTCTCCTAGCTTCAGATTGATCTGACCAGGCAGGCCACGGGATCCCAATAACTTGGATGCCTGGATATGACTCTACTTGTACTGTACATTAACAGGCCGAGAAATCACACTTTTGATACTAGGCTGCTATGTTGACACACAGAAAATGGAGACTGTAAGGGGTGAGGTGTTCAGAGTAGTTCCATAGGGAAGATTTTTCCAGCATCCAGGCTGCTGGGAAATATTTGCTTGGTGAGGGTCTATGACCAGCTGACATGAGCCTCAAGGGGTGGGCAGAGGCTGCACTGGTAAGTTCACTCAATCAGCTGCAGAGCAGTGATTTACTGCATCCCTATGACAGGTTTGGCCAAGCACTATCCACTGACCCAAGGAGGACCTGCAACTAGCATGACACAACAGTGATATGACCTTTGCACATCTGAGTGACAAGATCTAGATATCAGAATTAAAAGCCTAAAGCAGGTTGAACTTAGTTCAGCACTACGACGGCCTGCCTTGCAGCTACTAGCACATAGGGCTCGCAACTGACTTCTAACTAGATCACAGCTCCCTACTTTCAATAGACACCTGCTCTGAAAAAAGATAAACACACAGAAGATTAGCCTAAGCTAGCCTGGGTCTACCTATTACACACACTGAGGCATTGGCTACTGCCGGCAGAATTCCACTGTGGCTCAATTAAACAAGCAGTAAACTCTGCAATCAGCATCTGGCATAATATCCTTAAGCAAGCAAAGGACAGAACCAAATTTGCAACAGGAACTAAGCAAGATGAATCAAAGGCTGAAGTAGTACACTGGCCTAATTACAGGATACAGAAATGCACTGGCCTCATTAAAAAATTAAATTAAATGCTAGCTGATTTAGCAGCCTCTTTTTGTATAGCTACATAAGAGCCTTTACGGCTATCCCCACCACTTGCGGTGGCGGTAAAGGATCGCCCACTAAAGGATTCGAACCCACGACCTCGGGACGAGGTCGGGAAAAGCAACCGCCTTACCTAGTGAGCCATTACGACTCATCAAGCTCGGACACAGCCTATATGATAATTCCAAAGTGCATACTGCTTTCCAAATACAGGAGCTGTAGAGCTAGGGGTTTCTTTCATGGCTGAACAGCATATTTCTGGTATCCAAAGGCTGTGAGTCATGTGTGTTCTTTAGCATACTTGTCATAGCATGATAATATATCGTGCTCTTTTTTCTAGCATGCCTAAGCAGGATACTTTGCTATCCATTACCTACTGGTTACTAAAGAAGCTCCAGCATAAATGCAACTGAGCTTGTGTGCATGCTCGTGCTTGGGCTCGAGCACACCAGCGGTCCTTAGTCGGATAAAAGTCTCGCCACGTTACTGTCTATCGATTGGCTGCTTCTGCACGAGTGACACATAACACTCGAGCCACTCAGGTCCTCACCGAACGCTGACATCGTTGTCACATGTCGGCAAGCTAGGCCTTCTAAGCGTTCTCAACCAGCATTCCTGAGCAGACAAAAAAGTACTCGAAACCACTGGATCAAGATAGGGACAGACAACAAACTAAGAGCTCTCCCTCCAGCAGATGCCGGTGCTGGCTGATCAAAGGCACGGTTGCCAGCAGATCACACAGGAAGCTCCCTCGGCGTCGCGAGTCTAGCTTGGCTAGCTGGAGGGGAATTCGATACTTGTAGCCGACCAACAGTCCACTCAGCTCTGGATGAAATGGGCTGATCGGTCTAAGGAGTCCTGCCGTTAGCATTCAATGCTACCATAATTAGTTTTGACGTATTGACTTTCCGAGCGCTACTATCATAAAGGGCAAGAAATAACAGCTACGGGCAGCGACATTACACAGAACGTAGCCTAGTCAAGATACGCTATCGATTTCCTTTGCTCGCGACTGGCCGCGCTTAGCGCGGGGCGCTGGCCTGCTTGAGAGGCGCTTTATGCAGGTAGCTCCAACCGCTAGCCTTGCGACGTCAGCGGGAGAGGCATAGGGAGACGCAGCAGAGCCTCAAGAGGGCAACCTGCAGCCCAAAGCCCGTCGCGACGAAGTCGTGCGTACGTGCCGCCCAATGGCGGCAGAGCCGCTAAACGCTGCCACGCGCACGCGCCTATTTTCTTTTCCCGTCGCGCCGTCACGGCGGCGATGAAAGCGGTCGCCATCGTTAGAGACCGCGCAGCAGAAAAACTGCTGAGAAAGCCTTGGCTTCCGTTGCCCCCCCCCCCCCCCGCCGCATGGTCGTTGCTCGGCGAAAGGCCGCAGCCTGAAGTCACACTTCAACGGATAAGCATGCGCGCGAGCGCGCGAGCGCGCGTGCGCCGTCCACGATGGTGGTAGAGAGCGCGAGTTGGTGCAGAGCAGAGAGACAGCGCCGCGAAACGTCGGCGGTACCTTGGCATACTGGAAGTCTTGCGGCTGCAACGGCTCTGTCACCTCGAGCTCAACGCGCGGCTGCGACTTCTCAGGTCCGCCTCTGAGGCTCGACAGGACGCCCTTGACGCCCTTCAGGTCGAATTTCTTCATGTCAGAAACGTCGCGAGACCATCGCTAGGAAGCCGAGCGCGGGCGGCTACTCCCAATTCGGCAAAAAATCAATCACAACTCTGCCGAGCATGATGGGAGACAGTGGCGACCTTCCCCTTGCCTCCGAACTTAGGGCTGCGTCCGGGCCTCTGGGTTGGCTGACTGGTCGGCAGTCTGTTGCTGCAGTGGTCGTCGCAGCCGCCGCCGGCGCCGCTCCAGCCGCTTCGCCGGGGTCGTCGAATGGCTCAAGAGTAAAACCGGCTGCTCGAGGTGACCCCTGCGCCGTCCAGTGCTGAAGTTTTTCGAAGGTGACTGCTGTGCGTAGCCTGTTTTGTCTTGCTCGTCTGGCCAGTCGTCGCTCGCTTGCCTGCGTCTGACTCCAAGCAGTCGCTTCCGTCGCCCGGCGCGCGCCGGTAGGTTTGGCCGCCGCCCGATTGCCGCGGCACCCACTAGCGGCACAATTGGCGCGACGGTCCCGAGCGCCGCTCGACGCACGGCACAGCTAAGTTTGCTGCCGGCCGCCACAACTGCATCAGCTCTGCAGCTGGGTCGGAGGTTGCTGGTTGCCAGGGCCTGCCGCCGGCGACGACTCGCGGGAAATCAGCTTAAAACAGAGCAGAGGCCCAGCTGACAGTGGGACTATCGTTCTTTGCGAATTTCTCGCCAACACCCTTCGCTCTACTTATATTAGGCACCTCAAATTGAGATAGCAGTTGTTGCAGCTTTCAAGAGTAGCAAAGCACCCCAGCCTTGCTGGATTAGCGACCGAAACGTTGAATTGACATTATATCTACACATACATATATATATATATATATATATATATATATATACAACCTCTGTTTAACTATATATATATATATATGTGTGTGTGTGTGTTTGTATATGTATATATATATATATTTATATATATATATATATGTGGGTGGGTGTGTCACCTAGTGGGTATCTGCTTGTCTAGATGTCTCTCTCACATGCTGTAGTGCCCTCTTGGTATGCACGTCAATTGCTTACTTAGCCAGCTACTTCAGCGGCTCTTTAGTTTTTTATGTGTCTTACTCAACAGCATTGCCGAATTGTAAGGTTAACCGTGAGAGCAAATAGCAAGTGCTCGGCTACTTGAGATAATAATAATAATAATAATATTGCACTTGATAAAGCTTCCTCAGAGAACTCAATCTCTCTCTAGGTGCTTTACATTTGCTGCAAAGGGAAAAACAATTGGATGGTGAGTAATATCATACTTGATAAACAAAAAAAATGAATAACATGGTTAGGGGTGACATGCACAGGGTCAGCATGCAAATGTGGTTAGTGGCAGCATAAGCACATCAAGGACGAATCACAGGGACCCACTAGAGATGCTGTGCCCGCAATCAACATCAATCCCGCACCTGCTACCCGTGCAAGCAAGTGGTAGGCATCTGACTTATGCTCGGCGGTCAGCTCACAGTCTGTGGTGCTAACCTTGCCCCTACGGGCTGTTTACTTTTTTTCGTCTCAACACTACCTCCACCAGTCAGCCCTCTGGGTTCTCTGCTGCATTCCATTCAAAAGGGGTCGATGTGTTGCAGATTCAGCAGCAGGAGGACCAGCCTGCAGCTGCTGCTTCAGGCAACGTTTAGTTAAACAGCTAGATCAAGCTCTGCTTCTGCTGCTGTATCTTTTCCAGCTGCCAAGCCCCTTTGAGCTGCCTCTTCGGTGCCCACCACTTCATGTAATGCCACCCACCCAGCTACTAGCTTATATTGGCGAGCCGAAGTGGTGCAGCTGCCTTCTTCTATAGGCTGGGGGGCTGTGGTAGAAGCTTGCTCACTCAGAGGTGATGGCCCTGCTTGTTATGCAACCTCTGCTTGCACCTCGGTAATTGGCCTGCTGCTTCTCCAGCTAGACTCATACAAACACCAGCTGCCTCTGCCTGGCTGTAAGTGCCCCATGAGGTGGTCCAATTCCAGGCATCAGCCAAGCCCTAATCCTCAAGAGAAGATGCCCACTTCACTGGCTCTCCTTCTTCCTACTTTGCCCCTTCCTTTCAATTGTTCTTGTACTGTAATGTACTGTACGTCCACCTGTAACTCCACAAAGTCATAAAGACCACGTGGGTGTTACACAGGAGAGTTTTGTATAGCGCACCCACAGCCTAAGTGGATTTCGGTGCGCATTCGATAGCCAACAGACTTCATCTCATGCAACAACGAGAAAGTGGGAAGCATAGCAGAGTCAGGAGAACAGTTTAGGTAGTGAGTAGCATGGAAGTAGAAGCTCAGGACCGTTGGAAAGGATGAGACATAGTCGGTAGCAGGTGAGTAGTTGTCGTTGCCTAAGAATTGTGGAAGCGAGTTCCACAGCCTAGGATCTGCAGAGCTAAAGCTTCTATCACCAACGGTCTTGGAACAGCTAATTTATTATCCACAGAGGACCTGAGGGCGCAAACAGGCTGAAACTGTTGCAGCAGTTTAGCTAGGTACACAGGAACCAAGCCGTGGCAGCGTAAGAACTTTGCTCTGTATTCGTTGCTCAACCGGCATCCATCCTAGCTCTTTTAGCAGAGGAGACACATGGTCAAACCACTAGGACTTGAAGACTAGCCTTGCAGCCATATTAATAGTCAGCTGCAGTGGCCTAATTGTTTATTTTTCGGTAGCCCAGCCAATAGGAGATTGCAGTAATCAAGCCGAGACAGAACTAAGGAGCTAGTTATTTTTTTTTGCAAGCCACTGTGGGAGACAGCTCCTAATCTTGGACAGGGATCTGATGTGATGGCTAGCTGCAGAAGCAGTCTTTTGAATGAAGCTTTTGAAATTGAGGCAGTTGTCGAAAACGACACCTAAATTTCGAGGACGTGGTGATGGTCGCACAACAGCATCACCTATTAGAAGAGAAAAGCCTTTTAATCCAGCCACACGCTTAGGGTGTCCTATGAGCAGCAGTTCGGTTTTATCATCATTTAATTTCAGGAAGTTTTCCGACATCCAGGATTGAATGTCGGCAAGGCAAGCATTCAGTTTCTCAGTTGCTGCAGCAGATTCCGACGGTTTGAATGATAAATATGAGTATCGTCAGCATAGAAGTGATATCCTATTCCATGGGCCTTAATCACTTTTCCCAGAGGTTGTGTATAAATGGAGAACAGCAAGGGACCAAGTAAAGACCCTTGAGGGACTCCACAGGTGACCCTTCTCTCGTTTGAGACCTAAGCCCCACACGACACGGATTGAACACGATCAGACATGTATGATTTAAACCAAGCCAGTGCTTCGTCTGCCAGACCGATCGTTGTTCTCAATCGTTCAAGCAGAATATCGCGGTCAATGGTGTCGAAGGCAGCTGACAGATCAAGCAGAGCTAGGGCAGTGACATTCCCATGATCGGTGCCACATAGAATGTCATTGTTAACACGGAGGAGAGCCGTTTCAGTTTAGTGCTGCCTCTTGGACCCTGGTTGAAATGTTTCTGACATTTCTTCCTTGCTCTCCCTCCTCACCCCTCCTTGCTTCTCTTATCTCGTCACTCTTCATCCTCATTCATCCTCCTAGCTCTCCATATCGTCCTTCCTCGAATTTTCCTCACTCTTCTTCCTTGCCTCATCTCTTCTTCCTACTCGTTACTGCTCCCGTTTCCCGCTTCTTTTCTTTGCTTCTCCTCAACAGCTCACTTCGTGCAATTCGACACCTCCATCCACTTGGCCAGTAGCTGGCATGCCTGCTGTAGCCCTCCTTTCAAGTCTCAGCAGGCCTGTTTCCTACTGCTACCACTGCCACCCAGGCTACCAGGCCCTCCTCCTTCCCCTGGTCCTCCCCTATCTTCTGTTGCAGCTTCTGCTGTGCTGGGCTGTTGCAGATGATCATCGGTCTGTGCTTTCTTTGCATAGGCAAGCATGGCTCATGCAGCGATGCTGCTTCGCAAGCGCCTACCTGCCCAGTCTGAGCGACGTGACAACGGCCTCGTGGCTGCATCACTGCTGTGCCGGCAGCTTCCACCACAGCCACAGAGGCCAGCCGTGCATCGCGGCTCCTCGGCCGGCGATGGCCTGCCGACTGTCGCCGGGGAGCAGTGGCTGCCTAGCCAAAGGAAGCCATCATCTGTTTCTGCTGTTGCCAAGGCAGGCAGAGGCTGCACAGCCTCCGGGTCTGCTGCTGCCGAGCCGGGGTGCCGGCTCCGACTCTGGGGCTGTGTGCTCCTGCTGTGGTATGGCATTGGGTTTGTCGTCTGCCTAGCAGCCGGCTTGGCCAGCTCGTGGATGTATCGGCAGCTGCACGAGGGAGATCTCTGGTTCACCAATATCAAGGTGAGACTTGCTGTGTCAACCACCCACCAAAACTGTTGCTGCTGCTTTGGTTGATGCATGCCGACATGCCTGTATGCACAGCTGGTACTGAACTACCAGCTGCTCAAGTGCCTAACTCAGTCACATGTCAGCTGTACCAACTGTTTGCTTAACCTCCTTGCCATTTTGTGGACCATTAAGTCTGGGAAATCGAGTTGGTTTCCCAAGTCCTTAGATCTTGTTTTTTGTTGAGTCATTGGGCCTGCTGAAACAGCTAAATCATTCAGATTAAGACAGATATTCCTTAATTTGTTCACTGTTCCTGGATTATTACAACTAAGAAATAATTATGCAATAATGTATGGCCAAGGCAGAATAAAAGCCAGTTAGGGAGTTATTTCCTTGGCAGGTAAGCTGAGATTTGCTCTCTGCCACTGAGCCAGACCCCAGCCCATGTACTTCATGACTGCCGAGTTGTCATGGCTGTTTGCCCTTTGTGGTTACTGCTTTCCTCTGCTGTAGCCAGTGGCTGAGCCAGGACTTTCGTTGGGGGGGCTACTGGAAAATGTGTATGTAAGGAAATGACCCTTAAGATTTTAATGCAAGCTCGCTAAACTCCCATTTTTTAATGAGAAAATAGTGGGCAAAATCATAGTTTTTATTTGACACGACCTCGGCGGTTGCTCAGTGTATGGAATGTGTACACGATTTGGGCATTGTCATCGTTGTGGGCGGAGGATTAGGTCACTGCCCTGCTGTTACAAGGGGGGGGATGCCCCCTATCCTCTTCCTGCTCTTCCCCTGGCTCGTCCATTGACTGTCGGCATACCTGCTTGAATTTTCACTGCACTTTCAGGTCACTAACCGTTATTCTTAGGTTAATGATAATAATAATAATGCACTTGATAAAGCGCCTCAGGGAACTTAATCTCTTTCTCTCTCTCTCTCTCTCTCTCTCTCTCTCTCTCTCTCTCTCTCTCTCTCTCTCTAGGCGCTTTACATTTGCTGCAAAGGGAAATGCAATTGAATGGTGAGTAAAATCATGCTTGATAAACAAACAACATGAATAACATGGTTAGGGGTTACATGCACACGGTCAGCATGCAAATGTGGTTAGTAGCAGTATGCACTGTGTCAGCATGCATAAACACATGAAAGACGAATCACAGGTACCCACTAAATGCTGTCCTAGGTGTGTTCATAATTTCATCACTATTTGTTGAGCATCACTATTTGTTGAGAGTCGGCTGCAACTACTGTAGCCAGGAGGCTGTGTTTGCTGCCTAATTATGTCCAAAGTTATAGGCCGTACAGCCACATGTAGCAATATAGGCAGGGAATGTGGAAACTAGTCGTTTGGAAGACCGATAAAGATTGGTGAAGCTGAGCATGATTTTCCTTTTTTTGCCAAGATTGACGAAAGTTCAACTGAAGCAAGGCAAACATGACCGATTTTACAGGATGTCGAAGGCATGCCTTCTTCGTTGCTTTGAGAATATTGGCTGCACCGACAGCAGTCGCCGAGCATTGGCTTGTTAGTCTTCCTCTTCGAAAGACCCTGACCTTAGGGTAATGTAACAAAGCTACCAGTGCTTGTTGGGAGAGGGGGCATGTAGAAAACGGACCTTTTCCCACGAGCGCCCTACAGCCGGAGGTAGCAGGTTGCTAGAAGGAATTCGGACTGAGGATGATCTTGATTGTGTATGCATCCTAGTCGAAAAGGACTTGTGCAGCACCAGAAAGAAACCGATCATGTACATATTTACAGCCAGCCTGGGGCTGTGTGTGTGTGTGTGTGTGTGTGTCACTGAAATAAATTGTGCAATAGAGGGCACACTCACTAAGATACTGACTTGTACTTGGACTAGCATCCCAGAGTGAACAGCCATCCTGATGTCCACTCGAAGCATGTCGTGCAGCCACTCCTGCTATCAGCTTTTGACCTGTGTGTGCTCCCTGCTTCTAGCCGAGCCGTGGACCTCTTTCTCTTAGACCAGATAGCAGGCTGCTGCAGCCTTGCTGAAGCTATTCAGTGGCACCCTTCGAGGACGAGGGTTAGCGATGCCCAGCAGCACCTTGCCACGAACTGTTGCAGCACTACCGTCTGTAAGCTTGGCAGCAGCTAGTGCTAGGAAGTTGCTCAAAAACAACCACCTAGCAGCAGTGCTGTCGTACTGTCATGTGAGACATCGGTTTGGTGCAAGCACGTGGCAGTGTTCACCAATAATAACAAATTAATAATAATGCATTTGATAAAGCACCCTTAGAGAACTCAATCTCGGTCTGAGCGCTTTACAATTACTCCAAAGGAAGCAGGGTCACATGAAAAGTGGTAGCATGCTCAACAAACAACAAGGGTAAGATGGTTAGGGGTGACATGCACACGGTCAGCATCCAAGTACAGTTAGTGGTAGCATTACAGTGTCAGCACAAATAAGCAAATAAACGACGATTCACTGTAGATACTCCTAAAGTATACTGAGCTTTCATTTCTGGTTTCTCTTTTCATTCTATTATAGGCTTGACACCCAGTGATCCTTGTCCCCCTCCTACACCCTCTTCTTACCTCAACCCTTCCCTTTTGCTTCTGTATGTACACTCACACGGTTTTAGCTGGCCTACACTGGCTTCCAGGCAAGCAACACATCGACTTCAAGGTTTTGTCAGTCACTTATAGGTCCTGTCATTCATATGCTCGAGTGTACCTATCAGATGTACTCCCCCACCAGGCTACGCATCTTGCCACGTGCTTTTCTAAATCAAGTCGTTTACCTACATTTACCTTGTGTAAGAACCCTAAATCCTTTGGAAACCGTGCTTTGAGTTCCTATGCTCCCAAAACATGGAACATGCTTCCGAGCACATCTATTTACCGAAGTATTTGCTCACTCCATGTTATTCCTCCTTCGTGTACCTGTGAGTGCTGACACTGCATGCTGCCACTAACCATGTTTGCGTGCTGACCATGTGAGCTGCGCCTAATCATATTATGTTTGTTGACATTGAGTAATAATAATAATAATAATAATAATTTTACTTGATAAAGCGCCCTCAGAGAACTTAATCTCTCTCTAGGCGCTTTACATTTGCTGCAAAGTGAAATGCAATTGAATGGTAAGTAAAATCATGCTTGAAAAAACAAACGAAATGAATAATATGGTTAGGGGTGACATGCACAGGGTCAGCATGCGAATGTGGTTAGTGGCAGCATGCACAGTGTCAGCACACATAAGCACATCAAGTACGAATCACAGGGACCTGCTAAATGCTGTCCTAAATAGGTGTGTTTTTAGGTTCCTTTTAAATGTGGTCAGGTTGGGGGATGTTCTGACGCAGGTCAGGAGGGAGTTCCAGGCTGTGGGAGCATACGAACTAAATGCACGGTCTCCAAAGGATTTAAGGTTTGTGCGTGGTATTTCTAGACTGTTGGATTCCGAAAAGCGGGTGGTACGATGCTTGGCCTGATGGGGTAGTATATCTGACAGATAGGCTGGAGCCATAGAATGAAGTTACCTAAAAGTGAGCGACAAAACCTTGAAGTCAATCTGTTGCTTGACTGGTAGCCAGTGCAGGTCGGCGAGAAGTGGAGTGATGTGGCAACTGCAACGCTCACGACAGACAAGTCTAGCTGCCAAGTTTTGCACCAGCTGCAATCGCCTGATCGCACATGCTGGTAGGCCAGTGAGTAGTGAGTTGCAGAAGTCGAGACGGGATGTCACGAATGCATGAACCAACTTAGATGTGGTATCTTTATCTAAACAAGCCCGAATATTAGCAATGTTATGAAGCTGAAAATAGGTGGATTTGACTGTGGAGCTGATATGGTCGTCTAACGAGAGGTCGCTTTGGAATAAGACACCTAGATTTCGAGCTGATTCAACTGGAGATATACTGGCAGAGCCAGTTTTGAGAGTCAGCCTTTCTAATCTCTGAATCACACTAGGTTTGCCCATAAGCTACTATTTAAAAACCATTCGATCATGCTTACTTTGCAGCCAACGTAAAGTACCTAGATAGAGATTAAGTTCTCTGAATGCATCTATCAAATATAATATTATTAATTATGTATTATTATTTTTATTATTAAGTAGCTGGCTGTCTACATTCTCGCAGCTTTTCCTAAACCTGCTCCTGAGCAAGGAGAAGAAAACCGATTTTTTTGCCCGACAAATTGGGTTATTGGCTTTAATGGAATAAAACCTGATTTCTCCGATTAAAACGTGGTCTTATTTCAGGTTGCCTCACTTATATCCTTTCTGTAGTTTGCCCCAAGAGCAGAACAAACAGTGTGACTCTCACGCAGTCGTCATGGCAGCTGGGGCGGTCCCAACGCTACTTAAATGAGCTATGTGAGAGATCTTGTCTTAACTATAATAAACCGGATTTGGGTAGCATCCAGGTAGTCCAGTAACTTGGTGGTCCGGATCCAGGTGGTCGGGTTTTATGTAAAAATCGATTAAAACTCTAAGGACTTCAACTGCGCTGTGCCATCCATGGACTTGGGTCTGGATCTAGGGTCTTTCTACTAATTATTTGATGCCCAAAAAATGCCTGGATCTAGGTTCTTTCTGCTAATTATTTGATACCCAACAATATTAAACTATTGGCTCATTTGTCAGCCTTATTTAGCAGCTGAGGTGCCTTAACAGCTTTCATCACTGGTTGCAGTTGGCAATAAAGGATGTATGCATGCATGTATAGCTTGCTAAAGCTTTGTGCATCACTTTATCTTCCCGTATGAATCTCTGAATCTTAACCCAGTGGTAAGATTTGTGCGCTGTTCACAACTCAAATCATTTGTTTAAGCCTTCCAATCAGCAAGTCTCTACTGCTGCTGTAGTTGTAATTCAACTCACTAAGGCTGTTCGGCAGCTGTGGCAGTGAGTCTGTTGAATGAGCTAATCTTGTCTTTTCGTCACCGGGCCATTGCCCAGTTTTAGGGTGCACCTGCTTTGCACACAACCCAGGTCGTATATTTGAGTCCAGCAGCAAGCAGCCCCTCATTGCTCACATAAAGCAGTGAGCTGCTCTGCAGTTATAGAAACTAGGCTGTTGTACCAGATTCCGAGTATGCATTTCAGCTTGGCCCGAGATTAGTAGATCACGCTGTGACAGCTATTGTGTGTTTAGTATCCATCCGAAGTTTCTGCCACTGGTTGTTCATCTTTTGTTACCTTATGGCTCTAAAAAGTGCTTGCTGATAGAGGGCTAATAAAGGTTGATTGGACTGCCTTATTGATATAGCATTAGAAAAACCTAATGGCTGCCGTGGCCTCTTGCAGTTTTCAATACAGGCTAGCCCGCTGCAGGACTGGTTTCTACAATCTGGTTGTGAAAAACAAGCTCTTTACCTATGACCTAGAATATAACCTAGACTCGGCTGTATATTTGTGCAGCTGCATAGTTCGAGCTGTTGCATTTTCTTAGCGACCGTGTGCTCTCTCATGCTATGCAAAAAGCAGTTTTGTATGTCTTAGTTACCTGTTAGATGGGTATTCCGGTATTGGTACTGTATATTTACCTCATGTCTAATCGAGCTGGTGCAATTATACTATATTAGAGCTAACAGGGAGTCGTTATATTTGTAAGGCTCCAAGATAGAGTCAGTTCCTTAGAATGCTGTGCAAGTGACTTATTATTATCATTTCCTCATACCTTAGTCAAATCGAGCTTCATTTCGAGTGACATATAGGAGAGCTGTTGGGGCAGCTCATAAAGGGACGTTCTTGATCATACTGCAGAATGAACTCAGGTAGTTGATACTGTTAGAGTTCTTTTTTGTACAAAATCATGTTCATTAACGCTGCAACCTACACTCTGCTAGAATTTGCCTGGCCAGCTCTGCACCTCAAAAATGGCCTGTAATTGGCTCACTTCAATACTTGACGACGATTGAAAGAGGCTAATCAACTGGTTGAAGTGGACAAGCAGTATACATCCTGTCATCTTAATTTCAGCCAGGTGGGATTAGCCCCTACTGATGATTAGGTCCACACAACCATTGTACCACCGAATGCTTTATTAATAGTTGCAGCTTTACAGTGTAGCACGAACTGCAGTCTTAAGTAGCACAGAGAGTAGAAATAGTCAGGATTTCTGCTCTCTGCGATGCTCTTGACCTGTGTATTTTTATTCTGATCCTTTCCATTTTATCTCTCTCTTTCTCTCACTCTCTCTCTCTCTCTCTCTCTCTCTCTCTCTCTCTCTCTCTCTCTCTCTCTCTCTCTCTCTCTCTCTCTCTCTCCCTCCCTCTGTCTCTGTTAGCCCTGTTCTCTGCCTGCTACCTTCTGGACCCTAGCACAAGCCATATTCCGAAATGGTATGTTTGTTGCTCGCTTTCGATTACCCCTAAAATGTCTCAGCCAAAAGCTCTCTTTCTGGGCATAGATTGTGTAACTCTGCCTTAGTTCTAATGACAGCCAATCGAACCAGTACTCCCATGGCTCATTTGCTAACTTGAACTCTTCTTCGGAGTCACCCAGCTGCCCAGCATGCTTGGTGCATGCGATGGAACTCGAAGGACTCACTCTTGATAATTCTCTCGTGCTTCACTGCTTGCATGTTTACCAAAGTTTGCACTAAGGGTTAGGCTGTCATGCATTCGTAGGTCAGTTGCTGGTTAGCTGAGTCCATTGTTCGTGGGACCTTGAACCATAGCTTTAGCAGTCTTCATGTCTGGGTGTATACAGCTAGGCCTCCCAGCCCAAACAGCAGCTATACCTGGCCTAACCGGTGGCTAGTTTCTGGCATGAATGGATGGACATTGAACAATTCACATATTTGTGGTCACTCTCTCTCTCTCTCTTAGGGGCAAATTCCCTTGTTCATTCTGAGGATAAATGGGCTTTGCTTGTTAAGCAAGGCCAACAAACCAGATGCTGCAGTAATGCCATGAATCTGGTCATTCTCTCACAAGGTCACGGTTACTGCTCAATCCTGCATTTCATTAGCTTTTTTATGTGTTGTTTGGTTCCCCGGTTTTTATTGTTTCCGACCTCTTTAGTTACTAAATTGTAAGTGGTATGGCTGTATATTCTATCTTGTCATGTCTGCTTGTTTTGCTTGAACTGTTAGCAACTTTTGATATAATCGATCACCAAATCCTTCTCGATCACCTCTTATCTTGCTTTGGCATAACAGGAACTGCAATGCAATGGTTCAGGTCCTATCTCAGTGGTACACTCCAGAATGTTGATGTGAACAGGCGAAGATTATCGAGGAACCACTGAAGTATGGGGTACCCAAGGGCTCTATGCTTGGTCTGCTTATTTTCACTGTTGGTACTCGTGGTCTTGCCGATGTGATCGCCAAGCAAAATGTAGGCTTTCACTTCTATGCAGATGATACTCAGTTGTACCTTTGCTTTGATTCCTCACAGCCCTCCAGCACGTCAAATTCTCTCAACTCCATTGCTGCATGTATTGATGACATCCGGAGATGGAAAACTGTATTAAATTAGATGCTGGTAAAACCAACTAAATATCTATGGGCAAACCAAGTGTGATACAGAAATAAGAAACCTAATGCTCACAATCGGCTTCGCCTGGGGATGATATACCAATGTATGTGGTGGAACAAGGCAAGATGTCATACTCTACCTCAGCATGCTATTGTAAATGGCATGACTTCATGCACTATCTTGTCATGTTCGATTCTATAAAGCCGGCATATGTATAGCTTGCCTCACAGGATTTGATATGATGAATTTTTGATGGGATATGGCTTAGTAGCATACATTTCTCAGAGAAATGCTAAAGCTGTGGCTTAGATAACTACTTCTACTGGTTGGCCATTGGTATATTGGGGATTCCGTAGGCTAAGGGCTGAGTGGGAATTGCAAGTTACTGCTAATCTGGATTTCAGTCACAAATCTTGAGGTCGTTGGGTGATCCATGTTTTCTTGATTCGATAGCATCATTGACTTTTCCATGGACTGTCATTAAATGCCCTGCCCTGTTGACAACATTTAACACTTAAGCAGTCAACCAGTTTTTAGGAAGCATCTGAATGACCATGCAAGTGACTCGTGGCTAATCGAACTAACTCTCCTTCAGCATGTGGTGCTGACAGTACCTGGGGGGGGGGCAGCCCGTTTTCTCAAATGAATTGAGGATGGGGGAAAAAAAGAAAACAAATGATGATAAAAGAAACTTACTAGTAATGGGCAAACATGACTGCACTGCCCTCACAATGGTCTCAGCCAACATATATCCTGTAGCATCAGCTCACAATATTGTTATACTACTCTACAGTGACCGTTAACTAAATGACCATGTCAGCTCTTTAGTCCTGTCTCCCTACTTTTACCTAGGCCCAACTGCAATAATTTGTGCAGCTTAAATATGGGTGTACACACACACACACATACACACACACACACACACGTGTATATATATATTCATTCGTATAGCTCCTTAAGAGAATTTTATTCTTTTACTTTGCATATTTCGTGGGGCTTTAGCCCTCGAACTCGTCATAAAGTACATTCACCTTGACCTTGGTCGAGGCAACACCTAAACCAATGTGCCAAACCAGCATGGTAACCACAGCCAAGCTGGCTCTTGCATGTGTGACATCCCGGCTAGACTTACATGACTCAATACTCACAGGTCTTCCTGCCTATGCAATTTAATGCTTACAGTTGATGAACAAGTATGCTACTAGGCTTGTATGTGCCAAAGTTTGCAACTTCTTGGCTTCTGTGCTCCTCATCGACCTATATTGGCTTTCCATCGAACTTATCGACCTTAATGCCCTGTCAATCACTTTCAGATCTCTTCTTTCTCATGCTCAAGAATACCTATGCCAAATCATTCCTGCTCAGGCTCTGTATCATAACACCTGCTGTTCTGACTTAGATCGTTTAGCCGTGCTTTTAACTAACCTCAAACCCATCTTTTTTGACTGTGCTTTCAGTTCGACTAGTCCTAAAGCCTGCAAGCTACCGCCTATAAGCGTATCAACATCCCCTCACTTTACAGCAGTTGGAGAGAAACTAGAAGGGTCCGCCTTCTCCTCGCTGCATCAATGTGAATAGTGCGTTGTACTGAGACTACGAATTACAGCTATCTAATTGACTTATGTTGTTTGCAGTATGTCTGACATTCCTAACAAGATACTTAGGTCTCTAGGGAGTGTTGTGTAAATGTATAATTATTAATTCTAATATTGTGTTTATTATTGGTATTAAGGCAAACCTTCAGGCAGGGGCTGCATTGAAACTGTGTCAACTATTAAAGAGAATGCATTCATAACAAATGTGTTATGGAGCTGTGACTGTCTGGCTGCCTCCCAGGCAATGAAAAATAACCTGAAGAATGTATTTAAAGAAATATCTTCCCACTTGAGTGCAACTTGCCCTTTCCTGATCGTAAGGGAAATGCTTGGCCGTAGCCGTGCGCATGTTGTATGAATTCTTGTCACCGGCCAATGCCGACTGAGCTGTTATATATTTTCTTTTTTATATTTTCTTTAGCAATTAATTCTTTCAAGTTTTCGGTGGTGTGGTCCTGCTAGTGGGTAATTCTATAATGGAATAACTCAGGTACTGTTGACTGACCGAGCGAACGTGTTTACCTTTAGTTTTGTTCAGTACTGTCTCTACTTGGCTTGGGTGAGCTTTTTTGGTCTTTACCCTTTAATCGCTGGCTAACAGCTTACAACATGCCTGCTTTAGTGTTGTTGTCTGCCCTTCTCCAAGCTTACTTTGAGCCACATTTGCCGGCATTCCGGGGCCCCCACCGTGGTGTCATTGACATTGCATATAGTAACACCTGGCACCCTTGACATAAGAATTTCCTTAATTGTTTTCTTCATTCCTAGTGATTTCAGGAGATGCTAATTCAAGTAGCTTCTTTGTGACTGTTGAGCTTGTGCTTAGACCGGTCGTTCTCAAACTTTCTAATGCTGCAACCCTTTAATACAGCTCCTCATACTGTGGTGACCCCCAACCATACAATTATTGTGTGAAAAAATGTAGAAATGCGTGTTTTCTGATGGTCTCAGGTGACCCTTGTGAAAGAATCATTCGACTCCCAAAGGGGTTGCAACCCACAGGTTGAGAACCACTGGCTTAGACCAATTTTTATTGCTTGAGTGTGTGATTTCTTCTGCAGGAAGTCGAAAGGGAAATTTCTTTTCGAACAGAAACTGGGCTGTATTACTCATACTATAAGCAAATGGTTCGGGCACCCTCACTAATGGCAGGTGAGTAGGCAGCTAGCCTGTAGGGCCGGCAGTACCTGCCTCACGTGCTAATATGAGGCTGGAATATGAATATGAGGCTGGTTAATATGGTGTCGTTTGTTCATACAGCAACGTCAGGTTCTGCTATGGGCTAGATGCTCGAAGCATGTAGTTCAACGTGGTCGCCAGTTTGTATGTTTATATTTACGTTAAATTAACACGATTTTAGTTATCTCTTTAGCTTAGGGTTTAGGATTTTGCTTTACTTTTAGGGTTTCCATGTTTAGTATTTAGAGTTTGCTGGTTAGTTTTTGTATATATTTTGGTTTGAGGTATTAGGTTTAGAGTTTAGGTCTTTGGGTTTAGTATTTAGGGACTTGAGAAATGCTTAATTTGAAGAATAACTAAAACATGTTCATTTAATCTGTTGTTGAACAGCCAGTTATGAGCACTGTGCCCATAGTAGAGCCTGACATTGCTGTATAAGCAAATGATGTCGTATTAGCTAGGCTGGCATTGCATCTGGCTGATTTAGTTTCCTATGCTTTAAAGCAGCGCTTCTGCTGCCCATCGAACTGCATCAAACTTTGGCTCGTGCCTGGACAAGCAGGGTGAGGCCTCTGCTATTCTAGACCAGCTCCCATCTTTCTGCCTGCCTGGGAGAGACAGCAGGACAATTTGCTCAGTAGACAATTGGCCCATATGGGCAGAGCTGCTTATTAACTTTGGTTCCGGCCACTTGCTCAATCAGTGCTAGTGAGTCCAAAGAGAATTAGCAACAGATGTCTACTGCCAAATTAGGTGCTCGGCTTATAATGGGGACTGGGCAACACTTTTGGTTTTGGCATGCATTGACATTTTATGCTCATGTTTGCTTAGTGCCTCCTGGTGCTAGCCACATCTAGCTCAAGGTAATGACATTTGTTTACATATTTGCATATGCATATAAACATGAGTGACAGCACTACCGAATGGTTGATGGGCTAAGCAGCATAGGATACAAGCACTCACCTTTGACTGGCTAATCGGTTTGCAGTCGATGTAGTGGCTGTCCCCAGTGTGTGGCCCTATCTGACATGTAGAAATGTGGGTGGCCTGCTGGTGCCTCCACCCTTGTTTGAAGTCACCAGCAACTGCATCATCTAGTGCTTTGAAGCTGCTGTTTGTAGAAATGTGATCTGGTGCATCCTGCTCAGCTGCTTCATGAGGCTGGCCTGTGCCTAGCAAATTGTGGCTTTTCTTGGCTTATTCCCTTGCTGTCACTCTCTTTTTTTGGTGGAAAGAATGCCAATATTCCCTGATCCTTCAATCTTTATTTTTCCATGAGTCTTAGCCCTTGGGGCAAGGTGCTCTAGCTTCATGCCATGCTGGTTTGGCCCAGTTGTTGAGGTGCTTGCCCCGACCAAGGTCTGGCCGAGTTCGTATGGTCGAGCCCCGTGGAATATATGAAGCCCCTGAATAGAGATTAAGTTCTCTTAAGGCGCTATATATATGAATTGTATATTTTTTTAAAGAGTCTGGCAGTAGGCAATCCTTTATGAGGTCAGTTTACCCTTCGCCCCAGCGAACCTATCTTTTTTTATGTGTGCTTTGCATACTTACCTGTCATGATCAAGTCCATGTTACTAATCAGAGGTCCCTCTGACCGATGGCCTGCAATAAATGAATTGTATATTTTCTAAAAGAGTCCGGCAGTAGGCAATCCTTTATTGCAAGCTGCTGTGATAGCTATTGAGGCTCCTCTGCTGCCGTATAAATGAGATTGTTATATCAGCTAGCCTCTACGTTAATGTAGGCACTTTGGTCCCCACTGTTGCAAACTTGATGAGGCATCTGTACTGACGACGAGAGGCTCCGGTTTGACTGCCTTCTTTTTAAAACGAAAAGACCCCTTTTCACGAAACAAAGATTCTGCTCGTCTTGAGAAGAATGCTGGCGCGATAGAATCGTATTAACTGCTTGTTGCATGTGTTACACGGCAAGGTATGTACGTGCTCGTAGGTTTACAGTTTTCAGAACTCATATTTAAGATATTTTGGTGTCTCGATTGTGCAGAGCCAATCAGGTGACTTCTCTGGATCTGCCTATAGTGCTTGTTTTTACCAGCTGATTTAACAGCCTCTTTTTGTATAGCAGCAGGAGAGCCTTTACGGCTATCACCACAGCTTGCAGTGGCGATAAAGATCGCCCACCACAAGATTCGAACCCAGGACCTCGGGGTCGAGGTCGTGAAAAGCAACCACTTTACCTAGTGAGCCATCATGGCTCTATACTTCACCATTTGCATTTGTTCACCTTATCCCGACCTTCTGACCTGCTCTCTTCCTTGCCACCTGGCTCCTTCACTGCTCTTGCAGGGACCTTTGCTATCCTAGCCAGACAGATGGTAGCACTACCGTCATCATCTGCCCTTCCTTCGGTAGCACAGTGCCAGATCAGGTTGTTGCAGACAGACAATTAGCATGGGAGCAGCCATACTGGTGCCTAAATGAGTGCTTCTGGCTAGCAGCTCAGTGCAGGCTCTTGCCTCCTGCCGGCTGTGCCCTTTTACAACCCGAGCCCTCCTAGAGCTGACAGCCTCTGGACAA
The DNA here is from genome assembly GCA_009760855.2 of Cristatella mucedo. Classification (NCBI taxonomy): domain Eukaryota; kingdom Metazoa; phylum Bryozoa; class Phylactolaemata; family Cristatellidae; genus Cristatella; species Cristatella mucedo. The sequence continues at coordinate 164,792 of WPIO01000210.1, forward strand.
ATTTCCTATTATGGCCACTGCTGGTTCCAGTGAGATAAACTAGACTTCTGCCCCTATGGCCTACACTGCCATGCCCATTTGCTCTAATAAAGCTCTGCTCTTGACTTGGGTATGCTGCAGCAATTACCCAAATGAGAGTTAGCTTGCCTGTAGACTCAGGGAGACACTGATGCATGCATTCTGCATGCTGGGGAGGATTGAGGGAAGCCGGCAGCTGCTAGTTGGCTGTCAGCTTGTAGTGGCAGCAAAATGGCAGCTGACACTTGAGTAGGAGGCAGCTTGCTCGGAGAGCAGTACTGCGCAGGGTTTGCTGTTAAAACCAGTAGTTCAGGAAAGGCTCACTTCTATGATCAATTACCAGTATGTCTTGAGATCAGCGTAGGTCAAGCGTTGTGATATGTGGCTGTCACGAAGGCAGTGAAGTTAAACTGCCCACATTGCAACCAGTGTCCAGACAAGGCTTGTGGAAGCTACCTGCTTTGAAGCAACAGTACAGTGGTCTTGCATTCTCTTGCACAGCGTGCTACTTGGAATGCTCACTTGAGGTACTTAGTTGTCTTGTCTTGCACTGCCGTGCTGTACTACTGGTTTCTTGCATGACATATACATTAGTTATTGTCAGCCCAGGAGCTCCTTCAAGTTTGCTAGGAGCTACACTAGTGTTTTTAAGTGACACTAATTGGCCCATAGCTATTAGGTTGGTGGTATCGTCGTTCAATTTGAGAGTTAGCTACCAACTAAGTGAATGTTAGCAAGACAAGCTGCAAGGGAGTTGTTAGAGGGCAAGGAGAGAGCAAAGCTCCAGTACAGCATCTGTATTGAAGGGCCTGATTGCCCAGTAGGTAAAACACTTGCCCTTCACGACCCAGGTAGTTTGTTCGAATCCTGAAGTGGGCAACACTGTATTGCCAGCTGCAAGCTGTAGTGATAGCTGCTAAGGCTCTTCTGCTGCAATACAAATGAGGTTGTTAAATGATCTATTTTTTTAGAAATATAAGCCTTAATGTTGCCTCGCAATTACATCTGCGAGAGTGAGAGTATAAATCGTGAAAGTTAGTGGACCACTAACTTATAACTGATCACTGAGAGGGGTACTCCTATTTTTTCTGAGTCAAAATTCTGGTGGGCCTACAGAGCATTGACATTACATTGATTGCAGAGAACAACAATCATCCGAAAAATCAAGTATGGTGTTGCCCATAGCTTTGTGTTTTGTCTACGTGTTGCACAATTTTTACTCTCCCATTTGACAATGTGATCGCCAAGCACAACCTAGGTTCTATATCTACACATAGCCGATGAGGTATGTGCTGCTATGCTGACGTAAGTGTTATCTTTGCACTGATAAGCAGTTCCCATAATTGGGAAAACCTAAAAGATGTCATTTCATTAAAAATGGCAAACCATCTACCTACAATGATCTGATTTTAGTCTTTTTGTATAAGCCTGCAAGTAATACTGCTCTAACAGCTCACAAGCATGCACTTGGGTAGCTATACAAAAATGCTAGCTGATTTAACAGCCTGTTTTTGTATAGCAACAGAAGAGCCTTTACGGCTATCACCACCACTTGCAGTTGCGATAAAGGGTCGCCCACCACAGGATTCGATCCCGCGATCTTGGGGCCGAGGTCGTGAAAAGCGACCGCCTTACCTAGTGAGCCATTACGGCTCACCACGTGGAGTTGCAAGATGCCCTGTGACTTCAGACTAGGCTCTGGCAAGCCCAAACATTGAGAATTAAGGTGTGGTTTGGTTTTTTGCGACTGAGTTTATTTGAGCCGTCCATCTGTGTGCGTCTCTGCTTGCCATCGTGCAAAGATACTTTCTGGACGATGGCTTATTGTGAATGTCCAGAGTACGTGCTTGAAAACCCATTTGCCAAGTCTGGAAAAGTAAGCTAGCTAGCTAGCTTTGGTTCTCTTGAGCTTTCAGTGAAAGGTCGGTACAGAGGTTTTCATTTGGTGTGCTGTTTAGTTTATTGTGCTGTCTACCTGGGCCTTCAAAAAAGAGGATTATTTAGATGTGCTCGATTGGAATTTCATTTTGCTTATGAGTGTTATTGATCGGTAATCAATAAGTGTCAGGCTCATATGTTGGGCTTTAATTCATGTGTAGCTTCTGTAAGACACCAAAGCTCCTACAAAGAGGCAGCAAATACTGTCCAAATGCCTTTTTTCTGCTGGCTTGTGTGGGTATCCATCCCCTTGTCTTGTTTGTCAAGTTTGTCCACCAGTTAATCGTCTAAGAGGTTACAAGATGCCCCATTTAACTGGTCGTAAAACTTCCACCAGGCTCCTTCAGCTCAACGGCTCATTGGCCCTATGGCTGGGCTCTCCCCCTCTCTCTCTCTCTCCCTCTCTCGCGCGCACACACACACACACACACACACACACACACACACACACACACACACACACACACACACACACACACACACACACACACACACACACACACACACACACACACACACACTCACTCACTCACTCACTCACTCACTCACTCACTCACTCACTCACTCACTCACTCACTCACTTGTTTCTCATCTGTCTGTCTGTCCCTCCTTCCCACTCACTCTCTCTCACTCCCTATCTATCGACCTATCAATATATCTTTGTTTTTCCCTTGTGGCTGCTAATCGAGCTCAGTGCTGGCCTCAGCCATCTTGGGGTTGCCAGTAACTAGTGCTTTGATAGCAGTATATAAGTAAGCTTGTGCCAGGGCCACCAGTGAGTGACTTGCCCTGCTCCTTTTCAATATGCAGGACTGGCTGCCCTAGTGAGGGACAACCACACGGAGCACCCGAGCACCATCAACGTGCTGCATAGGTTCAATGTGTACCAGGAGGTGGTGCTGGCTGCCTTTTGGCGAGCCCTGCCTGTCACCCTTCGGAGGACAGTCACACTGGATGGCAGTCGCGGTGGTGGCGGACGCCCAATTCTCTTTTACCTCTATTCAATATATGCACTGCAAGCGCTGCTCGTCTGCAGCCTGGTAGCGCTTGCCGCTGCCCTTGCCGCAGCCGCCCCTGCTCACGGTCGGCCGTCGTCGGTGGCTTGGCGCTGGTGGCCGATCGGCATCGTCAGCGCCCTGCTCTACACCATCCACAGGTCTGCCGGTGGTTTATGCCAGCAGTCCGTAACCTTGCACTTCGTGCCGGCTTCCATTTGCAGATGCTGACCTTCGTTTCTCTTATTAGCATTTGCTTATTTAACAATGACAGTCCTGCTCAGCAGCATTGCATGCACCTGCTTTGCCTGCTAGTTTCAGTGTACTGTGCATATCTAGAGCCATGTTTACGCGGGAGTCTTGCATCCTACGTACTTATATCTTATTTTGGTCTCTCTTTTCGTTGTAAGTTTACAGGGTCAGTCATCGTCCAAGTCTTACTTCCTTCTTGATTTGCCCCTGGTGTTCATAATAATAATAATACACCTGATATAGCCCTCTCAGAGCACTCCATCTCTTTCTAGGCAATTTGCTTTTGCTGCAAAGGAAGCACGATCGAATGGTTAGTGGTAGCATGCAGAATAAACAACAAGAATAGCATGGTTAAGGGTTCATGAGAAAATTGCTTGTGTTGGAGAGGTAGAAAATGACCTTCCGAGTTGCACCTCCTGCTGATTGACTTGACCTGCTTGACCTTCTGCGAGTGCCTTTATTGACTGTTGCCTCACTATGTGCTTCTTGTATGACGACCTCGCAGATTTTCATAAACAGGGACTCTCGTGGGAAGCTGTGATGATCTTGCCGGTCGATTTGCCAGCTATACTTTTCAGAGCCGTGAAGAAGGCGGTTCCTTGACAGTGCCTGCGATTGATTTTTTGCTTAATCGTTCCTAAGTCTTAGCCAAGAAGTAGAACCACGTTTTACTGTTGAGACTTCTTAAGTCTTCCTAAAGTCTTGGTCGGCCCCCTATTGATGACATAAACTGAAGACTGGAGTAGGTAGGAAGGAGGACTCGACTCACTGTGTAAACTCAGTCTAGAGGTGTGCAGCTCCGTGAAATTGCATTATCTCAGCCCAGCGTCTTTGCTCGAATCTCTTATAAAAATGGGCTTCCTTCCACAAACAACTAAAAAAGCCTTCACCGTGTCGGCTTGTTATTATTCTCAGTGAACGATTTTTGTCTCTGACACCAACGGCACCATCTTTACTGTGCCTTCTGCTGCCTCGTGGCATTTAGCTGAGGAGGACGATGTGGTTAATTTCATGTGCTGCTGTCTTTTTGCTAGGATCGATACCACTCGTGTCACCCACAGCGCTCCATTGCGCGAGCACTTTGCCCTGCCGTTTTTGTGGGCGCAGATCGCCTGCATAACGTACTTTTTCAAACCTATGGCCTCGTGGAAGCTTCAGGTGAGTATGCGCTAGTAAACTGAACAGACAGAAAGAGACCGAGATTGGCGAGCTGTGGTGAGGCAGTGGGCGATGGCAGAAGCAGAGGCAGTTGCAGGCAAGTGGGAGCAGCACTGCAGAACACCAGTACTGTTGCTGGAAGAGCCCTGTGAGCTGCTCTTTTAGTGGGCAGCTGAATAAGCTGCTGTGGTTGAATTTTCTTTACTGGTTGTTGGGCCGACTAACAGTAGCCAGAGCTGCTGGAGCTGTGAACAGTACCACTTGCTGAGTCATCTGCTAAAAAGCTGCAGCTCTAGCAGTTTTGTTCTCTTCTGCTTCTTCGATGTCTCTCTGCCACTTTGGTGGTTGGCCCTGCTTAGCTGCATTGAACTTTTGTTTCTGACCTTGCTGGTGACTTGTTTGTTGTTTTTGTGGCAGCCACGATACAGTGCAGTACTTAAGCCAATCGACGTTTCCAATGCTATGGATTTTTATTGGGTCACTGAATCAGGCACACGCTGGTCGGGCTTTTTTTCTAAGGAGTTGGTTTACATCATCATTCAGTTTTTACAGATTGCATGAAATTTAGTAACCAGTGTCTGAAAGGCATACGTTCGGTTCCTGTATCGAAGCAGCTCATTCTTAGCTTGAATGACAGTTTGATGTCGTCCACAAGGAAAGGCTAATCGATGCCTCGGGCTAGAAGTAACCCCTCACCGAGGCATCGTGTGTACAGTTTGTTGAAAATTCCACAGGTGTCACGGCCGCTTGATGATATCTGACCGAAACTCTGCAAAGACTGTAAAGCCGGGTCAGAGGTTTATAATGATAATGATTATAATAATAATAATAATTCACTTGATGGAGTGCCCTCAGAAAACTTAATTTCTCTCTAGGGCTTTATATTTGCTGCAAAGAGAAATGCAATTGAATGGTGAGTAAAATCATGCTTGATAAACAAACAAAGATGGATAACATGGTTAGGGGTGACATGCACGGGGTCAGCATGCAAATGTGGTTAGTGGCAGCATGCACAGTGTCAGCACACATTAGCACATCAAAGAGGAATCACGGCGACCCACTAAATGCTGTCCTAAATAGGTGTTTTTAAATTCTTTTTAAATGTGGTCGGGTCAGGGGATGTTCTGACTCAGGTCGGGAGAGAGTTCCATGTGGATATAACTAGGCAAAGCCTCCCAGCCAGATCGGTCATTGTTCTCAATAGCTAAAGGGATATCTTGTGATCAGTATTATCCAAACCTTTAGACAGGTGAATGCAAATATGGGATCGACCGGCTGTCCTTGGAGCGATACTCAAAAACCGGATTTGATTGCAAGGAATAGCTAATTACCAACAAATTTTATTTTTTAATTTTTGCCAAAGATTGTAGAGCATTTTCTGCTATATAGGTCCTGGAAGACAGACAGGAATGTTGTACCATCAGGAAATTTTAGTCAGGATTGAAGCAAATCTTTCCGAAACTGTAACCACCTTCCATGTAGGAATGGTGTCCTGGATTGCAATTATGGAGGAGGAATGAAGCAACACGACGTTTGTTTGTGTGAGCATGTGACATTAGTGAAAGTGCTTTTCCGGAGTTAGGCATCCATATGCATTGCTCAGATCCTATATGCGTGACAGAACTAAGGGTGCTCACGCTTCACGACGTGTGCATGTGCGCCCCCTCGATCCTACTATGTCCCGTGCAGTGTTTGCTCCGGTTTAGTCCTGCCATCCACATAACCTGGTGTTTGCTGTAAACTTTATAGGTGACTTTTTTGTTGTAGGCCGTTTGCAAGTTTGGCATTTTCGTCTTCACGCTGCTTTTTAGCATATGCTGGCAATTTAATCAGTTCATTCTGCTGCTCCAAGCTGTGTCGCTCTTTGCCACATGGAGCTTGAATTTGGTTCCTGTGCAAAAGGTGGGCGTTACACAAGCCACTCTCTCGGCATTGGGTAATCCGGCGGTTGCTTGCAGTTCTTTTGCGTCTTTGCTTGCTGCTGATGCTGACACAGCTAACTCTTTGTCCATTTGACTCGGTAGAGCAAAGGCTTCGGTCGCCAAGGGTCTTTAAGCAGAGGAATGGAACAGCTAATTGATTGTATATGTAATACCTGAGGGCACGAGGCAGCTGAAACTGGTACAGCAGTTCAGCTAGGTATTATTGCCCCAAATACAAGGGCATTCGATCCAGATCAGGTATCAGGCTTCCAACCGAATGCCGAATAATATAACATATTATCGTTCTTTTGTATAGCGCCCCAAGAGAAGTTAATCTCAATTCAGGCGTTTCACATATGCCTAAGGGCTTGAGCCCTCGACCTCAGCCTGACCTTGGTTGGGGCGAGCACCTTTACTGCTGAACCATTCCAGCTCTGCTGAAGGTTGGCAGTACCTCATAACATAAAGGAAAGGTCAGTGGCTTTCGAAATGGCCATAAAGTTTGGTGCAGTTGGCAGCATTTCATCGAAGCACTGACATAATTTGCTGCTTTAATTTAAGAGCACCAGGATTCATTGACAGTATTTCGAAAGCAGTGTGCAGTTACTGGCCTAGGGCGCTTGGCTGTTTAAACCTTTAACGACAGAGGTCGACGTGAACGTATTTGGTGACCTAGGTCATGGGCTCAAGCCCTGTGGCATAAGGGAAGCTCCTGAATAGAGATTTATTGCATTTTAAAGCACCCATGGTGAACTGTATCTCTTTCCAGGCAGTTAAGTTCTCGTAGAGCACTATGTAAATATATTATATCTTTACTGCATTTTACACATAATTGATGTGGTGCAATCAAGCTGGAAAGCATCATCATTTTTTATAACTTCGTGCAATTGCATTCGCATAGACTTCACCAGCTTCCGGCATTTTTCTGGAGCAATTCACTCCCAGCAACCCTTTAAAACCTCAAAGAACTCCGGTTTCATGCGTTGGAGAACTCCGAACCCTAGAGCAAGGTTGATTTTGTCCCACAGATGTTCTACTGCATTCAAACCTGGGCTTTGCTACTGCATTACGTCAGTCGGCTCGAAGCCGCAGTACAGATGTTCTACTGCATTCAAACCCGGGCTTTGCTACTGCATTACGTCAGTTGGCTCGAAACCGCAGTCTGTTGGATTCGTTTAAAACCCTTAAACCGACACAGCCGTGTGCTTCGGATCGTTGCCATGCTTCCAGCAGAAATCGAACCCGTGAAGAGTGTAAGCAGATTGGTGATCCGCAATGGCGCACTAGGTAAGGTGGTTGCTTTTCACGACCTCGGTCGTGGGTTCGAATCTTGCGGTGGGCCATCCTTTATTGCCACTGCAAGCGGTGGTTATAGCCGTAAGGGCTCTTTTGTCGCTATACAAAAAGAGGCTGATAAATAGCATCGTGGCTGCCGTCCACAACCACTGTCGCATCAACGATTACTAAATCAGTGCCGTTGTCAATGACAGGGTCCGGCTTGAGAGCCATACCACTGGCAAGTGGGAGGGCGCGGCCTGCCGATATGTACATATTGCAACCCAATAGTTTGCACGATATCAAGAGGGACATTCTGATTCCTGGAGTCCTGAGCAGATGCCCATGCTTCGAAGCCAACGAGGATGTATTTTGACTCATCAATATAAAGCTCTCTCTCTTCCACTTTGCATCAGCATCTGTCCGTGCTGTTACCGGCTAGCAAAGTCTGGTCTTGCTTTTGTGTGCTGCCCAGTCATCAACGGCTTGCACTTCACCACGCGTGCATATAGTCATTGATTTTTAAACCTACTGGTCACGGTATTTTGGCTTACTGGCATTCTAGTAGCTTGGCAGAGTCTCTGGCTGCGCATTTTTGCAGTGACAAAACCTAGTCCTTCAGAGCCATGCTTTTCATGAGCCGGTCCTGGCTCGGTTAAGTGACTCGGGGGTGATCCAAGTTTGGCAGTGCCTCTGTGCTACTATAGTTCAGATGTGTCCTCATAATGGTACTGACAGTATCCTCTTGAGATGTTCTGCGCCCTTGCAATTTCTCGGTTTGAATCGAAATCTTCTTGTGTGATATCAGAACCACTTTCATACCTTCAGAAAGCTGTGCAACTGTCTGCATCATCTGGTCAGGTACTAAGAATCAATATGGTCTAGGCTGGCCCCTACAGGTCGTGGAGACAACCAGATACCTTAGCTCGTCATTAGCTAAGGTATTGTCTTTGGCAAAACTGGCCAAACAAAGACTCTGCTAGATGACCTCCAAGATATGTGGAATGGTCATGTGATTATGCCTACATATCTGCTTATATGAGAATCCTGTGTCTTTATTGGTGGGCTAATGCAGTTACTTGCTAAGCCAAACGTAACAAAAGTGTGACTAAGGCCACAATTACACTGACTTAATAACTGCTGCAATTTAATAATATGTTTTATGTAATGACTTACTCAAATATGGGCATTAGCAACAAAGGGTTACCCCTGGGCCGTGCATTATGTAGAATTATGACACTTTGGGTTATCACTGCACTGGGATTCAGACGAAAAATGAGAGCAGTTAATTTGTAAATTATTAAAGCAGGTAATTAAATTACATTGTAAGCTATTTTCTGTGAGTCCAGTGGAGTGACTTTTTTATTTTCTAGCAATGATTGGGTTTGATTGTGTTCGCATTACATTTACGAAGTATCCAGTTCCCCCTGTTTTAGTTAGTTAAGACCCCATAGCAAGCACTGACTTTATCTAAAAAGTTTTTTAATCCTGCTGGCATATATACCTGTATCATTCAGTATGCTCCAGTTTGTTTGTGTGATTTTTGCTTGTTGTTTTGCTTAGTTAGTAAACATGTCCGTGTGATCATTCGCCTGCTACTCCTAGTACCACTGCTAGTGACTAGCAATATAACTTTTTTATCAAATTGGCTTCAATCAAAATCCCCAGAGTTACTTTGTCCATAAAGTTTAACTTCCCGGTGAAATAAGGTGCCATATTAATCAGATATGGCTATTCACCATTCTCTTACTTTCCAATAGCATTACCCAAAATGTCTATTTAAGGCACCAGTATGGATATACCTATATGTATACTGCTTTATGTGTCCCTCTAACCTGGCTAGTTCAGGTACTAGGTTTGAACTGCAAAACCATAGAATTTGAAAATTTCAATATCCTGGCCACGGAAGCAAATTTTTTGTGAAACTATGGCATTAAGGACTAGATAGCATGCTTTATAGGGCTGTAGAATGTTATTTCATGGAGTTCTGAACCAGAGCCATATATTGTGATACCAACAATATAATAATATAAAACTCTCAGCACTTAATGTCGTTATATGCACTTTACATTTGCTACAAAGTAAGTAACATCGAATGCATAATAAATAGTAGCTTGCTCAATGTCAACAAGCATAACATGGTTCACATTGTCAGCATGCAAATATGGTTAGTGGCAGCATGCAGTGTCAGCACTCGTAAGCACACGAAAAATGCTGTACATAGATGCAAAGGATTTAAAGTGCATACGAGGTGAAGGTAAACGATTCGACTAAAAAAAACGGTGGTACATACAATGTTTAATCTGGTGCGGAGTAAATCCGATATGTAGGCTGGGGTGAAACAATTAAGAGACCTAAATGTGAGTGACAGAAGTAAAGTCGGTGGGCTGCTTTACTGGCAACCTGTTCAGGTCGGCCAGATGTGGTGATATGTGGCAACTGCAATGCTCACGGGAGACTGCAGAGTTTTGCAGCAACTGTAAGCACCTGATGGCACCGGCCGGTAGACCCACAAGCAGTGAGATACAAAAGGCAAGACTGTGTAACAAATGCATGGACCAATTTAGATGGGGTGTGCTTGTCTAAACAAACCCGAATTTTAGTAATGTTGCGTAGGTGGAAGTAGGCAGACTTGACTCTGGAGCTTATGTGGTAGTCTAATGATAGTTCACTTTGTAATAGTGTACTTAGATTTCCTGCAGATGCGACTAGTGGTTGCTGACAGAGCCGATTTTTTAGTGTTGTTCAGCTCTGAATCACACTTGGTTTGCTCATAACCAGTAAGTTGTTTTACAATTTAAGACAGTTTGCTGCCATCGATTTGCAGATGTCATCAGTACATGCACCAAGATAGTTGATAGGATTCGAGGTACTAAATGGCAGGGATAGATCAAAGCAAAGGTACAACTGGCATCTGCATAGAAGTGATAGCCTAGGTTGTGCTTGGCAGGGACATTGGCTAAAAGGAGAGTATAAACCGTGAAAAGAAGTTGACTGAGCACAGAGCCCTGAGGTACCCCATACTTTGTTGGTTTCTCGGTTATCTCTTTCCTTTCACGTCAATAGTCTGCAGTCTCCCACTGAGGTAGGACTTAAACCAAGAAATGTTCTGCTAGTCTACAAAAGTAAGTGTGCATTATTTCCATGATCTATGATGACGGGCTATCATCGAACTGGATGGATCACTTTGGACCGATGATAGCATGTTTAAAGAATTAAAGCCCTCCCCACACTATCCACCTAGTGTTGTGAATCGTCAGTTTTGAGCTGCTTTTTTTCAGTTTCTGAGATGTATGTAGGGTTGGTTTGGTCCAGTGATTAAGGTGCTCGCCTCGACCGAGGTCTGACTGAGGTCTTGGCTCGAGCCCCGAGGCATATGTGAAGCACCTGAATAGAGATTAGTTCTCTTGGGGTGCTATGTAAATGAATTTTGTGGGGGTTATTTCCACGATAGTGCGATTAAAGTGGTTTGTGCATGTAATTCTACTCCTGCCTCCCTCTTCCTAATCCTGGCCTCTGGCTGCCTCCACTTTACTGCAGTTGCCTTTAGGCTTAGCAGATATTATGCAACTCCTTCCTTACTACCCAATATCTTCCCTGACTTATGTTCAGAAATCGCCTGATTGTTTTCCTCGATGCTCCTTTTGCACGCCTCACTGTTTCGGCAGATGCTGTAGTTCCTGCATGTTGGGTCAACGTATTTCGGGGTACCTGGTCCAAATATTGCGCAGTGCTTTGCCTTCGCAAAACTTGCCGAGCTCACCAGGGCTTGGGCTTATACATTCATTTTCTCTGTTCGTTTTGCTTTACCTGACTACCTTGCATTCGTTTTGCCGTGTTTTTCTTGACTTGTCATGCTAGGTTGCACCTAGTGCTGCTACTGCCGTTTCTACCGTGAGTGCTTTTTTTCAGGTTGTCCCTGTGCTAGTTTTCCATGCCACAGCAGTGCTGGCAGTCAGCACCGCGCAGTACGGAAACACGATGCTGCTCAGCTCGGTCCATGCCAGTTTTGTTCCAGCTGCTCTTCTTGTCATATACGTCTGGGTGGGTGAAGCAGCAGCGAACCGCCCTCGATGCTGCTGCTGCCCTCGGCTGCTTTCACAACAGAGCTATCTGCTTTCAGGTTCTCTTCAGCCCCAATCTTTCTCTCTCCTGCTGCTGCTGTGCATGCTACCTGCTACATCGAAACGAGCAAGGCCCTGCAGACGATGGTCGTGCTGAACCTCAGTTGCTGCTGCTGCTGCCTTGTCATTGCATCGTTGCTCCTATTGCTGCCCTGCTCCGGTCGGCGCTCTACCTTACACTGTGAAATGATGCTGGCTCAGAGTTGCTCCAGTCGGCACTCCACCTTGAACTGTGAAATGATGGTGGACGTTTGCTGCCGTTTGTGCTCTCTTGTAGCCGAGTCGGGTCGGGAAGGCCATTCTAAAGTGCCTACAAACAGATTGAGTTCTCGAATGGCGCTATATCAAATGCATTGTTATGATTATTATTATTCTGTAAGGCACGGCAAGCATTGGTTGCTGAGCCGTGCGATGCGTTTTGTGAGCTTTCGAATTTTCGCCGAGGTACTAGTTAAGGTAGGTCACTTAACGCTCTTCGTTTTCTTCATTGTGACCCGTGCTTTTTTGCAGGGTGAGCCAACGATCGCCACGCTGCAGAGCGCCGTCCGCAGGATCATTCGGACGACACTCCTGGTGGTGGTCGTGCTAATGCTGACGGCTTTCGCGAGAATCACTGTCAAGGTGATTTCGGAGCAGTGGCTGAGTGGTCGTGCCAGCTGATCAGCTTTGTAGCCCGGCTGGATGTCGCTATAGTCTTCGGCTCGAACTCACTCTTAGATCTGGTTCCTCTTGTGTGTGAGCACTTCCTTCCCTCCTAGTGCTGCTGACTGCTAGTCCTGCTGCATCTGGTTCACCGTTGTGTCTGTAGGGAGATCGTGCCATGGTGGCCCTAATCGATACAGCTGCCATTTCTGTGGGAAACGGCAGAAGACTGCCGTTTTGATTCAAAATGATGCAGCGTGATGTTATGGGTTTGCCCACGAAATTTTATGTAATTGCACTGGCAGTTTTTGTTGCTATAGCCTCAAATGGCCGAGGTCAGTCACTATATTTACAGATTGTAACTGCAATAGAGCTGCCATTTCCACAAAATGCAACTGGTTTTAATTCCAACTTATTGGGAGCAGTATGCAAGTTTACCTGCCAAGTTTCATTGGGTTTCCCTTGAGCGTTATCTGGCCACGGTCTCTGATCTGATGGTCCCCTGAATTGAACTCGCAGTGTGGAAATGGCAGTTGCATATCCTTGTAGTGCAATTAGTTGTGGAACCCGAATTTTTGTGCTCGAAGCATCGTATAAAGCAAGCACCTTATCCGCTAGCCAAACCAGGCTTTGTGAAGCAGCAATGATTATAGTGCCTTGCACTCTGCACTATGCTTTGTGCTGCGCTGGTTTGGCCCAGTGGTAAAGTTGCTTGCCCTGACCGAGGTCTGGCCAAGGTCGTGGGCTTGAGCCCCACGGCATATTAAGTGCCTGAATAGACATCAAGTTCTCGTGGGGCTCAATACAAATGAGTTATATTAGAATATTATATTATTCCTTCATAGGCAGCCACCATTTGCTCTGCTGGTCGGGTTAGCTGCTGATTCACTATTTATGATTAGGTCACATTACGTGTGTGCATTTCTCTCTTACAGACTGTGCTCCTTGGTAAGGCCGACGAGCACATCTACAAATTTGTATTGGCCAAACTCAACTATTCATCTAGCAGGTAAGTGTTGTCTTATGATTTGCTTTCTCCCTGCTTCTGCTGTCTGGTTGAGAATATTTGTCCACTGGCCTGTGCATTATGTGTCCTCTTCCTATCTCTCTCTCTCTCTCTCGCTCTATCCCTCTCTCCCCAAATCATCTGATGTCTCCCTCACATGCTTGTTATTGCCCAGCACTTAGTACTTGTCCACCAACGACTGGTGCCCGATCACCATTTATCAGTGGTGGTAACTTGTTGCAAATGTTAGAGCATGTGGTATGCTAGCCATTAAGTCTGTTTGAAGTTGCAGATATTAGCAGCACTTCTAGTTGAGTCCAGCTGACGGTTTATACTGCTTGCTGTCTAGAGCCAGCAATAAGAAACTGTATTCTGCCTGAACAATAATTGTAATTTATAATTAGGTTATAAGCAGGAGTAGCATAAAAGCAGTAGCAACTGAGTGGTATTGCTGTGACATACTTATGATTGCTTCCTTGTATTGCCAATTGCTACTTAGCTATCAAGGGTTGTCCGCATGTTCGGATGAGCGAATAGAAGCCAGGTTGGCTTATTGAGTAGCTTATTTCCATACTTAAAATAGTAAAATGTGTGCATGATAGAACTACATGTGCAAAGTGGCAATATTGTGCACTGCTTCATTTAGAAGTCACGTGTTTCTGTGCTGCTGCTGCTACTTTGCAGGGTCGGATGTACAGGTGAACTTTCAAAAGGGCGTGTTGTCGGTTTGACCGGGGTACTTCTGTGGTTTACTCGCCGCCTGCTGGCCTCAGCAAGCTAGTTGATGCTGCCGATGGATGCCTATATGGTCTTACTGCTGAGAACAAGTCTATTAAGCTGAGTCCACTCAGCTAGGTTTCTTTGGTTGTTCTGTTTCAGTGACTTTGATGTCCAACTTTACCTCTGCAATGGAGCATTCGCTTTCTTGGAGAAGGATTTTTACACTCGTATGACACACTTTGGCACACTGCCACTGTACGGCTTGTTCACAGCGCTGGTTCTGCTTATACTTCTGTCTGACACCCTGAGGCCACGTTTGCCTACTAACTTAGCACAGTGAGTCACCTAGTGTTCGGCTCATAGTGGCCTTGAGGCTGCTGTGCTTTGCTACATTGCTGAGCTGCTCTGCTCTTAGCTGCTTGCTGCCAGTTGCATGCCTACTTATCAGAAGGTAGCCTGTCAGCAACCCACTTCCTGTAGCTGTCATGCCCATGGGGCAGGGGGCTAATCTACCTTCCCATGCCCTGATGATTGTTTGCTGAGGTCTCCTTTTGCCTATGCCTAATTGCAATGCTGTCCAACTCGTAGAGAGGCAATTTTCTCTTGCATTGGCTCGTCCAATTATTATGACTTGACTGTGGCTATCTTGTTTATCTGGATCAACTTCGTCTTACTTTTCTTTTTGAGTAGTGCTTAAATATGTACACCTGCTTTTTTGTCTGATCACATGCAATTTTCACTCCTTGTTTTGCATGTAGAATCCACTTGGGTCCGGTTTAGGCTTCTTGTATTGTCGTGGCTCTGCTCATCGACTAACTTTGGCCTAATATTTCTCACCACGTGCACAAAACATGCCCTTGAGTCTGAAAAATGTCTGTTTCGAAACAAAAATGATAAGCTAAGCCTTTAACAAGTATCTCGTGCAGCTCATAATCTCATAAACCACGGGTAAAAGTATCGTAATGAGCTTATTTATTGTAGAGGGCTCTGTGCAAATCTTGGGCTCTTCCGAGATTTGCAACTAGCTGCTCTTTTGCGGCTCGTGCCTACCGGTAAGCATGTGGTTTTCTGCGTTGTAGGTCGCCAAATCCCACTCAGATGATCACATGTGCATTTGAGCTGCATCCGGAGCTCATGTTCAACCTGGGTGAGCTACTTTGCACCACTGATAGCAGCAGCAGACTCCGCAACCTTTGCTTGGTCGATGTTTTGTGTCTGCGGTCAGCATTGCTTACTGAAATTCATCGAGCAAGCAAATGGAATTTGGCTTAGACTTTGGTGAAATGCTGATTTTATGTGTAAGAGCCTCTTTAATAAAGGTATAGAAACAGGTTGCCCGACAGACAGGTTGTTGGAAGGATGTGTTTGTGTCTGTGTGTGTGTGTGTGTGTGTGTGTGTGTGTGTCTGTGTGTGTGTGTGTCTGTGTGTGTGTTTGGGTAACAGTGTGTGTGTTTGGGTAACAGTGCGTGTGTGCGCGCGCTCTCTCGCACAAGGCTGTGTTTTTCAGTATGTTTCAGCAACTTGGTACATATAACTTGACTAAATCACTGGATCTATGCAGCATGCCAAGTGCTTTTTGCCAAAATATGAGACAGTGACATTAACCGAAATCCTATGCAAAATCGTATGTTTATTGTACAATTCTGAGAACTCCTATTACGAGCAGTAGAGGAATTGCACACTTATTCTGAATCTGCTTTGGCAGTTGTACCTGCATCTGAACCTGATGGCAGAAACTCCACCCTTACAGTGGATGCATATTCATAAAGTGTATGTAGCTTTAATAAATGGGCTTTTTATAGGAGAGAGAAGAGACAGACAGAGACTGAGGAGAAAAAGGAGGAGGCTAAGAAAGAGTGAGAGAGATGGGACAGAAGTGATAAGAGTCAAGAGAAGGGCTTTTGAGGGCAGCATATCTTGCTTAATGCTGCCCTCCCTACTGCCAAGCTTTCTGCACCACCTGACCAACTTAGCTGGATTGCTGGGCTGACACTAGAATTCCCGAGAGGAATGGCACTTAAGCAGGCCTGCAGCAGTTGCTGCTGTCATATGACAGTTGTCACTGCTGGTTTGCCCTCTTGGGAATAGTTTTTGGATCTTAATTTGCTAGTGACCAAAGACTGGTGGGTAGCAGAGCTCCCATGCTGCTTCTCTGCAGAAAAAGGTAGTTTTTTAAATAGCTCTATCCCTTAGCAGCCCTTAGTAGTCAAAATGCATTAGTACTTTGTTTGTGCGCTGTGCGTTTACAAACAGTTTACCCGGCCGGCAAGCATGAGTTCCCTGCAGCCAATGTTTGTGCTCTTGTACATTGTGGCCTTATTCTTGATTGTCTCTGTGATAGACCAAGATATGCCTACTGATCTTTATTCTTTGGTTTTCAGTCCAGAGCGTGCCGTTTGCCTGCATGGGCATTTTCGTGATGCGCATGAAGTACCTGTGGTCTGCCTACATGTGTGTCTTCGCTCCTGTTGCCGTTTGCGGGGAGCTCACTTGGCGGCCGTTATCACAGCTGCTGAGGATGCCACATTGGTTCACCAGCCTGCTGAGGATGGTCGCAGCCATCGTCTATGCTGCCTTGCTGCTACACATGGTAAAATGAACAGGGTGTTTGTCAGCTGTTTTGTCACTCCTCACGTTGCACTCTTGTTGTTTCTTTGTTTATGGTTGAATGATCGCTTGGCTATGCATGCGATTTTCGTGGAATCAGCTAGTCAGCTGCAGCGTTGCACAACTCCCGAAGCTCAGGTAGCTATCTATCGTAAACTGTCTTGTGCTCTGTCGACTGCTACCTGCATGCCGGCGATACTTTAGTAAAACTCACAAGGTTTCTGTGTTTGCTTAGCCAACTCTCAGGACCAGAGCAAGGTCTTTTTTTAGGACGATATTGGTAATGCTATCGAGCTGCAGCAAATGTAAAGCGCCTAGAGAGAGATAAAGTTCTCTGACGGCGCTTTATCAAGTGCATTACTATTATTATTATTATTATTATTATACTCGGTTGGGTAGGGACAGTGTCCGGCAGGCTAGTGCTATGCATTCAGGAGCCTGGAGGTCATTGGTTTAAAATCTGCTGGTGATGGGATCATTGCCATTCAGTTGAGGCTTACCTTGTCAAGAGGTTGCAGTTCTAGTTTTGGTACTTGACTGCAAGTTGAAACCCCGGCATTTGTTAAGGCAGCCACGTGGTTTTCACAATTCGTTCTTTCCACGATCATGTAGTGCATGGTTAGCACACTATGTTGTCCTCTGAATGTGCACTGACCCGGCCATGTGGTCAGTGCAGTGCTTCTCCTCCAAACTTGCAGTAACAGGTCAGCGGGGTTAACTCGATGCGTTTACCCTTTAAAAACTTCCCACCACGAACTATCCTGTCTTTGTCAACCTCTCTTAATGTTGCCCACATATACCATATTCTCATGGAGGTCTGTTGTGCTTAAGCCTATTCCCACGAGGGAGCTGGAAACTATCAAAATCCGTATTCTCTGTCCAATTATACTCGTTTGTCACTCCCACCCCAATCAAACGCAGTCTTTGTCCATGTTATCATTGCCATCAACTTATACGTTTGCAATATGCAAGCTTGCTTGAAGCTAGTAGTCTCATTGCCAAATTATTTTCCAATCAATGTGGTTCCCTTATACATGCTTATTTATTGGGTAGTTCGCCCATTTAGTTAACCTTGTTTGGAATGTTTGTGCAGAGCTCGGTATTTTGATAAGATAACTACGTCAATATGGATAAATCTGAAGCAACAGTTTCTGTGGATGACTAGATTCGTGCAATCATTGAGCCGGTCCCCGAGTTTGCAATGCCTCAGTGTATTTATCGATTCAAGTGTTACGTGATTGGCCACTAATACCCAAGGAAAGAATTGGCCAGGCTCACAGTCAGTCGGTTGATTGCTGCATGGACCACATGGTCGACTGGTGTGTTCAACTGTCTGACTGTGCTGGCAGCTCGTGACTACCACTGCTCCTTATCAGCAGGGCCACTGGTTCTTATGCTCCCTGCAGTTGCAGGCATATATAATTCATTTATATGGGCCCCTTAACCGAACTTAATCTCTAGCCTCGCACTTTACATTTGCTGCAATGCTCGAGCCTGCGACCTTGGTCGTTCAAGGCGACATTAGTCGTTCAAGGTGACCTTGAGCGGTGAAGGCTACCTTGGTCGTTAAAAGCAGCACTTTACCCTGGACAAACGATGGCTGCTGGCTTTTGGATCGACAGGTAAACGTTTCTGCTCCTCTGCTGGGCAATTGCATTGTCTGAAAAGTTTAAGGTGTCTGGGAAATGTTTTAGCCAGAAATGCCAGACAATTTTTGAGGATGCTGGACCTCTCCTGCCCAAGCAAGCCAACCACAGCTGGCTGGCATACGTGTGCTTCCAATTTGCTGCCTGGCTTTTAAGATGGGCCCTCTTACCGTATGTTCTGCCCGTGCCTTCGGCCAATCTTTGTGGACATGACCAAGCACTGTGTCATCAATTAATTCCCATATGCTTACTTATGAAAATATCGTGGAAGAGGTGGTCATTTTTTGAAGATCTACCTCTTCGTGTTGAAGGCATTGCAGCAGCTTGTGCATGTGCATTAAGCTAACTGTCTGCAATTTGAGGGTGGCAGCCGCCTAGAGTGTGAACCTAGGCTGCAATCATTTTTTGGTGTATTGCTTAGGTGGTCAGATTTCTGTGCTCATCCCGTGCATGTCCTGCATTAGTGTCGTAGCATCCTCAGTGTCGTTTCGGAATGGATGTCAACTGTATGTATTTCTCAGTCCTGCATTCCCCCAGCAGCTCCTCCCGTCTTCTTAGGTTTTTGGCTGTTGTTGGGTGCGTTCGACGAACTGGGGAGAGTGTCGAATGTGTGTGTCAGCCTCTTGACAGGCTTGCGTTGCGGCACTGACTTTTTTCTATACTGCTTCAGACTCCGAATGACTGTAGAAATGAGACATTTTTGCCAGCCTCGAGCTGTTCACCAGCGGCCCTGAGGCCATATTAGCAGTAGGGCTTAGAGCAGAAGCATGTTCCCTGCGAATCCTTCACCCGTGTGCATGCAGATTGAAAACTCTTGTGCTTAATCCTTCTGAAGGCACACTTGCCCAACCAGGAAGCCTGTGGTTACTTTGGTGTGTTGCAATGATAACAGTAATAATAATAATATGTTTGAGCAGCATCCTCAGGGAATTCAATCTTTTCCTAGGCCCTTTACTTATGAGGTGAGCCGTGATGGCACACTAGGTAAGGCTGTTGCTTTTACGACCTCTGTCCCGAGATCGTGGGTTCGATTCCTGCGGTGGGCGATCTTTTATCGCCACTCCAAGCAGGGGTGATAACCCTAAAGGCTCTTCTGTCACTATACAAAAAGAGGCGGTTAAATCAGCTAGGATTTATTATTATTATATAAAGGAAGTATGATTAAATGGTTAGTAGCTTGTTTAATGAGACAAGCATGATTAGACATTATTAGCATGGTTAGATGTGACTTGCACAAATTCAACATGGATGGGGATTTGAGGTTGTTTTAAAGGCACAGCTAAACGACTCGAGTCTAAAGAGCTGGTGGTGCAATGCCCAGCCTGGTTGGGGAGTAGTTCTGATAGCTAGGCTGGAGCACGAGATTGAACGGACGTTAAAGTGGGTGACAAAACAATCAAGTCGATGATCTGCTTGATTGAAAGCCCGTGCAGGTTGGCAAGAAGTGGTGCAATGCGGCAACTACAATGCTTTCGACAGACCAGTCTGCCTGCAGAGTTTTTTCATCTACTGTTAGTGATCCATTGCATAGGTCGAGAGACCTTCCAGCAGCCCTGACTTGAAATATGTCTAAATGGAATGGCATAAAGGCATATATCAAATCAACTTCGATGTTGTTTTCTTGTCTAAGCATAACCAAATTTGTGCAATGTTATATATAGGAAATGCAGACTTGACTGTAGACTTTATGTGGTTTTCTAGTGATAAGTCACTTTGGAAAAAGCACCCGGATTTTGTTCAAATGTTGTTGGCAGTGCCCATTTTTAAGAAACAGATTTACCAATTTCTTAGTCACGGCGATGGTTTTTTCTCGAACTAAGTTTGTTTTTATAGACATTATGTTTGAGGATTTTTGCATCCATCTAAATGTGGACCAAGCTTGAACGGGTGAAGCTGACCTGTTCACTTTGAGCATCACTGGCACTGCTCTGCAGTGGTTCAGGTCCTATCTCAGTGAGAGACTCCAGAGTATTGACGCGAATGGACAAAGATTATCTAATGTACCTCTGAAATATGGCGTACCTCAGGGCTCCGTGCTAGGTCCGGGTCTTTTCACGGTTTATACTCTCCCTCTTGCTGATGTGATTGCTAAGCACAATCTAGGCTTTCACTTCTATGCAGATGACACTCAGTTGTACCTTTGCCTTGATCCCTCCCAGCCTTCGAGCACCTCAAATTCTTTCAAGTCACTTGCTGCATGTATTGATGACATCCGCACGTGAATGGCAGCAAATTTTCTAAAACTAAACGATGATAAAACTAACTTACTAGTTATGAGCAAACCCAGTGTGATTCACAGATTGGAAAGTCTGACGCTTAAAATTGGCTCTGCCGGCATATCTTCAGTTGAATCAGCTCGAAATCTAGGTGTCATTTTCCAAAGCGACCTCTCGTTAGACGACCATATCAGCTGCACAGTCAAGTCTGCCTATTTTCAGCTTCATAACATTGCTAAAATTTGGGCTTGTGTAGATAAGGATGCCACGTCCAAGTTGGTCCATGCATTCGTGACATCCCGTCTCGACTTCTACAACTTTAGGCTTGCTGGCCTACCGGCATGTGCGATCATGCGATTGCAGCTGGTGCAAAACTCTGCAGCTAGGCTTGTCTGTCGTGAGCGTCGCAGTTGCCACATTACTCCACTTCTTGCCGACCTGCACTGGCTACTAGTCAAGTAACGGATTGACTTCAAGGTTTTGTCGCTCACTTTTAGGTAACTTCATTCTATGGCTCCAGCCTCTCTCTCTCAGATATACCACCCCATCAGGCCAAGCATCGTACCACCTGCTTTTCGGAATCCAACAGTCTACAAATACCTCGTACAAACCTTAAATCCTTTGGAGACCGTGCATTTAGTTCGTATGCTCCCAAAGCCTGGAACTCCCTCCCCGACCTGCGTCAGAACATCCCCTGACCTGACCACATTTAAAAGGAACTTAAAATCTCACCTATTTAGGACAGCATCTAGTGGGTCCCCTTGACTCGTCCTTGATGCGTGCTGACACTGTGCATGCTGCCACTAACCACATTTGCATGCTGAACCTGTGCATGTCGCTAGAGAGAGATTAAGTTCTCTGAGGGCCCTTTATCAAGTGAATTATTAATATGTCACCTCTAACCATATTATTCATTTCGTTTGTTTTTCAAGCATGATTTTACATACCATTGAATTGCATTTCCCTTTGCAGCGAATGTAATGTGCCTAGAGCGAGATTTAGTTCTCTGAGGGAACTTTATCAAGTGCATTATTATTATAATTATTATTTTTAAGGCTGGAAAGCACACAAGTACATACACACACACATACACACACACGCATGCACGCACGTATAGGTATTAATACCTTTTGTGTGTACGCCCGTGAAGAGTCTGCATCTGTCGGTTTACCTCTGTTTCTTTGTGGTTCCAGTTTTTGCCCTTCTCCCCTTGGCAGTATTTGCCAGTTCCCTGCTAAAGCACCATCAGCTTTCGAAATAGCACCTGTGCGTTGGAGTGACTTTCTTGTCAGAGTTGAGGGGATTTGCTCTTTGAACTATGAGTGCCGATATGATGCAATTCTCTATGGAGAGCTATTGCCATTGGTCTCTTTTTGCATAGCCTGCCTGCTGCTGGCTGGGTTGCCTAGTGCAGCTGCTGGAAATCTTCACTAGCAATAGGTAGCTGTGTGAGCAGCTGCCAACGGGGTGGGGAAGGCAGGAGGACAGGGGGAGCTGAGCTTTGTAGCAGCTTTTCTCGCTGAACTATTCTTATCGGCTTTCACGCGTACCTTTGATCGTTCTTTTTTAGCATCTGCCAGTGCTGCAGTCAGAGCTTCAGCATGAGAGAGAGTTTTGGGACCCTGACACTGTCGAGCTTATGGAGTGGATCAAGTAAGCAATCTATGGTGACTCACTCTCAGTGGTGAATGGCTGTTCTTCCCAGTCCTGTTATTCTTTCTGCAGGCCTCTTATTTAGCATAATTTATCGTGACCACAGTGTGTGGTGGCAGTGTTAGTGTATTAAGTTACACGTTAGAGTAATCTCGTAGAAAGAAGTGAAGCTCCTCATTCGACTACCTCACTTAAGAGTCTTAGCAGCTATCACTTTCACTTATAGTGGGAAATAAATGAAGGGCCTGCTTCTTGACTCGAACTGATGACCTTGGTCGTGCATTAATCTATGCTCGTGTGGCAAATCTGAGATTATACGTGATAATAGTAATAGTAATAATAATACTAATTATAATAATACACTTGATAAAGTACCCTCAGAGAACTCAATCTCTTTCTAGGCGCTGTAAATTTGCTGCAAAGGAAGCACGATCGAATGGTGAGTGGTTCCATGCTTGATAAGCAACATTAATAACAAGGTTAGGGGTGACATTCACAGGGTCAGGATGCAAGTGTGATTAGGGGCAGCATGCAACAGTGTCAGCATGCATAACCACATAAAGGACGAATCACGGGGCCAACTAAATGTTAACAAGTAGGTGCGTTTTTTAAATTCTTTTTGAATGCAGTCAAGTCAGGAGATATCATGACGGAAGTCGGGAGTGAGTTCCAGGTTTTGGGAGCATACGAACTGTATGCATGTTTCCAAAGGATTTGAGGTTTGTATGAGGCACAGATAAACAGTTAGTTTCCGAAAGTGGGTGGTACTATGCTTGGCCTTGTAGAGGAATAGATCAGACAGGTAGGCTGGAGCCACAGAATGGAGGAACCTAAAAGTGACCGACAAAACCTTTAAGCCGATCCATTGCTTGACTGGTAGCCAGTGCAGGTCGGTGAGAAGTGTATGATGTGGCAACTGCGACGCTCACGAAAGATGAGCCTAGCTGGAGAGTTTTACACCAGCTGTAAGTGCCTGATTGCACCTGCCAGTAGGCCTGCAAACATAGAGTTACAGAAGTCTAGACGGGATGTCACAAATGCATGGACCAATTTAGATGTGGTATCCCTATCTAAACAAGCCTGAATTTTAGCAATGTTATGTAACTGAAAGTAATCAGACTTGATTATGGAGCTGATGTGGTCGTCTAACGAAAGGTCACTTTTGAATATGGCAGCTAGATTTTGTACAGATTCAACAGGAGAGATGCTGGCAGAGCGGCTTTTCGGTTTTGCATTTCCAATTTCTGAATAGCACTTGGTTTTCCCATAACTAGTAAAATAATTTTATCGTCATTCAATTTAATAAAATTTGCTGTCATCCATGTGCGGATGTCATCAATATATGCAGCAAGGGATTGAGAGAATACGAAGTGCTCAGTGGGCTGAGAGGGATCTTAGCAAAGGTGCAACTGAGTGTCATCTGCATAGAAGTTTAAGCCTAGATTGTATGTGGCAATCACATCATCAAGAGAGAGAGACAGAGTATAAACCTTGAAAAGAACCGGACCAAGCACTGAGCCCTGAGGTACCCCATATTTCAATGGTACATCGGGTGATCTTTATCCATTCTCTACAATACTCTGAAGTATCCCACTTAGATAGCACCTGAACCATTGTAGAGCAGTGCCAGCGATTCCTAGGCGCTCAAGACGGACTTGGTGATCGATAGTATCAAAGCTGCCAAAAGATAGAGCGAAACAAGCAGGGAACCTCTACCCATGTCTGCATTCCTAAGTAGGTCGTTGTACACCCGAGGCAATGCCGACTCTGTATAGTGATTAGCTCTAAAGCCAGAATGGAACTTACTAGTAAGGTTTGGAGTTTCAATATATGAGTTCTGCCGGTCTGCCACGACTCGTTCCAGTGTCTTTGATAGGAATTTGAGAAGGGAGTCTAGGTGGTAGTCGCTCAAGTTCTCTTAGTCTAGTGTCCCTTTTTGAGTTGTGACCTGGTTACAGTTTTTTTGAAAGGTGCTGGGATATGAACTGCGGCTAATGACATATTAATTATGTTATTTATGCGTGGCAGCAGCAGATCAATGCAACTTTGGAGTAGGACAGTGGGGCAAGTCCTTTTAATTAATTTAATTAAAAGGACTTGTTGTCTTCAATGATTGGAATATGAACTTCAGGACGAGATCACTAGTGACCTGCTTGAATCTAGATATTGAGGTGTTTCAAGGAATCGAGGGACATCATTATATCAAATTCAATGCTGAATGCATCAGAAAAAGTCAAAGTCAAAGTGAGTGCTGAAAAATTGCCCATGATCAAAGAAGGATCTATTTCTTGCACGCAAAATCGAAATGAGATCGGAGAAATCTGAAATAGAGGAGGAGTTGGTACCTGGTGGGCGATAGATTACTCCCACCATCGGTAACTTGTTCTCGAGTGATATCAAGTCAATTGATTCAAAAGTGTGCTTCGAGAGTCCTGCAAATGGCTTGAAGCTGAATTTCGAGCGAGCGATAACTGCAACTCTAATTCTACTTTTGACCGATCTAGGAGTTTGAAAGAAGGAGAAACCAGTCATGGTAGTCTTTGACTATCGGGCAGTTTACCGATTTTAGCCAAGTTTTGGTCAAGGCAAGCAGGTCGAGCCCATTTTCAGAAATAATGTTGCTTATTACCGAAGGCTTATTGCACTTTGAGCGAGGATTCCAAAGGCAAGCGTGAAGTTGGGCCACCGGAGTTATAATAGGCCTGGTTACCACTTAGTTGGATTTACAGTCACGCATGTGGGGAAGCCTGCTGAGCGGTTGTAGGCAATGCTAGGAATACCGAACGCGCAGATACTCAGCTCGAAGTTCCTGCCAAACGAGTTGCTTCTAAGCTGGTGGTTCCGGCCACCGTGGTGGCTCCGGGGTGCTTTTCTTTTGTTAATGCATAATTCATGAACAGCAGTAACATCTAGAAATGCATTTGATCTACCATGACGAAGCAGTAATAGCTGTGCACGATCATAGCTATCATGCAGGTTACTCACCGTAGGCATAGCAAATGCCGCCGCCGGTGTAGGAGACCCAGAAGCCCGAAGCAGATAATCATTTATATATCCATAGGCACGTATTTTCTTACTCACTACGGTCAAATTACAATCAGACTAACTTCAAATAGGTCTTAGCTGTATCATTTTCGTATACGAGGTTCGCAAGAACTTCGATTTTTGGGAGAATTCTGCAACGAACAATGAACGAGGGTCAGCACGCTCTATGTCAGGAGGCGAGAATGGAAAAGATATGCAATGGGCTAGGGCTAATCAAGCCTTGTGTGATGGAAGGTCTTTGTTCTAGTCGCAACACGTGCTCTGTAGTTAGATAGGAAATGCTGCAAACGTTGACTGTTGGTCACTATCATGTTATGGAGTCGGCAAGGTGGTGTCACTTTGATATCTTAGTATTTGGGTCTGTCTTCCTATCATCACTATCATGTGTTCATCGAGCCACTATTAATTAGTCTTTACTGTGGCAGATATGTATTCACTTTGGCTGGACTGCCGTGATTATTCGTGCTTTTAGATCCTGCCAGGACCTGTAACTGTTGCTCAATTCAGTCGGTTCTGTTTAGTTACTGTGTGATGCCGAAAGCTAGGTTTGTGGCTGCTTGAGCATCCTAAGCCGTAAGAGGGTAAGCCTTCTTACGGATATAATATATGCAGGGTCGATCTTAGTAGGAACTTATAAGCGTTTATCCTTGCAACTCACATTTACAATTCTGGTACAACGACATGTACTCTCCTGCTGGCGACTGTCCCACATCTTTTCCATCTATCCTGGTCGCTAATGCATAACTGGCTGTCAGTCGTAGAGTCTCAAACCTGACCCGACCAGGCTGTGGCTAAACAACCCTTATGTGCTGAAAAGTCATTTGTTGAAGTTGCAACTCTGTGGCTTCGGATAAGAAATGCTGCAAACGTTGGCTGCTGGTCAGCATCGCCTTACGGAGTCGGCAAGATGAATTTTGCTTAATGAGACTGCTTGCATTGAGAGCATGTCACTCCTTGTTGCAGGAACTCAACGAGTCGTAGAGCTTCTTTTTCCGGCAGTATGCAGCTCATGGCAGGTGTCAAACTCTGCACCAACCGACCGATCGTGAACCATCCACATTACGAGGACGATGCCTTTCGAGCCAGGACATTGGAGGCAAGTGTGTGGCCGAGCCCTACTTTATCTCAGTTTCTCTTCCTTTCGCTCTCTCTCTCTCTCTCTCTCTCTCACTCTCTCTCTCTCTCTCTCTCTCTCTCTCTCTCTCTCTCTCTCTCTCCCTCTCTCTCTCTCTCTCTCTCTCTCTCTCTCTCTCTCTCTCTCTCTCTCTCTCTCTCTCTCTCTCTCTCTCTCTCTCTCTCTCTCTAGCTCTCTCTCTCTCTCTTGCTCTCTCTCTCTCTCCGTCAATGTTTGTCTGTCTCTCCGACTGTTTTTCTGCCTGTTGGCCTGCAGGCTCTTCTTTCGACTATTCTTTTTCCCTCGTGTCTTTTTCACCGAGTGTTTTGGCGTTGCTGTGATTGGTCAAATCAGTTCTTTCGAGCCGTTGGCCATATTTCTGGAGTGCGTTGACATCTGTTATTTCATTCTTCGTAACAACTTTTACTGTGATCTAGCTATATCAGATGTATGGACGAAAACCTCCTAACGAGATCTATTCAACCATGCGAAAGTACAGAGTCTCGTATATCATACTTGAGGATAGCATCTGCCTCATTCCCCCTGATGGATGCAAGATCCCAGACATCATTGATGTTGTCAACGGCATGGTACGTATGATTTAGACAGCATGCTGGCTTGATGTATCATGAATAATTTTTGGTTCGGTGAAGCTGCCAACTGGCTTCAATTAATTTGGTCGTAGCACGTATAAATGGTGGCGATTCTGCACAAGGCCGGAGCTGCAAGTGCGGCCATAAATTGCTTTGTTGAATTTAAGGACTGCAATACTTGCTTTGGCAAGCCATTGAAGGCACAAAACGATTCCTGTCTTTTCTTGGCTCTACATTTATACGATTGATTGGTTTGCTCCTGACTATCTGTATAGCCGTTTAATAGTATATTTATATAATGCTGCTGGCATTGGAGGCATTATTTACTGCAGGAGTGTAGTAGAACTTGCCTTTCTCCTACTTGGCCAGTCTCCTTTCCAGTCTTTCTGTTCCTCTCTCCTTTCCTTGCTTCACGCCATCCCTCCCTTTGTTAATCCTTCTATTGCTTCATCCCAACCTCATCAGTCACATTCAACCTACTTGTCTCTCACATTGACCATTCCCCCTACTCTTGCATCCCTTCCCTTGTGCCCACTTGCTTACTGGATTTTTGTTCCGTTTATTTTCTTCCCACTCTGTTTGTCTGTCTTTCTCTCTCGCTCACCATACCTCCCTTCCTTTCTCTTTTGCTCTTATTCTTCGCTCTTTTCTTCCCCTGCTATCTACCTTCGTAAAAGCTGCTCGGCTTTAATAGTAGTTACTATTGTAGATCCCACGTGCCAATGTCCGTCGAGACATAGCCGGGCTAATGCCGTCGACTATACCTCGGTTCTGTGAAGAGGTCCGGCATGGACGTGGCAATTACTCCAGGTTCTTCAAATTGGTTATGGTGAATAAGACCTTCAGAGTGTACAGCATTGTCATCTGAGCAAGTCTTCACACTCAGCTTGACTGTACTTGTTTGTGAATATCTTCTCATCTTCGGAGGACCTAGCTGTTTAGCCTTAAGATAGTTGCCTGTGATGTGATGATCTCAGACTAAGTCCAGGTGCCTTGCATCGAAGCCTGTCAGCCGAGATGCACTCTGTATAGGCATCTTTTTACTTTGTGTCTCCCATAACTGTCCCCTTGTTTTCTCTTCCTCTTGTCTAGTCGACCTATGTTATGACATCTCAAAGCCACTCTGTTTAAATTGAAGCTTGCTGCTCATACGAATCTTGACCTGAGTTTTGCTCTTGTGCAACGGTCGCTTTCAAAGTGAGATGGCTTAATCATATAATCTCGTGTTGAAGTTTCCGTGTATGCAGTGTGATAATGCATATGGATCTTTTCTCTTGAGGGCCACTTTGATGTCACCATATCGAAACATTCTGTGATAGGCAGTGCATATCGTGTATTTTGCGTGTTAACGTGCACAGCTGCTACCCCTACCTTGTTCACATTGTAGATAGGTGATGCTGGTTTCTAATTTGTTGTTGAAGGATTGTTTACTTGAAAGTGAAATGTTGTGATTTTTATTAAAACTAAGCTTTTAATTTACTTCATGCTACTTTTCGTTGATCGTAGTACTCATGCAAGGCTTTTAACGTTTTTTTTTGCAAATAACGAGATGGAGTTGTCTAATCCATGTCG
Organism: Cristatella mucedo; assembly: GCA_009760855.2. Taxonomy (NCBI): domain Eukaryota; kingdom Metazoa; phylum Bryozoa; class Phylactolaemata; family Cristatellidae; genus Cristatella; species Cristatella mucedo. The sequence goes on from WPIO01000210.1 coordinate 193,289, forward strand.
TTAGCTGATCTCAGTCTTTACAGCTTAAGTATTTATTACTTGTCCTCGTGGAATCGGACCGTGCGATGCTATGCTTGTTAGTTCCTGCCATAAACTAAATCTGTCAGCGGTAGCCAGTTATTCATACTTTATATAGCTGCAATAAAAGGAAAACCCTCATTTATGTAGCAGCCAATGAGTCCAATGTGCTATCACTCTCCCTTGTAGTGAGCAGTAAAAGCTTGCCTGAAACAGGACTCGTTTTACCTGGCTCGTGAAGTGGAAACGCGTAACCACTAGACGAAGACCCAAAAATGGACAAGAAGCCAAAATGAATTGCGAAGCTACACCAACAGTGACATGCGGGCATGTGCATGTCTGTTTATCCGCTGCCATTGCTCCACTAATTCATGAATGCAAGAATGCTACACGTTCTACTAGGAAGCAAGTACACATCAAAGCAGAGTGGTGAAATCACTGAATACAGTAGGTAGCCAAACGGCTCATTTCAGGCAGCAAAGAGCTAGCAAAAAAGTCATTGTAGCTGTAGGAGGCCGGTCGAGGAAGCTAGTAGCATTAAAGGTACAGAAGAAATTATATAGAACTGTCAAGGACTGTTAGAAAAGAAGCGGCAATATCTGCAGCAGGGAAGATGATATAGCAATTGAACCAAAAAGTGATCTGGATTTCCTGTTCCTAAATGTCTTCACAAGATATAAAAATCAGCTCTGTAAAGTCTTAACTTTCATCTACTTCCTATTTCAAAATTTCAGGCTTGATTTCGTATGGATAACTTTCCCAAACTCGCTCGAGTATTTCCTCAAACAGAAATAGTCTTCTTGACTCGTGTGCGTTCTTGTTTTGCGTTATACCCTACATGCTTGCATGTTCCAAATGAATTTTCCTATCGCTTAACAATTGATACCAGTATTTTATGGTATATTTGAAGCGTCTCTAAAAAGAGACTGGTCTCAAGAAAAAACAGTTCTCGGAAGATTGGATTAGAGTTTAAATTAATCATGTCTCCCTCTTGAAGAAACACCTTTGGTTAACCAAAACAACACAGTACAAATGTTCATGCGAATTATCTTGGTATTTCAAGCTTAGAATGACTACTTACTTCGCTTCAGGCTACTCCTCTGCTCTAGTTTTACATGACAACATGATTTGAGCATCGCTTTACTCAAATACGACTGGTTAAGTAACCTCCGTACTGTGGTCCTAGGCTGTTGAACTTTTTTTTGCAATTGAAATAAGGCAAACTCATCCACAGCTATTGAGTCTCGCTAAATATATGCTGCTGACTTTCTCCGCTGTCATAGCGGCTCAAGAGATGCTTTTTGTTTATTCAGCATCGTGGAAACTTAAGCGTTTAGGCTGTTTTATAGGCATGGAAATCCGTTTAGATTCAAGTGCTAGGCTATGCCCAAAATTGCAAACCAGGATCGCGACACTATTTGAATTGTGAAGCCGCATTTGTGTGGAGTTTTCATAGGTCATTCAGCACTTTTGGATATAAGCATTCTACATGTGGCGAATGCCCATCAGGGACATTAGGTGATTGGATTAAATGAAAAAAATATGTATCTATTTTATTATTTCTGATATATGTCAGAAGTAATTGGTTGTAGTAATAATATTAGTGTGGCACGCAATTCCTACAAATGTCACCAAAGAGGGCTAGTAAGTTTTGGGCTGGAATTACAGCTTTGTTCCATAGCAGTGAGGAGTGCTAACAAGGGGGCCATTAAAGGGTGCGTGGGAAACAATACATTGGAAACTAAGGGTAGAGTACCGTAAATTTGTTTACGCCTGTTAGCCGCTATGCTAACCAACGTCGGAATTACAGTACACTTATGTAATTATGCTGCATTTTGATAGTCCTGAGCGCTGCTTCGTTTGAGTCTCATCAACTATACCTAAATGGCCGTTGGCAGTCTCGAAGCTAATGTGTCTTCACGAAAAGCCACACTCGGTTTGTGCTTTTGTCTTCTTCGTTGCTTCCTTTTGCGCCCATTGATTTCGCATTTCAATGCAGCCGCTAAATGGCATCAATGAACCACAAATATTCGGCCAACACTAATATTCATAGCGGCATTCAAATTCTACACGATAATGAATTATACTTGAATATAAATCGCAAGCGAGACAAGCGCTAGAAGTTTTGAAGCATTTTTCCCTTTGTAATGAAGAGAACTCTTGCGAAATGTATGAACAATTTGTATAGAACGTACAGGTAAATGGTGTGAAACTTTGGCTTAGAAAGTGGTTATAGAAAACTTTGAGCTATTTCTCAACACTGAAAAGCCCCATTCGAGTAGTGCTTACGAGTTTTGTTGCTTACCTGTGTGAATCACCACCATTTCCTTTGATAGACCTTTGTCCTCTTTGTTTTCAGTCGGTGAACTTTTTTCCTATTTTCTTTTTTCATATCTAGGATATCGCAACATATTTCAAATCTTGCGCTGTACCATAGGACTACGTTTAGTGCAAACGATGCCGATTTCCGCATTCCACTTGCAAAACATTTGGCCGATAACCGATGAACTCAACCCAAATTGCCACTGCTAGCCACCATATTATTTATTAAGTTGTCTTGAATAGTATATAGCGGCCCTGCAACTATGTTTCAGTGGCATTCTACGCCATAAACGGGTGCTACACGTTGATATTCTGACGGTAACGGGCAGTTTTAAGTCGCTCCATCTTACGTGGTTACCTGTCCACTTGCTAACCCCATAACACCTGAGCGTAAAGGTTGGCGAAACTTGCACATGCCATAGAACATATCACTATGAGAACCAACTAAACTAAGCCCTAGCCGGTGGCGGCAGAAGCATACTCGTAACTGGCTCGGGATTAACCGCTCGTTTGAAAGCGCATACCCATTATGACAATGAAGATTGGCCTTTATCAATGTCATGCTACTGTGCCTCTGCAGAAGCTCACAAATAGCAGGGGACAAGGCGTAGATATAAGCAATTCATGTGCGATAGTGTGAAAATCTTTCGTTTGTGCATGGCTTTTGGTCTCATGATCAGGTATTTATCTATTTAACTGTAATGACGGCAAAGGGATATGCATGGATATATATGGATACAAGTTGGGTTGCTGAGTAGAGAATCTGCTAAAGAAGCCTGTACGCATTAAAAATGCCCGAAGGACTAGACATTAGTGACCGTTCGTAGTCCAAGAATGGAGACGTTTCTCTGGTATATTCACGAGGCGCATGCCCACCTCAGGAATTTTTCAACTAATTAATCCTAGCAAGACGGGTATGGCGAATCGCTTTAAGCCATTGCTTTAGTTGCTGAAAACATGATTATTTGGACACAAGATCGAGAACTGCGGTTACATAAAAGACAGGGTCACAGTTTTGCATGCTACGTACCCGTTGCATATGCATAAAATAGACTCAACTCTATATTCCATCCCTTTTTTGACCTTACGAAAACCCAGACCGCTTTGCAAACCATCCGATTCAATTTGAGACGTGCAGGGTGCTTCGACTAGGTGCAGCGACCAGGGTGCTTCACCAAGATTTCCATTAGGCTTCACTATTATTTCTTGACTCCAGCTGAAGGTGAATATAAGTGACCTGCAATCGCATGTCCAAAATCTAAAGCTTACTGCAATTGTCAGACTTTGAAGGGCAATCGCTACTCACTACCTGCATTAGGTGAGTCAACGCATTTATAAAGATGCCGACATCGTCGGCGTCTCATTGCAAACGTATCCGGTGTGTTGCACTTTAAAACTTTCTGCAATTAAGAATGCAAACACTACAGCCCAGTCTCACTGAGATTTCTTGATTACCCACGTTTTTCCAGTCAGCTCAAACATTTTCATATTGGAATCCAAGCATAGAGCAGTGCTGACTCCGATTGAATTGCGAATGCATATTTTTTAAATCCCTTAGTGAATAGTGGTGAAAGTTGCAGCCGTTAGCCTAAGGGTAAGTTGCTACAACTTCAGTACCCAGGTCGTCTGCTGCTATGCAAATGAGGCTGCTGAACAGGCTAACATTTACTTCTTTTTAAAGATTCACTTCTTATTTCAATCGTCACGTTGCGTGTTGAGCTCAATAAAGCAGTAACGAAATTGTAGTATTGCCTAATATTGATACTAGCCTATTCTTTCCTTAATAACACGGACATTTAAATCTTTCAGGTTCATAGTCTTAACTCCAAAATACCAAAAGGATTTAAACTTGGACTGATTCTGAAATTAAAGCAAGGAATGCTATCGTTAGGTCAAAACCTCTTCGTTATTCAAGGCTGTGAGCTAAGCTAAAATTATTTTAAATCCTTCAACAATATAGTTTAGTTCAAGATCTCATAGTGAGCAAATTAACAACAAAGAGAAACTGAATGAACACTATAACTGGTTGCCAAGATTGTTTCGGAATATGGTCAGGCTCCTGTTACACCTTACAGCACAGATAAATCTTTATTTGTACTAGCAAATTTTGATCACACAAGCTATTCAATACGAAAATTTTGATACAGAATTTTTTTATTTTCCATGATTAAAACTCATACATGTTTGAGTTTACACATTTTTCTTATCGAAGGTTATTTACATGACCAGCATTAGTGGGGAAAGACGTAGGCACATACTCTTGCCATTGGTGTTGAGTTTGCATCAAAGGTGATTGATGGTTGAATGATCCATAGCTGTGTTGACCTCGTACTGCCGCTGCTGATTCTGGAAAAGACAATCTCGTTTCATATCCAAAATTCCTTTGGTAAGTTGGGGGTGGATTATGCTGCTGTACTTGAAGTTGAGTCATGGCTCCACTCGAAGCCAAAGAAGGGAAATCGCAAGATCGTTGCTGGCGCCACACATCATTGTTTTCCTGTCGCAGGTTTTCATTGGTAACTGACATCTGCAGCACTCCACTGGGAAATACTAGGCCCGAATTCAGAGGACCGTATCTCATCTGCATCTGTTTCGGCACGTAGTGCGTATGAGTGTTGATGTCAGGTGACCATTCCACTTCGTTGGTAATTGATGACACCATGTAATCACTTCCCGGATTCTGAGATAGAAGCTGCAAAAAAATCAGTCCGGGTATGCACAGATTAATTTCCCAGTTAATTGTTCAGAAGATGATAGACCTTACCCTTTATAATGAGCACATTACCGATTTAGTCAATTCGCAAGGGAGTAGAAAATTAAAAGCGCTTACGAGTTCAGTTCGCAAGTGCTCTGCACAAACCTGTGCAGTCATTTCAGGGATTTGAATGAGTGCTGCTTCTGGCAGTGCTTGGTTCTTCAGCCTATGAGACGCCGGGGTACTGTCGGAGAAAATGTTTGCTCTTACTGTTGTAGCTAGCTCTTTGTCAGCTTTCCATCCGGTAGCCTGAAAACGTGTAGCATGCGTGTAAAACAGCCTAAATTAACATTGTGTTATTGCAGCACTTATTAAATGAGTCAATGATTGGTATGCAAGATAATGAAACCCACTTGAAAATGTAGGCAGCAGCGCAGCTTAAGTGCATGTTATCAAGGGGCTACGTAACTTCAGTGAAACTGCGGCCACTGCAAGTCGTCCAGTCATAAGCTGATATATATACATATATATATATATATTTATATTTATATAGAAAGCCATGTGATTATGGTGGAGTTTGAGCCTTTTCAAAATTAGGAGGGTTTGACGTAATTTCAAGATACAGTTATTACAGTATGACTCAAGAAACTGCTTCAAAGATGAGGCAAGGCTAACGATTACCAAATTAATGCAAGGCTATGTACAAACTACTGTCTGCGTTAGAAAAGAACTGCTTATTGAGGTATGTAACAGGCTCATCAGAAAGTGTCGTTCTTAGCTGGCATCAAAATGATCCTGATCATATATAGTTTTAACATTTGATTTGGTTTCTTTGTCTAACCAGTTTAAATCGTTTGCTTTCAGCAATGTTACTTGTCTGACGTAGCTATGACAAAGTGATAACAATATATTCACATTCTAAGCTTACAAGACCCAGGTAGATAATTTTTCTGGAATTATAATTGTAATTAAATTTTTTAATTAAATTTATTTACTAGGTTGATGTCCAAAGTATGCTATATAATGAAAAAACTGACGACATGTAACTTTAGTAATAGTGGATATCACTTCATGGAAATTAACAGGAAGAAAGGGAGTGCTAAGCATGGTGAATAACAAAAATAATGCATTTAATAAAGCGTCCTCAGTGAACTCGATCTCTTTCTAGGCGCTTTTCGTTGCTGCAAAGGAAGAACAATCGAACGATTAGTGGTAGCATCCTCAATCAACAAAAATAATAACATGATTATGGGTGACATGCTCAGGGTGAGCATGCAAAATGGTTAGTGGCAGCATGCAACAGTGTCAGCGAGAATGAACACATAAAGGACGAATCACAGGGACCCCGTAAATGCTGTCATAAATAGATGCATTTTTAATTTCATTTTAAATGCAGACAAGTCGGGAGGTGTCGTGACGCAGGTCGAACGTGATTTCCAGGCTTTGGAAGCGTACGAACTTAAGGCGCGGTCCTTAAAGTATTTGAGGTTTGTACGAGGTATAGTTAAATACTTGGATTCCGAAAAGCTGGTGGAACAATACTTAGCCTGGTGGGAGAGAAGGTCTTATAGGCAGGCTGGAGCCAAAGAATGAAGGGACCTGAAATTGAACGGCTAAACATTGAATAACAGCACTTGGTAATATAAAACTTGTAATGGTTAACATGCTGACAATGAGAGAAACGCGATACAATACTACTGTCGTAATGACCTCACATTACTTACAGATTGAGAATTCTCGTCACTTGAATCTTCATGCAAGTCATCCGCGACTCTTCGCCAGTTAACGCCCAATTTGTGCCAAGGTTTGTCATCGAAAACAGTTTCACGAACTTCATTTAAATCACTCGGAAAATCAGAAAGCACTGTAATTAAAAAGCTTTTTGTAAATGCTGCAGTAGCCTTAAATCAATAAGTACCTTACATATTTAGTATATAGCTTTTTTATAAATAACAGCGTGGTAGATAGCACTCGTCACCTGAATTTATCAGTACACTATTAGCACTTTCTTTAGCAGAATGCTTTAAAGCACTTATGTGGACAAGTCTAAATTAAAAGTGGCAATCCTAAAAAAATATTGCTGACGAAATATTAAGTCGTGCTTGCGTTGGTTGTGGGATCAACAAAAATGCGATCAAAAAGGCCGAATTCAAGAAAATCTGTGTAAAAAAATCATCAAGTACTAAGGGCATAAATATTCACAGCAACAAAATATTCAGATCTTCCAACAATCAGGATGGCTTATTGTGACTAGGGCCCTGAAACCACTGATAACCTTGAAGCCAAGGAAACTTGAAAAAATTTATTTGGCATTACATTACTTCTGCTTACGTTGATCTGCTTTCTTATTAATTCGGTGAATACTGCAGTTATCGATCTTTAATTTCAAATTTGAATCCAGCTGAGCTTTTAAGCCACTGCAATAATTCATATGTCATTTCACTTTGTGATATACGCTAATAATTTTAGAACAAAGAATTTGAGGATTGGTTGTGGCACTCAGCGAAAAAACTTTTTGAATCAAAACAAAAAACTACTGCAGAGATATTACTGCGGAGATAAACTCTCTTTTGGAGTTTATTATTGATCCATTTGCTATTGGCAAAGATAAGGAATTTAGAATGTACAAGATAAATACATCAACCCTAGCTGATTAAGCAGCCTCTTTTGTATAGCAATAGAAGAGCCTTTACGGCTATCACCAGTGGCGATAAACGATCGCCCATCGCAGAAATCGAACCCACAACCTCGCAGCCGAGGTCGTGAAAACAGCATCTGAGAATCTCTACGCACGGGTTGGCTAGCTTCTGGGACTTAAGTCCTTTAGTTTTTCTGGCTAATGCAACAGGACTTTGCTTTCGTGCACGTCATGCCTGGCATTTTCAACTGTGAGTAATAATTAAATTATCATAAATTAAAGTATACATAAATTAACTGGTTTCCACGAAGCAATATGCATAACTCGATTCGTGGTCTCGGACGCTTTAGTCTCCTTTTTTCTCTCAGTGCAGCCTATAGGTCAAAAACATTTCCTATGCAGTCTTTGCTTACTCTCATCTGCTTTTTTGCTCAAATCAATAAACTGTACCTCTAGCCGATCTAAAATCATACGGAGACCGAGTATTCAACTCACGTGCTCACTTGGCCTTTTGGTCACTCTCGACTGGATTAACTATATCGCACGAATCGATGAAAACAGAAATCAATCTAGGTGTTAAGGATAGCATCCGTATTGCTCATTAAACTGCTGAAAATTTACATGCTTTCACTTACTACTTGACATGTTTCGCATAAAAAATATTTCAATCACGCGTACAGACATTCGAATCCGTATCCTGACACAAATATTGCAATTTATAGAGCTGCTATAGTCACAAAATAATTGATATATTCTTTATGGAAATGTGACATTACATAGTAATGTGCTTATTCATATCCGCAAGCTTATTATTAATAAAAATATGTAGAACCATTATAAACTACCGAAATATTGACAGTTAAAAACTCACTTTTGGCTTCTGTTAGCATCCTGCGAACCTCACTGTACACGAGACGGTGAAAGTTACCTGGGGCAGACTTTTCAGTGGCCTTGAGGGTCGCTTTGTGTGCTCTTACAGGCTGGTCTAAGACTGAAACGCATGTGCTTTTGCAAGCTGTTTTAGACATAAAAACTCTCTTCTTTTGATTTTCTTTCTAAGCGTAATACGACGCTTGTCCGTAACTTATAATTAATGTTGGAAATTCCTTCGCTTGCAGTAGTTGAAGTGCTTAAATGTTGATTTATTTCTCTTTGAATGCCATGCAAACTGTAAATGTTACTGTTATTCATATCCATATTCCATCATAACACGGTAACGAGCTTTGTGTGAGCGTTGCAACCAAGCAGCTTTTTTCCAATGTAGACCGGAGAATCACTCAAAGATTATGATAAGCTGCTAGAAATAAGAGTTGTTGAACCATATACTAGCGCCAGAATTCAACCTTTCGCCAAATGTCCAGGTACAATATACAAGAGAAAAGCAAGAACCATTAGCACTAGAAATGTAAGGCTTTCGGTTAACCTCCGGCAACTCTAAATAAAAACTCGAATCCAAGGCGAACTGGCACACCATGCATTGATGATACCCTGTGTGCCTGTAGACGATTATAAATGCTCGCACCTCATAAGATGTGACTTATATGTCATTTAGTTTGGGAAGTGTATAAGTTTAGATGCTTGGATTGTGTGAAATCTTATTGCGAAAGTGTCTAAAGCTACATTTGTAATTGCACAGTTTTGAAGTTAAAAGTGGCATGGCATTTTCTATCCTGAGATTAGATAATAATAATATAATATTAATGCACTTGATAAAAGCACCCTCAGAGAACTTAATCTCTTTCTAGGCGCTTTAAATTTGCTGCAAAGGGAAATGCAATTGAATGGTAAGTAAAATCATGCTTGAAAAACAAGCAAAATGAATAACATGGTTAGGGGAGACATGCTAAGGGTCAGCATGCAAATGTGGTTGGTTAGTGGCTGCATGCACAGTGTCAGCACGCATCAAGGACGAATCACAGGGACCCACTAAATGCCGTCCTAAATAGGTGCGTTTTTAAGTTCCTTTTAAATGCGGTCAGGTCAGAGGATGTTCTGACGCAGGTCGGGAGGGAGTTCCTGGCTTTGGGAGCATTCGAACTAAATGCACGGTTTCCAAATGATTTGAGGTTTGTACGAGGTATTTGTAGACTGTTGGATTCCGAAAAGCAGATGGTACGATGCTTGGCCTGATGGGTAAGTATATATGAGAGATAGGGTGGAGCCATAGAATAAAGTGACCTAAAAGTGAGCGACAAAACCTTGAAGTCAATCCGTTACTTGACTGGTAGCCAGTGCAGGTCGGCGAGAAGTGGAGTAATGTGGCAACTGCGACGCTCACAACAGACAAGCCTAGCTGCAGAGTTTTGCAACAGCTGCAATCGCCTGATCGCACATGCTGGTAGGCCAGTAAGCAGTTAGTTGCAGAAGTCGAGACGGGATGTCACTAACCACATTTGCATGCCGACCCTGTGCATGTCACCCCTAACCATGTTATTCATTTTGTTTGTTTTTTCAAGTATGATTTTATTTACCATTCAATTGCCTTTCCATTTGCAGCAAATGTAAAGCGCCTAGAAAGAGATTAAGTTCTCTGAGGGCGCTTTATCAAGTACATTATTATTATTATAATTATTATGTCACGAATGCATGTACCAATTTGAACGTGGTATCTTTATCTAAACAAGCCCGATTTTAGCAATGTTATGAAGCTGAAAATAGGCAGATTTGACTGTGGAGCTAGTATGGTCGTCTAACGAGAGGTCGCTTTGGAATATGACACCTAGATTTCTAGCTGATTCAACTGGAGATATGCTGGCAGAGCCAATTTGAGGGTCAGCCTTTCCAATCTCTGAATCACACTGGGTTTGCCCATAACTGGTAAGTTAGTTTTATCATCGTTTAGTTTTAGAAAACTTGCTGCCATCCATGTGAGGATGTCATCAATGCATGCAGCAAGTGAGTTGAGAGGATTTGAGGTGCTTGAAGGCTGGGAAGGATCAAAGCAAAGGTACAACTGAGTGTCATCCGCATATAAGTGAAAGCCTAGATTGTGCTTGGCAATCACATCAGCGAGAGGGAGAGTATAAACGGTGAAAAGGACCGGACCTAGCACAGAGCCCTGAGGTACTCCATATTTTAGAGGTACTTCAGATGATCTTTGTCCATTCACGTCAACACTCTGGAATGTCCCACTGAGATAGGACCTGAGCCACTGCAGAGCAGTGCCAGTGATGCCCAGGCGAGATGAGAGGCGCTCTAGAAGAACTTTGTGATCGATGGTATCGACAGCTGTTGAAAGATCGAGCAAAGCAAGCAGAGACACTCTACCCATGTCTGCATTCCTAAGTAGGTCTTTGTATATCCTAAGCAATGCTGACTCTGTGGAGTGATTAGCGGAGATAAAATCAGCAAAGGCAAACTTACGTAGTAGAGCGTCCGAGGAATCCATGTCCAAGGAATCCATGAAAATCAATCTAAAATTGGCAAGTGTAGCTTTTAAGAGGCATTTCTCATCATGCATAATTCCAGCTGCAAATTACTAACCCAGATGAATTAAGAAAAATTACTATCGAGCATTAAACTAAACAATTTAAAAATTGAGTGCTGGGATCGAGTGACATAGAACTAAAGAACAACCAGAGGTATCATCCAGCAGGCAAGTGCATTTCCGGCTCCAAACTTGCTTAGGTAAATCGTTTAGGCAAGAGTACACGGGAAAAGTAATCAAATTTATTATACACATCATGCGTACGCACAAACATTCCCTCTCGCCACTTCGCGCTTCGGGTTTAGGTTTTAGGGTTAAATGTTTAGGGTTGAAAGTTTAGGGTTTATTTTGAATTATTTGGAGTTTCGGGTTTTTAGGGTTTAGGGTTTACAATTCAGAGTTTACAGTTTTTAGGGTTTAGTGTTTAGGTTGGGCTGTGCCTCCGCCGCCTAAATCCACTCTTGCTGATATACCACGCTTTAATTAGGGCTTATTAGTTCGTAACTAGAATCTCTTGACCTCGAGTTACACTCAGTAGACCTTAGAGGCTTAGCGCTCATTTGCAGGAACTTGCGGCACGCCATAGCGCGCCCGCTTTGACGGGTACGAACGAGTGCCTGGTGGCGTCGAGCGGAACCTAACTTCCGCGGACCAAAGTGTATAGCTCGCTGCTGCAATTGCCGCAGCCGCCGAAAGCCACCGCAACCGCTGCAGCCGCCGCTACCGCCGAATACGCCACCGCCGCATACTGGGGGGGGGGGGGGCGAAATGTCCTAGAGTCCACGGTGGGGGGAATGTCCGAGGAGGGGGGAGGAACGTCCATGGGGGAAGCGCACTACAACCGAGCGAGCTAGTTTTGGCCTCTAGCAGCTGAGCCACTGAGACTAGTCTCCGTCCAAATCTCGACCTTTGAGATGTAAAAAAATCGTAGCTGATTGCCTGCCGTAACATCGAGTACACCCCTCTTAACAGTATCCCGAGATACTGCCACCAGAAATTATGTGCAGTGTCTAAAAGCTTTTCCATTAAAAACAATAAATACAACAATCTCGGTTGATCGAACAGCCTCGTCTGTATAGCGGCACAAGAGCTTTGTTTGCTATCACCACATCTTTTAATTTGGCAATACATGATTGCTCCACTTCAGGATTCAAACCACATCATATCGGTCAGGAAGAGCGAACAGCTCATCTCCCGGACTATCACTAACCAGTAAAGCCTCGACTGTAAAGTTGCAGTTACTCGCTCACACCACATCCACATGTGCTGCGTGTACGGTTGTTCATGTTTTTAGTCGCCAAATGGGCACCGGCACGCTTACTGCACAGGATGGCCAGAGAGCCTATCTCCTGGACGACTTGCGCTGATGTTTAAGGTAAGCAGGGGAACCCAAGAGTGGTCGACCGCGTATTTCAAACTTTTATATGTATGAGTTACATTTACACGTAGATGGGATTAAAATAGCAATGTCGATACGCAGAGCTAGCAGAGACCACCTGCAGCCGGGTAAGCCAGAAAAACATTTCACCCAGGGATACAAATCCCACAAATCTGCCTCTAATTCACTCTGTCGACCAAAGCACAGTCAAGCTACTGCTTCAGTTACGTTGGAAATGTCTAAAAATTAGGTTGCTTTCATGCTGTTTACACCTTCATAATGGTCTCGTTCTCGTAAGATGAACAAGCACCGCCCGTACAGCGAACGTTAAAAAGTGCTTCTCTCATCTCGACGACATATGTGCCCTCTTCTCTAAGCTGAACATAACTCCACAGTCAACCCTAAAGCTAAATGTAAATGGCAAATCTTGCCTTCTACTGGCTTCCTTTAGGAAATGAGGGATGCCTACTGACGATTAATGGCAATAGTACATTAGGTTGCAGCACAAATCAGCACGAAAGGGGAACAAGTCAGTTAGACAATGGAAAAGCTGTGAGGAGCAAGCGTAATAATAATACTATGAGTATTAATTTCGATGCATTTGATATAGCGTTCTATGAAAACCGAATCTCTTTCTAGGCGCTTCGCATTGGCTGCAATGAAAGCACAATCGAATGGATGCTGTTAGCAGTACAAAGCATCAAAGAAGCAGGTCAGTGAGAGTAGGGTCTACACGAGTAGTTGTTAGTTTTGATTGGGATATGAGCTTCAGAACAGGTCATTGGTGGCCTCCTAAATGCAGACATTGAGATGCTATGGAAATGAGGGACAGCATTCAAGGGAGGTCGATGCAACCCCAGGGATGGACTCCCCGATCGTGTCTGTCTTTTAGAAGAAGCTATAAAAGCGATCAGCTTGACAATCACATGGATCACTTGGAAAGAAACTAACCTGTGAGAGTTTTAAGAGATGAGATGATTGATCGTACATGGAAGCAGTTTTTACGGTGCATCTGTGAATCAACGACGTTCATGTAGAAACTAGGCCTGACCTTTGTTTGGATCGATTGGTAGGACCTACAATAAGACTCGTATGCCTGTTAGTTGACGGCTAGTCCTGATTTTTGGAATGCTTTTTTTAAAGCTTTCGCTTAGTAGATCTAGCTACTTAATTGTCTGTGCTAAGCCATAGGCCATCTGGGTGAGGACAGAAACTGATGGTGCAAACTCGTCGAGCATGTCAGCTAGTGTCGTGTTGTAGCAATCGATCAATGATGACAGATCGAAAGGGGGATTTAGCATCAGATGTGATGCAGGTATTCTCTCGCGGACAAAATTGATGCCAAGAGTCCTAATGTTTTGCGATTCGCAGTGATTTTAGATGACTATGTTGGCCCACGTTGTAGACTGAATGAGATATGCACGTCCTCACAGAGGCAAAATTTGGCAATATTGGATGAAAAAATCCAGTTGTATGAGAAGATTTGATTGTGTGAGTGACCCTTGATATGGGTAGGGCCATGCACATGAGCCCCGAGAGACAGAGTGTCAGCCAGTCCTCAAAATTCGGTGCTGAAGTTGCAGATAAGTTATTAAAATTAATTTTGACATCACACAAAAAACTGGGAATTATCTTTACAGAATCGAAATAACAGAAGAGAAATCAGACGTAAAGACAGACTCCGTACCTGGAGGACGATAGACAACGGCCACCATTGGTAGATTGTTGTCAGGTGAACTCAAAACAAGAGCTTTGAAAGAATGCTTTGAGGGGACTGCAAATGGCATGAAATTGAAGAACGTGCGTGCAATAATAGCGACTACCCCTTTAGTTTCAATTGATCAAGGGGTGTGAAACAAGAAGCTTGCCGGGGTTGCTTCTATAGTCTGACAGTTTACCCATTTTAGCATAGTTTCGGGCAAGGCAAGCATGCCGAGGTCTTTTTCAGAAATAGCTTATTATAGGAGTTTATTGCACATTAACCAGGATTCCAAAAACGAGCGTTAAGCTTAGCTGTCAGAGTTATGGCAGGACAGATGATCACTATGTTGGAATGATTTACAACAACTCTTGAGAGAAAACGTGCTGAGTGGTTCGAAACAAGGCTAGGAATACACAACAAGCGTGTATTCAGCTCACAGCTCCGTTAAACGAGCGGCGTGTCAGCTTGCGGCCCAGGCCCCGCTGCGGCACCGGGTGATTTTCTTTAGCATAACTCGCGGATCTTAGCAACAGCAACAACATTTACGAATCCATTTGAACTTGGACAAAGAAGCGATGATAGGTACGCAGGTTCATAACTAATAAGCATGCGACTAGCTGCCGGATAAGCATGTGACCGCTGCGCTAGATAGCTGACTATCTAAGGCAGCGGTCGGCGTGGCGGTATCAGCTCCAGCGTTAGGTACTTAGACGCCCATAGGCAAGTAACTTATTATTCAGAAAATTCAAACAACAAATAGATAAGCTTTCAATAGTTCTTAGCTGTTTTGGTTTCTGTATACGGTGTTCACAAGAACTTGGCCTTTTGGAAGACAATTCTGCAAAGGGCAATAAGCGCTAGTAGCACTTGCTGTTGGGAGGCGTACGTACTGACCTTGCTTCGAAATTTCGTCAAGTCGGAATATGTCCTGCCGATCTCGGATCGATAGCGAGCTTCGAGCTATCGGATAGTGGTAGCTGAAGGCGCGATCGCTAGGATATCCGAGGGCTAGGTAGAGGCTCTGCTTGGAGACGGAACCAGTATGTCGGATGGTAGAGATAAGTCAAGGTCACCAAGGTCGACCAATTCAGTTTCTGCCTCATTTGTATAGCGGCCGGAAGAGCCTTAGCTACTACTATCATGCCTTGCTGCCGACATTGCAATATCGTCCGATTCAGAGCTCGAACTCTGAAATTCACTTAAATTTGGGCTAGTTTAGATAGGTGTACAGCATCTAAATTGAAGCATGCATTTGTAATATCCCGTCTAGACTTCTGTAACTCACTTCTTGCTGGTCTGTGGGCGTGACCACGCCCAGGATGATGTTCCACCCCAGCCAAACTCATACCCCTCCTCTAGGCTAACGGGCAGAGTTGTGAGACTGGTGAGAGTACCCCCTCATTAAGCTTTGCAGTCGGACGGTGTCGGCTGACTAACCTTGGATGTTTGCAGACATTGGTAGAGTGTCTCTGCTTGTTTTGCTTGATCTTTCGGTAGCTTTTAATACCAACGATCACAAAGTTCTTCTAGAGCGCCTCTCATCTCGCCTGGGCATCACTGGCACTGCTCTGCAGTGGTTCAGGTCCTATCTCAGTGGGAGACTCCAGAGTATTAACGTGAATGGACAAAGATCATCTGAAGTACCTCTGAAATATGGAGTACCTCAGGGCTCAGTGCTAGGTCCCGTTCTTTTCACGGTTTATACTTTGCCTCTTGCTGATGTGATTGCCAAGCACAATCTAGGCTTTCACTTCTTTGCGGATGACACTCAGTTGTACCTTTGCTTTGATCCCTCCCAGCCTTCGAGCACCTCAAATTCTCTAAACTCACTAGCTGCATGCATTGATGAAATCCTCACATGGATGGCAGAAGATTTTTTAAAACTTAACGATGATAAAACTAACTTACTAGTTATGGGCAAACCCAGTGTGATCCAGAGATTGGAAAGGCTGACTCTCAAAATTGGCTCTGCCAGCATATCTCCAGTTGAATCAGTTCGAAACCTAGGTGTCATATTCCAAACCGACCTCTCGTAAGACGACCATATCAGCTCCACAGTCAAATCCACCTATTTCCA
Source organism: Cristatella mucedo (assembly GCA_009760855.2). Taxonomy (NCBI): domain Eukaryota; kingdom Metazoa; phylum Bryozoa; class Phylactolaemata; family Cristatellidae; genus Cristatella; species Cristatella mucedo. The sequence continues at coordinate 209,546 of WPIO01000210.1, forward strand.
GCTTCATTCCATTGCTAAAATTCGGGCTTGTTTAGATAAAGATACCACATCTAAGTTGGTCCATGCATTCGTGACACCTGGTCTCGACTTCTGCAACTCACTGCTTACTGGCCTACCAGCATGTGCGATCAGGCGATTGCAGGTGGTGCAAAACTCCGAAGCTAGGCTTGTCTGTCGTGAGCGGCGCAGTTGCCACATCACACCACTCCTCGCAGCTGCACTGGCTACCAGCCAAGCAACGGATTGACTTCAAAATTTGTCGCTCACTTTTTGGTCACTTCACTCTTTGGCTCGAGCCTATCTCTCAGATCTACTCCCCCACCAGGCCAAGCATCGTACCACCCGCTTTTCGGAATCCAGCAGTCTAGAAATACCTCATACAAACCTCAAATCCTTTGGAGACCGTGCATTTAGTTTGTATGCTCCCAAAGCCTGGAACTCCCTCCCGACCTGCGTCAGAACATCCCCTGACCTGACCACATTTAAAAAGAACCTAAAAACACACCTATTTAGGACAGCATGTAGTGGGTTCCTGTGATTCGTCCTCGAGGTGCTTATGCGTGCTGACATTGTGCATGCTGCCACTAACCACATTTGCATGCTGACCCTGTGCATGTCACCCCTAACCATATTATTCATTTCGTTTGTTTTTCAAGCATGATTTTACATACCATTCAATTGCATTTCACTTTACAGCAAATGTAAAGCGCCTAGAGAGAGATTAAGTTCTCTGAGGGCGCTATATCAAGTGAATTATTATTATTGTTATTATTTTATGTAATTGCAACGGGTCAGCTGCGGTCGAGTGACCCACAACCCCGGCAGAGACCAACTTTCTGCATGTGTGTTGGCCTGTACGAACACTATCACCTCTCTCTCTCTCTCTCCCCCCTTGTCTCTTACTCTCTTATCTACTGACAGGCTCTGCTTAGGTGGCGGTTATTATAGCTACATCCATGTGTACTTTTGCTCGCTTGCGTTGCTTGCGAACGACTCAACATAGCCTCCATCACCAGTACTACAACTCGCTTGTGGGGCATGGTTCTTTACACCGCCATGGCGAGCCCTCGGCCTCTACAGGTCTACCGGCAAGTGCAATCAGGCACTTACAGCTTGTGCACAACTCTCCATCTAGGCTTTTCTGTCGTGAGCTTAGAAGTTGCTCGCAAAGTGCACTGGCTCCCAGTGAAGCAATCCATCAACTACAAGGTTCTGTCGCTCACTTTTAGGTCTATTAATTCATTCGCTCCAGCCTACTTAAGAGATCTACTTCCCACCGGGCTAGGCAACATGCAACTTGTTTTTCGAAATCTCATCGTTGACCTATATCTCGTACGAACCTCGAGTCCTATGGAGACAATGCTTTTAGATTGTGTGCTCCCAAAGCCTGAAACTCACTTCTAACTTTCGTCGTGACATTCTCTGACGTAAACATTTTTTAAGGGAAACTGAAAATGCATCTATTTATCACAGTAGATAGTGGGTCAATGTGATTTTTCCTTTACGTACTTAAACGTGCTGACAGTGCATGCTGCCTCTATCTAAGTCCAAGGATGGCTGCCGGTTGGTCAACGGATACAGCGCAATATTCTTAAGCTGACCCACAAGACCGGCCACGGCTTGGCCCCTCCATACCCAGCTGAACTGCTGCACCAATTTCAGCCTCTATTGTATTAGCCTGCTGCTTCTGGTATTGCAATTAGTGAAGCAGCCTCAGCAACTAACGTATGTCCCACCTGCAGCAGACGGCTGAGCAATTGACTCGGTGCAGCCTTTGATGTAAGCATGAGGCCTACCATAGATGCACTCCCTTATCTGTGGTGAGTCAGCACCCAGCTTGTATATGTACCCTGGGGAATAGAGAGAATAAAGAGAGAATTTTGTTCCCCACTCACGTTTGCCCGTTCGCGTCTTAGTGTCTCCGTGAGACTCCACTAGCACTGCTGCCACCAGGGACGAGTAACACAACACCTTCTTGTGCCCTCACGTCCTATATGGACAATACATTGGCTGTTCAATTCCTCAGCTTAAAGAGCATTGGCGACCGAAGCTTCAGCTCTGTGTTCCTAGACTGTGGAACTCGCTTCCATTATTCATATGCAAGAAAAACTAGTCTCCTTCTGCCGGCTATATCTCATTCTTTCCAGCGATCCTGAGCTGCTACTTCCATGCTATTCGCTACTTCAAATGCTCTCTTATTCTTTCTTAAAAGCCTGGATTAGACACAGAGGTCCTAGCAAACTATCGCCCAGTTTCCCTTCTTCCGTTCTCATCAAAGATTCTTGAAAAAATTGTTGCTAAGCAGCTGGTTAAACGCATTGAGAATAATGGAATGTCAGAAACATTTCAATCAGGGTTCAAGAGGCAGCACTCTACTGAAAATGCTCTCCTCCGTGTTAACTATGACATTCTATGTGGCAACGACGACGGGAACTTCACTGCCCTAGCTCTGCTAGATCTGTCTGCTGCCTTCGACACCATTGATCACGAAGTTCTGCTTGAACGACTGACAACAACGATTGGTCTGGCAGACGAAGCACTGGCGTGGTTTAAATCATACTTGTCTGATCGTGTTCAATCCGTGTCGTGTGGAGGTTAGGTCTCACACACGAGAGGGGTCACCCGTGGAGTCTCTCAAGGGTCTGTACTTGGTCCTTTGCTGTTCGCCATTTATACACAACCTCTGAGAAAAGTGATTGAGGCACACGGAATAGAATATCATTTCTATACTGACGATAATCAGTTGCATTTGTCATTCAAATCGTCGGAATCTGTTGTGGCAGCTGAGAAACTGAATGCTTGCCTTGCCGATATTCGATCCTGGATGTCGGAAAACTTCCTGAAATTAAATGAGGATAAAACTGAACTGCTGCTCATAGGACTCCCTAAGCGTCTGGCTGGATTAAAAGGCTTTTCTTTTCTTAAAGGTGATGCTGTTGTGCAACCAGCACCACGTGCTCGAAATTTAGGTGACACATTCGACAGCTGCATCAATTTCAAAAGCTTCATTCAAAAGACTGCCTCTACAGCTAGCCATCACATCCAATCCCTGTCCAAGATTAGGAGCTTTCTCCCACAGCGGCTTGTAAAAAATTTGACTAGTTGCTTAGTTCTGTCTCGGCTTGATTATTGTAAATCCCTTTTGGCTGGGCTGCCAAAGAAAGCTATTATGCCACTACAGCGGACAATGAATATGGCTGCAAGGCTAGTCTTTCAAGTCCCAGCGGTTTGAGCACGTGTCTCCCTTGCTGAAAGAGCTAGGATGGCTGCAGGTTGAGCAAAGGATACAGAGCAAAGTTCTTACACTGACCCATAAGGCCCGCCACGGCTTGGTTCCTTCGTTCCTAGCTGAACTGCTGCATTAGTTTCAGCCTGTTCGCGCCCTCAGGTCCTCTGTGGACAATAAATTAGCTGTCCCATTCCTCCGCTTAAAGACAGTTGGCGACAGAAGCTTTAGCTCTGCAGGTCCTAGAATGTGGAACTCGCTTCCACAATTCTTACGCAACGACAACTACTCTCCTGCTGCCGACTATGGCACATCCTTTTCAGCGGTCCTGAGCTGCTACTTCTATGCTACTCACTACCTCAACGGCTCTTTTGACTCTGCTATGCTTCTCACTTTCTCTTTGTTTCATGAGACGAAGTCTGTTGGCTACCGATTGCGTACCGAAAGCCGCTTAGGCTGTGAGTGCGCTATACAAAACTCTCCTGCGTAACACCCACATGGTCTTTATGACTTTGTGGAGTTACTGATGGAGATACATTACATTACATTACATCACATTAGCGTTAAGAAATTTTTCTACATCCAGGATCGAATGTTGGCAAGGTAAGCATTTAGTTTCCCAGTTGCTGCAGCAGATTCCGACGGTTTGAATGACAAATACAGCTGAGTATCGTCAGCATAACAGTGAGATCCTATTCCATGGGCCTTAATCACTTTTCCGTGAGGTTGAGTATAAATGGAGAACAGCAAATGACCGAGTACAGACCCATGAGGGACTTCACATGTCAGGTGTCATGTGTGAGACCTGACGACACGGATTAAACACGATCAGAAAAGTACGATTTAAATCACGCCAGTGATTCCTCTGCCAGACGGATCATTGTTCTCAATAGGTAAAGTAGAACAACATGATCAATGGTGTCGATAGCTGCTGACAGATCTATCAGAGCTAAAGCTGTGACATTCCCGTGATATTTGCCACATAGAAAGTTATTATTAACACGGAGGAGGGCGGTTTCAGTTTAGTGCTGCCTCTTGAACCCCGATTGCAATTTTTCTGACATTTTATTATTTTCAATTTGTTCAACCAGCTGCTCAGCAAAAATCTTTTCAAGAATTTGCGACAAGAAAGGAAGAAGGGAAACTGGGCGATAGTTTACATGGACCTCTGTCTAATACAGGCTTTTAAGTATGGGTCTAAAAATGCCGACTTGAAAGACTTGGGGACCACCCCTTTTTAATATCTTGGCTATGGTAGGGCTAAGTCTGTCTGCCAGTGAAGACCACAGAGATGACGGTATAGGGTCTTCAGGAGACGAGATCTTTTTACTAGACTTTATTAAGCTAGCCAAATCGCATGCAAAAACCTCGTAAAACCTTTTAAGGAAGGTTGCAGGTTGTGACACAGCAATTGCTTTAGTCGGAGGGGGCTTCACGGAGGCATGAATGTGTACAATTTTTACAGCAAAGACGGCTGAAAACCTATCGGCTGAACCCTTAATATCTGGGAAGTCACACTTCTCAGCTTTGGCCAGTACATGGTTTACTGTCTTATAAATCTGTCTATAGTACGACAGGCAGGAACTCAGCTTTCGTGTTGAAAAAAGAAGCCCTGGCGGCTTTTTTAAGCTTCCGGGTGTAAACTCGATGGAAGTCTTTGAAATTGACAAAATCTGCATCGGACCCCGATTTCTTGAAGCGAAGTTTGAACCTGTGCTTAACCCGGCGCATCTTTACGAATTGTTTTCTAAATTGAAAGGTATCTCCACGACTTTGTACACGGATAGAATGTACAGAAGCATGCTCTTCTTACGAAATGACAACTACTCTCCTACTGCCGAGTATGGCACATCCTTTTCAGCGGTTCTGAACTGCTACTTCTATGCTACTCACTACCTCAACGGCTCTCCTGACTCTGCTATACTTACCACTTTCTCTTTGTTGCGTGAGACGAAGTCTGCTGGCTACCGAATGCGTACCGAAAGCCGCTGAGGCTGTGAGTGCGCTATACAAAACTCTCCTACGTAACACCCACATGGTCTTTATGACTTTGTGGAGTTGCAGACGGAGATACATCACATTACATTGCATGCTGGTCAAGAGCACTCCTGAGTGTGATGTTCACTGCACCAGTGAGCGTTTCGACGCTGCCGGTCGAGTCTGAATGTAGATCAAGAAGGCTTGCACAGATTTCAGAAACTTGTTTATGCCAATGCTTCGCAAGTTACGTCGCTTGACAAGTTCGACATTACCCTGTACGTAAGAGGGAGCACGAACAGTAAACGAGATCGAGCAATGATCTAGAGGGTCAGTGGGCACACCACGAGGTCAGTGAGGAGAATATCCTTAGTGATCACGAGATCTAGGATATGGCCACCGACGTGGGTGGTATGATTAACGTGTTGGACCAAACTAAAATTCTCCAGACAGTCAAGAAATGAGCGGAACTAGCTGTTGATAGGGTAGTCAACGTGAATATTGAAGTCTTCTGCAATCAGTAACGGTCTGCCACACACAAATATTTTAGAGAGGAACTCTGAAAACTCCTCAATAAACAAGTTTAGACAGCCAGAAGGGGGCCAGTATATCACAATAGTGAGAGGTATAGTCTTTGATAAAGACCTGATTGCAACCGATTCAAACGATGGCGCATGCGAAAAACTACACATCTTATAGCCAGACAATTCGCGAGCAACAATTGCATCCCTGCCACCAACATTGTCAGAACGCATGGACTGATAGAATGAGAACCGGGTGGAGTGGTCTCAGATAAACAGCTACTGGAACAAGGAGTCATCCACGTTTCGGTAAGCTTGCCTCGAGATACATTACATATCTGTATTTTCAGGCTGATCCTGTGCTTATCACTAGTAACCATGTTATGCTGGTTGTTATCGAGTGAGCTAACACTAACCATCCGATCGCGCTTCCTTTTTAGCAACTAAAGTTACTATAAAGAGATTGAGTTCTTTGAAGGCACTATATAAAAGAGTATTTTGCTCCTGTCTACTTAAGTCTTTGGTGTATACCTCATCAATACCGGGCTGCGGTAAAAGACTTAGGGGAGACTTAACAAAGATTCGACAGCCAAACGTGGTCCTACTGCTTGGCCACGACTAAGGGAAGGCTTAGCAACCGACCAATCATACGTACCGTCAAGGGCCTTATCTTCTTTGATGCCTTGAAAAGCATGGCTGACAATTCAAGCAACAAATCATCGAAGCGTTCAACGAAAGTCCCACTTTATGGAAACCAGCAAGCCAGGAGGTCGTGCATAAATCATAAGAGGCGGCAGTCGACGAAGGGACTCGTGGAAGGTTGAACGGCACAGGGAGATGGATCTAGGAGGGCGATTTTCTACCTCCCGAGAATAGCATCTTCGAAGTGAACATCCTAGGTGGATCGACTAAAATACAATTTTCAGATAGATACTGACCATATAAACCTACTACAAAAAAGACCGAAGTAGACTACAAGTAACTAGGAAATAAGGTTCTCACATTGTACAAAACTTAGTGCATTTCTGCCTGCTCTTTCTCTGGGCCTCAAGCAAATATACATAACTAAACGCTTGACATAGCACCCTCGGATAAGTTAATCTCCTTCTAGGCATTTTACAGTTGCTTCATCGGAAGCACGATTGAATGATAAGTAGTAGCATGCTCACAAATCAACAAGAATACCATGGTTAGATGTGACATGCACACGGTCAGCATGCAAGTGTTGTTAGTGGTTGCATGCACAGTGGCAGCACCCATAAGCACATAACGGACGAATCGCAGGGACCCACGAAATGCTGTGAGAAATAGATTCGCTTTTAGTTTCTTTTTAAATGTGGTCAAGTCAGAAAATGTCGTGAGCAAGTCTGGAGTGAGTTCCAGGCTTTAGGGGCATGCGAACGCACGGTCTCCAAAGGATTTGAGTTTTGATTCCTAAGAGTGAGTGGCACCATGCTTAGCCTGGTGGGGCAGTAAATCTCATAGGTAGGCTGGAGTTAAAGAATGAAGTAACCTAAAGTAAGTAAAAATACCTTCAAGTCTGATGCACCAAAGATACCGGCGGGTATTCAAGGTGCTACTAACGGTTTTAAATGGACCTCTAAGAGCGTACGTAAATTGCAAAACATTTTCGCATGAAGGGAAATCCCACAATTCAAAAAAGAATGCTAATCCAGGCGACTTCATAATCAATACAGTCGGCCTCAGTATGCCGACACTTACCAGGATGGCGTTGAGAGTTTTGCTTCATAGGCCCGACCAGTCAAGTTGCAGTACATTGTCAAATATCTGTTCAAGGTTCACATAAATAGTTAGAGGCCTTCAGTCAGGCCTTTTCTTTCATTTGATGATTGCATCATAATACCCTTTTAAAGGCTTTTAATCAGAAATACAGATTATATAAAATTAAATTTAATGCTCGGTAAACCTCTTAGACTATGTTAAGTTAATTTGGATATAGTTTGGATATAGTTGGATATAGTTTCTATTATTAATGATAAGTAATTAATAATAAATAATAAATATAAATATAAATATAAATAAATATAAATATAAATATAAATATAAATATAAATATAAATATAAATATAAATATAAATATAAATATAAATATAAATATAAATATAAATATAAATATAAATATAAATATAAATATAAATATAAATATAAATATATATAAATATAAATATAAATATATAAAAATAAATACAAATAATAATAATAAGTAATTTGGATATAGTTTCTTTGGATATAGTTTCCTTAAAGCGAATTTTTCTGGCCCCCAGATAAAGTATAGGCAAAAAGCTGAGCCGACTGATACATTATCATCTTTTTACTAGCAGCAGAGCCCAAAATTACTTTCACAACTAATTAAAGCGAAAAATAAAAACTGTCTGCTTCCTGACTCATATTCCTAACATGCACGAGTCACGTGCTCAGCATCAGTCACGCCGAAGGGGTCGGAGCATCCCTCCTCGGAGAGCTGCTGCAAACCATGGCGACCTCGGATTAGGAGTCGGTGCATCCATCCTGCGGTTATCAGCCTCAAACAAGGCACCCGTCTGGTGAGTAGCCAAAAACTGCGGCAACTTTGCACGGCTCCTTGCACCTCCTCAGTGAGCCACCTCTACGGCTGACAACTTAAAAATCTTCCTGGTCGTTCGTTTGGACTTATGATATAAAGATGCTGCTAAGAGCAAACTCCGAAAACAATCAGAAAATTTAAATTGAATTACTGTGCACTCCTATACGGTGGCAGCACACTTCATGTCGCAATTCCAAAATTTACTTCCGTGAGTCTATTTAATTCTTTCCTTCTGCTTATAATGTGCACAATATAGTTGCAGAAGCTGTCAATAATTAATTAGTTTCTAGAAGATCGATCTTCATGCTGCTGGGATTGAATCCAGAATTTACACTTAGATAGTCACAAAGACACGATCTAGGTTGCTCACACCGTAAATGATAACATCGTAAATTAAATAAACATTGTATCGAGGCATCATGAGATTTAACTTTGTAAATACCCTCGTACGAATGTAAAGGTCTGTGCATGAGTAGCCAGATTTATGCAATATAAGGAAATAGTGACTTACAAATTGTTTTTGCTCTATTATGGCATATTGTAAAAATATATATTTATGCCTAGCATTGAGTTCTTTTGATTCCATAATCACTGTCACTTTTTGATGCAGACCGTTTTCAGGTACGCCTGCTGCCTGAACGGTTTTTATCTGCCTTAGAGTTATTTGCGGCTGAAAGTTGGCACTTTACCAGGAGGCAACTGAGGCTACCTTTTTATCACACGTTCAATTTCCAGAGAGATATAATGCTCACTTAGGGTGTGATTGAAATGCTTTTTTACAATTCATAATAAGCAATTCTATACAAGGACACTATGCAAACCTATAACTAAACATGTAAGCCCCCAATTTAGTAATTGCGATATATATTATGAAATAGCGAGCACAGTAAGTTCAGCTGGTGCTTTTTTGAGTTCATGTGCTCGGGCAATTAATGGAGGCAACATAATTATTAAATAATAATATTACAAGTATTAAATATTAAAATTAACACGGGCCAAATATAGCAAACACTGTATAACGGGATTGTCATGAGTAAAGTCCCATAACACATTTTTTCCAACTATTTGAATGAAATGTCTATTAAAAACCAGGAACTACTAGTCTGTCATCAGATAACTTCCTCCCTGGGCTGGGGAGCGGCCGAGGGCGACACTAAGCGCAGTGTGGACCTTTACTAAGCTAACTTCTTTGTAATACCTTCGGGTATTCAGCAGATTTCTTAGCTTCGATCGTGCATGCGCTGTCCCAGGATATTCTACTCAAAATTGAACCTGCTCAGCGTAATTTTCGTTGTCGCCATTAGTCAACTCCAACCATCGATTCGTACCTACCTACTGCTTTGGCGGTAAGTACGAGCCTCCCTATGTCCTGAGTTCGCCTTATCAACCGCTCAACTATCAAATCTATGAATTGTGTGGTGGTTAGGTCTCTTAGGTAACTTAGTGAATCCATCAGTATGAGAGTCATGCACAACTTCAAATGGGGGTATAATTTGCTAAAGTGGTTTAAATCGCAGTTGTCTGATTGTTTTCCATCCATGTCGTGTGCTGGTTAGGTCTGATCCACCACTACATTCACCTATGGAATCCGACAACGGTCAGTCCTTGGCTATTATCTATTGATACCAAACCTCCGGGAAAGGTTATTTAGGCTCATGCAATCGGCTACATCCTAAATGCTGACGATAGGTGGCTGTATTTATATTTTAAATTACAAGACTTTGCTGCTGCGACTAACAGCCTTAGCGCTTGCCTTGCCGACATTCCGTTCCCGACGTCAGTCTTGCAGACATTCCATTCCTTTTAGTCAGCGACGTTAGAGCAGAACTGCTATTGATAGCACACCTGTGTGTGTTAGGGGACTAAATGATTTTCCAATGGTGATACTGCTATGCAACAGCTGCCTTATGTTCTAAATATAGATGTCGTCTTCGAAAATTCCAAAATTGTGAAGTTTTTATTAGAAAGGCTGCCTCCATGGCTAGTCATCACGTCCGATCCCCAGCTAAGATTAGGGACTGTCTACGTCCGGGTATTGCAAGAGATTCAAATAGTTCGCTGCTTCTGTTCCAGCTGCACCGAAAGCCACTCAGGCTTTAAGTTCGCCAAAGATACCTATCCTGAGTAACACCCCCTTAGTATACAAGGCTTTGTTGAGTTAAACATAAAGATACATTGACATCAGTTGTTTTGGTCCAGTGGTTAAGGTGCTTGCCCCGATTGAAGTCTGGCTAAGGTCATTGGGTCGAGCCCAGAGGCATGCGTGAGGCGCTTGAGTAGAGAGTAAGTTCTTTTGGAGCGTTATAGAAATTAAATTTATTCTTTTAATTACATCAGAAGATCACATACATTCAATGATGACTGGGTAAATAAATCAACCTCTCTAATCAGCCTGGTGTGTAAGTAAGTTCATAACTTAATGAATCCATCAGTATGAGAGTCATACACAACTTCAAAAGGGGTATAATTTGCTAAACTGAATATTTAGCTGGAATGTGCACTATCTCAGTTAAAATAACCTCACCATACATGCCTTTGGTTAGCGATGGACATGCATACACCAAATTTGCCAATCTCTATTCTCGGTTATGATACGGTTTACTGAAACTAAAAGACTGTCAGCACCTCTGGTTCACTCAGTGAAAACAACGCAAACGTTGATTCGCAACCGCTTGCTGAAGAACAATTTTCATAAAGTAGACGCTTGCTCATGTCATAAGAACATAAGTTTAGTATTGGTATAGGTTTTCATTTTTACTCTTATACAAATTTCGCCGCATCAGCTTAAAACTTGAAGCTTGGCAGCCGTTGGGGCGGGCTCACCGGCTAGGTCTGGGGACACTCAGCTCACCTTGACCAGAAAAGTTGAAGTTTTCTGACTAAGGTACGCAAGCTAATGTTCAAATACCCATTATTAAATGTATAATAAACATTCGTTTACCCTAATGGACCATCGAGTTTTGAATTGGGAAGGAAACGTGCAAATTGAGCACAATCTATGCGTTTTCATCGCAGAGAACAGAGAGAAAAAGAAGCGACAGAAGTACCCGGTCAGTGCTGCATGGCGAAGACTTTCGAGAGTAATAAATTCTTCACAGCAATAAACTGGAGAAGCGCAGGAGCTACGAGCTATCAAATCTCAGCAGATACTAAGCATACGACGAGGTCAAACGCAGAAAGAGACCGAAGGTAATATTGGAGTGCTTCCCAGGTGGGTTCTCGGTGTGGAGTCATTGTTGGACAGTAAGCGAAGCTCACCAGCAGCTAGACTCAGCTTGCTACTTGGTCTGCGTCTCGTCACGCTCGTATTGTAATGCGGCAAGCAATTTCCATGTGATTTTATGGGCATAAGCTAAAAAAATAAGCCCGTAGGAGCGGCAATGGCTCACTCGACTCAGTTTTTGGTTTTCATTATGACTGGCTAGTATGTAAAGAAAAGTATTAAACTACATAGTTTTGAATCTGCATGAGTCCACCAGTCCACCCGTAAGTTCGTAAACACAAGTTAACGAGGTTACTTGTAATTTGTGCCCCTTTTGATTTTATATCTTTAAAATGATGGCACATTAATGGTACTTGTTATTTCAAGAATTTCAGGGAGATTATTTGGTGATTTATACATATATGTAATATATATATATATATATATATATATATATATATATATATATATATATATGTATATATATATATATATATATATATATATATATATATATATATATATATATATATATATATATATATAAAGGTTGTACTTGCACTCTCAAAGTCGAAATTAGGAATTTAGATATAAAGTAGGAACAATGAGGATTTTAATCAGCACATCAATTAGTTGCTCAAGCAAATAATGAAGAATATATGTCAGTGTATCTGATAAAACGAAAGAGCCTTGGTCGGTTTGGTCAGGCAGGGGCAATTATATACAGTTCGATGAATAATGGCGGTTGAGCCTTCGCACAGATATTCTCTTATGGGCACGTTCTTATTTTTGAATTGAATGTAGTGAGCCAGCGAAAAATTATGGGTAAGCGCAAATACTAAAAGTAAACCCAACACATAATTTGTAAAGTCTCTGGGACGTTTGCGTTACCATGGTAAGCTAAATGATACAATTGCACCGACCTTCATGGCAACAAAGTGTGCTGAGTGGGTTTTGCTGACTGCCAATTTGAAAGTGAAAGCTCAATCGCATATTGACTTTGGCCACCAAAACAGCGTTTAGCGAGTTAATGTAAACAAGTAATAGTCCCAGTTGACACAATCGTTGTCCTACAATTTTTGCAAGCGATGGGACAATGCCGTTTCGTAGTTGTTTGGTCATTTATTATTCGACGACGTGCAGTCCTAGATTAATAGTGATCCTTACTATGCTACTGCAGAACTACCCCGTGTGATTAGCAGTTGATACCAAATGCTTAGAAGACAGCTTTAACCAGCTGCAGTCGCTAGAATTTTCTATGCAGATGCTGTCTTAAAAGACGAGTATAATTTAGGACTCCAGTAAATTCATTTCGAGATTGCAAAATCTCTGATTATCTGCCCTAGCTGAGCTAGCCGAACGAGCGATTCCCAACGCAGTCTTATTGATCTGATACTTAGAAACGTGCAATCAATAATATATGCGACACAGAGCAGCATCCTCTTTTATCAGGACTGCCCCCAATGTAGTCAGCGAAACAAGTGTCACGCTCAGAGAATGCTATCATACGCGCTGACAGCGTGCTAAGAAAGTTAGCTTTCACTCCTGTGGTGCCGGAGGGGGTTAGCGACTGGCCTCATGCGAGGCTAAACCAACAGATCACTTATACAGTCGTCGGTAAAATGTTTATGGTCTTGCAAGAGGATGTTTGAGCAGCTCAAGTGTGCACTGAAGCGGCCGAAACACTTCAGCCTCAGTCAGACCAATCAAGGCTGACTGGCCCATTCGATTTGCTTCCTCTGACAGTAGCGACAGTCTAGATGATTTATAATAAAAAATAATAATAAAAATAATGATTGCTAAAGCATCCTCAGAGAACTCAATGTATTTCAAGGCGCTTTACATTTTTGAAAAGGAAACACAATCAAATGGTTAGTAGTAGCATGCTCACTAAACAACAAGAATAACATGGTTAGGGGTGACATGCACAGCATCAGCATGCATAGTGTGTTTGGTGGCAGCATGCTCAATGCCAGTACGCATAAGCATATAAGGGTCAAATCACAGGGACCCACTGAATGCTGTGCTAAATAGATGTCTTTAGCTTCTTTTTAAATGTGGTCAAGTCAGGGCAAGTCGGGATTGAGGTCCAGGCTTTGGGAGCATACAAACTAAATGCACGGTCTGTAAAGGATTCGATGTTTGTACGAGGTATAGGTAAACACTTAGATTCCGCAAAGAGGGTGTTACTATGCTTAGCCTGGTGGAGCAGTTGATCTAATTGGTAGGATGGAGCCAAACAATTAAGCAACCCAAAAGTGAGTGACACAATTTTGAAGTCGATGCGTTGCTTGACTGGTAGCCAGTGCAGGTCAGCAAGAAGTGATGTGATGTGACAGCGACGACGCTCACGACAGTCAAGCCTAGCTGCAGAGGTTTTCGCCAACTGTAAGCCCTGCCCTGGCTGCATAGGCCGGTAAACAAGCAAGAGTTGACTTACAGAAGTCAAGACAGGATGTTGCAAATGCATAGACCAACTTAGATGTAGTATTTCTGTCTCAACGAGCCCGATTTTTTTTCAAAGTTACGGAGCTGAAGGTAGGTAGACTTGATTGTGGAGCTGATTCGGCCGTTTATCAAAATGTCACTTCGGAACATGACACATAGATTGCGTGCAGATTCAGCGGGATATATATATATATATTTATATAGAGCCCCAAAAGAACTTAATCTCTATTCAGGCGCTTCACATATGCCAAGGGGCTCAAGCCCACGACCTCAGCCATACCTTGGTCGGGGCAAGCACCTTAACCACTGACCAAACCAGCTTGGCAGTTATGGTGGTTGAACCAATTTTGAGCGTTGGCCTTTCCGATTTCTGAATTACACTTGGTTTGCCCATAACTAGTAAGCTAGTTTTATCACCATTAAGCTCACAATTTAATTGCAGCTAAGCTTCATGAGTTAATCAAGTTGCAGCTAAATTGATCATTATGAATACTGCTTTCTCCTGCTCACTCACATCATTGAGAGAGAGCAGGAGAGAGAGAGAGAGAGAGAGAGAGAGAGAGAGAGAGAGAGAGAGAGAGAGAGAGAGAGAGAGAGAGGAGAGAGAGGGAGAGAGATAGAGAGATAGAGAGAGAGAGAGAGAGAGAGAGAGAGAGAGAGAGAGAGAGAGAGAGAGAGAGAGAGAGAGAGAGAGAGAGAGAGATAGAGAGAAAGAGAGAGAGAGAGAGAGAGAGAGAGAGAGAGACCCGGAGAAAAAGACCCACACTTTTTAAAGCAACTTAGTCTGCTGCATTGAAGCGCACGAAGGTATCGTGTGAATGTAATGTATTCGACTCTCTCCTGTGTCCGCCCGTGCGTATTTAGAATGGGTAGGACGTCCATATTTTTAGCACTTGCCTCTTGGCAGATTATTTCAGCTACACAGGAAATCAATTCGGTCTGCAATTTTTCTAAATTGCCGTTCGCTGATCTTGCTTGCCGATCGTTAAAGAGGCCAAAGGTATCACTTATACAAAGGTATCATTATAATAGGATCTTTCAAAAATGTTTACTTTGGTGCGAAATGAACTGATGGATGCGAGACTGGGTGCTATTGCATATAAGCGAATGATGGTGGTGGTGGGATGAAGACGAAGGTTGGCCAACAAGCGAGTTGTGGTGCGGTAGATAACGGCTGTAGTATATGACGGCAACGCAAGCGCGCGAGCGTACATGCGGATACAATAGCTGTCGTAGAAGCACTCCTGAGCGCTAGGAAAAAAGAGAGGAAGAGAGAGTAAGCGAGAAGACACGGAGAGAGGCAGAAGGAGAGAGAGAGAGAGAGAGAGAGAGAGAAAGAGAGAGAGAGAGAGAGAGAGAGAGAGAGAGAGAGAGAGAGAGAGAGAGAGAGAGAGAGAGAGAGAGAGAGAGAGAGAGAGAGAGAGAGAGAGAGAGAGAGAGAGAGAGAGAGAGAGAGAGAGAGGGAGGGAGGGAGGGAGAGAGTGCGAGGAGAGAAAGGGAGAGAGGGTGGATAACGTAAACACTTTCCTGTGGACAAGAAGAAAGTAGTTCGCTACAGGGCTACAGGGACAAACGCTGACTCATTGCTATCGTATATCGCTCGGTGAGCCGATACGGCCCGAATGCAGTACCAAACGAACGGGTACGCAGCCAGTGCGCCCGTTGGGACGGGCGGAGAGGTGTGAGTCCGGCTGGAGAGGAAAAACAGTGGTGATGCGGTGTAGCGGCGCCCACAAGCGCACTGAAAAGCTTAACCTCGTCTACGTAGGGAGTAAACCTACCTTATCACCTCCGAGACTTTTAAAAAAAGTGATATGGTTAGTGCTGCGCTCAGGATATCGAGTACTGCGTCGCTGCAAGTAGCGTGTTTCGAGCTTCAGCTCTCTTCCCATTACAAGCATTAGCCGCTACTTATACTACCGAGGGTAGCATTGACAGACACACCCAAAACAGACACTGTTTCTTATATGCTTAAATGCAGACACACACACACACATATATATATATATATTTATATATGTGTGATCTGAGAAGTATGGCCTTGAAATCAGCATGATGCATTCGTATATATAGCGCTAGAAATCAGCTGTGCTCCTCTCATATCTATGGGCACCAAAGGCCTGCGACCGTGACCTATCAAAGCGGTCTGCTGTTGGCGGCCGGGAGGATTTTCACGGGACGCCACCGAGACAGCGGGAGCGAGTTTTTGCTTGATAATGTTTACAAGACATTAGCATTTCACAGTTACAAGTAGTTGATCTACATTCCAAGTGGAGCTATGACTGAGCTTTGTCGCTAGCAGGCGATTTTATTTGGAGCTATCAGGAAGAGCTGCTTGTAGGCTTGACCAAGTTCGGATGAACATTTCAATCAATTGCTCTCCTATAACTCAAGTAGGGTGCTAAGGTAAGCTATTGGTTTTGGGTTTCGTTCTTTAAATGAAACTTAAAGATGCCTTCAAAGCTTTCATCGATGTCCTCGTGCTGTATTGCATGCTGACACTGTGCAGGCGGCCACCAGCCATGCTTGCATGCTGACCCAGTGCATGTCACCCTAACCGTGTTATTCTGGTTGTTTATTGAGCATGCTACCACTAATCATTCGATCGTTTTTATTTTGCAGCAATGTAAAGCGCCGAGAAAGAGATCGAGTTCTCTGAGTGTGCTTTATCAAGTGTATTATTATTAGTATGGCTTTATTAAACCGATTCATGACTCTCAGCGGCATTAAATAAGCAAAGATGATCACATCCACTGACTATTAGCTCAAAGTGACACTGCTACTTCCAGTCCATAACTCAGTAATTGATATCCCAGGCGGAAGCTTGTTTTGCCACAAAATGTTGATTAATAATAATAGTAAGTGTTTTAGAGCGCACCTTAAAACAAACGAATCTCGAACAAGCCCCTCCTCATCTGATGATTTACCAGCTCTGGTAAGGTCAAGGCTCATCCTCCTTCGGGGTTAAAATTGGTTTACTCACCTACCACTAAACAGTGTTTAGTTATGAAAGTCTGTGTAGGGGTTATGCATCAACCTGTGTTTGCTGAGACGTGTTCTTATTATGTATTGATAATAATAATAACAATAATAAGTTTAATATAGCCCCCTCAGAAAACTCAATCTGTTTCTAGGTACTTTACGTTTGCCCCAAAGGAAGCACGATGGAAGGGTTAGTGGTAGCAGGTGTAATAAACAACAGGAATAACATGGTAAGGGTGACATGCACAGTTTCAGCATGTAAGTATGGCTAGTAGCAGCATGCACAGTGTCAGGTCGCATAAAGACATACAGGGCAAATCACAGGGACCCACTAATTGCTGTGATAAATAGATGCATTTCTAGTTTCCTATAAAATGTGGTCAAGTCAGCAGATGCCGTGATGTAAGTTGGGAGTGAATTCCTGGTTTTGGAAGCATATGAATTAAAGGCACGGTCTCCAAAGGATTTGAGGTTTGAAGGAGGTATAGGTAAACAATTAGATTCCAAAAAACATGTGTACGATACTTAACCTGGTTGGGAGTGTATATCTGTTAGTTAGGCTGGAGCCAATGACTGAAGGGACATAAAAGTTAATGGCAGAACCTTGAAGTCAATGTGTTGCTTGACTGGGAGTCATTCCAGGTCGGCGAAAGTGATGCAATGTGGCTACTGCAATGCTTATGACTCAATGGGCTACTACTAACGAAGTTGATTCACATTAGAGGCTTTCATAAATCGTGATTCGTCCCAATTTTCCAAAAATCCACCCCATTTTACAAGATGTGGATCATTGTAATGATAATAATAATAATAATAATGCAGTTGGTCATATCATGAAGACCTTGAATTCACAAGGCACTATCTGTTAATCAATTTCCTGTCAAGTTACCTAAAGGACATAAGATATAGTTGCATAAGAGTTTTAAACGGAGTCTCATATTTTTCTAGTTATCTATGAGGTGGAGATGAAAATGTCTTATGTCAACTGCCTGTAAGTGAAAGAATCAATCGCTAATTCATTGTCGATGTGTGATCTAAAGGACTAGACTGTCTACCTCGGCGGCATGCAACAAATCTAACTAGCTCCTTGATTGTATCTAGGCTGGATTACTGCTATTTCATTTCGGCTGGGCTTCCGAAAAAAGCTAGTAGGTCACTGCAGCTGGTGATGAGTGTGATTGTAAGGCTTGTCAACAACTCTCACATGATCAGTCATATATCTCCTTTGCTAAAGGAGCTTCGATGGCTGCTAGTTGATTTACTGATAGAGACCATTTTTTAACTTGACCACTAAGTCTGAGCATGCATTGCTTGCCCCTTCACATTAAGCTGAACTTCTGGAGAAGTTTCATCCACCTTATGCCCTCAGGTCCTATATGGGAAGTTAATTAGCTGTTCCATTTATCTGGTTGATGACAGGTGACGACGGATATTTTCGCTCCAAAGGTTTTTAACTGTGCAACTCACACCCACAGCACTTGGAATATTTTAGTACTTATATTCCTGCTGCCGGCTGGGGCACATCATCTGATGTCATGTCATGTCATGTAACTTCGCGTATGCATCTCCGTCTGTAACTCCACAAAGCCATTAAAACTTGCCATCAGTCTATAAACTGAGTAGTGGAACAGTAAATTTATTGTCCACACAGGACCTGAGGGTACGAAGAGGCTGAAACTGGTACATCAGTTCAGCTAGGTATGGATTAGCGAATCCGACTTATGGGTGAGCATAAGAACTTTGCTCTGTATCCATTGATTAACAGGCAGCCATCCAAGCTCTTTTAGCAAAGGAGATACGTGATCAAGCCTCTGGGACTTCAAGACTAGCCTTGCAGCCATATTCAGAGCCAGCTGCAGCCTCCCAGTTGCTTTTTTTGATAGCCCAGTCAAAAGAGAATTACAATAATCAAGCCGAGACAGAACTAAGGAGCTAGTCGAGTTTTTTGCAAGCCACCGTGTAAGACACAGCTCCTTATCTCTGGTAGGGATCGGACGTGATGGCTAGCAGTAGAAGCAGTCTTTTGAATGAAGCTTTCCAAATTTAGGCAGCTGTCGAAAAAGACAACTGTATTTCGAGCACGTGGAGATGGTCTCACAAAAGAATCACCGGTTAGAAGAGCAAAGCCTTTATAATCCAGCCACATGCTTAATGTGTCCTATGAGCAGCAGTTTAGTTTTATCGTCATTTAGTTTCAAGAAATTTTCCGACATCCAGGATCGAATGTCGGCAAGGCTCCAGCCGTTCTGAACTGAACACATAAAAAAACTGAAAAAATTCTATGATACTCACTTTCTCTACTGTATTGCTGACCCAGCCACGTTTCTCACATTCACTTTGTTGCTTGAGATAAGTCAGTATGGCACTGCATGAGTAATGAGAGGGTCGTCTTTGATCGTTATGCAAGTGACACAGCAATGCTATTTTTGCTGTTACGTTTGACTGCTGCTGTTGTAATTGGTTCAGACGCATTTCGTGCGATTAATGGTTGCTATTTTGTGAACCCTTTTGTTTGCTGCTCGTTTTAATTGGCATACTCATCCACGTCCACGTGCCGATGTCTTCAGCACCATCATTTGAAACCTCCCGTATGTAATACGCCGGGCGTAACCATAGGGTGTATCCTCGGCGCATGGGTGACCGGCTTACTGGGCTGCTTCGTCAGCCATGGACCAGGGATACAGCGCGCGGCTACCCGCCATCCTGCGATGGTGCTGAAGAAGAGAGGAACCAGTGCACGCTCGAGTACGCAGCCTAGTGCGCCAATTACATCAGCAGTGGGCATGCATTACAGCAATTGCCCAGCCATTGGCTGGTAAGGTGCAAGCACATACAAGTTCGCTAAAGACGAGTCTTCCTTTTAACAGATACTTAGTCTTTGTGGCTTTGTCGAGTTAGATACGGAGATACATTAGGCTGACCTATAGTAGTCCTTAGCAGCTCTGAATTTGTTGTCAGCGATGATTTTTCTGCTATGGATAGTCAAAAACATGAGTTGACTCCTGCTTTAAGAGCGATACTATATTCGAAAAAAGTTTAGTTTACTTTGCTCTGTGTATTGCTCGATAGCTATCAGTTTTGCTTATGGTGGACCTGCTTAACGGTGTCGTCCTTCCAAAAGTTTACTGCTGCGTTGGCCACCCAATAGGAGGCGATAGTTTGCCAAAGTATAAAAATAAAAAATAAATATAAAGAAATATAAGGAATTCTAAAACACTGGCTTGACATGACTCTATCAATAATCAGTAGCCAGATTGCAGGACTCCACTTCACTCGCCAAATGCCAACAGCTGCGCCTACTTTTGCGCCATTTTGAGATCGCGAGCTAGGTGGCAAAGTACCTGCGTGGACGTCGCTTACGTTGGCGTTGCTTGCACTGGGTATCTTCATCATTCATCATCTTAATCATTGGAGAAGAAACCTGTTGGTTCCGGTAATGTTCTTTTTCTTTAAATTTGTCATAAAATGTGCTGCATCACCTTAGCTGCAATGTAAGCTCGGGAAAAAGCAGGGTTGGCTTTAACTTACTATTTTTGTAGAGGTTTCCCTATCATAGCCGTTGTGTAAATGCAAGAATTGTGTCAAAATGTGTGAGAAAGCAGTTAAAGTATTACCACAACGGGTAAATTCTGCGTATGTGCTTTTTTCGCTTGCCGGGTAAACCTATCCTCCCGGATTAAGAGTTGGGTTGCATACTCACGGCTCTCTGCATGTAGGAGCCGGCCTATAAAGATGTCGTCAGCTTCTTTAGCCTTGCTACTTTTAACAGTGTGCTGGGATTTGAGTAATGATTGGTTCGTGTACAACATCAGTATTTGTATGGAAAACCGGTTGTTTGCCTGTGCCTGTAAGCCGTTTTTTAATGTATCCAGCGATCAAGCAAAACCTTAGTGAGGAAGGTAAGATTCTGAAATCTCACTAACAGTGCTCTAAAAACCCAGAGTGCGAGGAACTTACATTTGGTTGGTCTACAGCAAGTGTTTTGTAACCGTTGCAGACGACGAAGAACCCGATGAACATCGCTAGGTGCTTCAGGCTAACTATACTCAGAATTTTTTGCTGTAGCAGTAGTCCTTCCATTGCCTGGCAGTCAGGACTAGATTGGCTGAAATTGGTATACAAGTCGCCGAGCAGGTGCCGCTAATGGCTAGATTGCAAAAGCTCTTCGTGCTAGTATTGGACTAGTAGCTGTTATTTCTCAAGCTATATTCTAAGCTGTCCTCATTTACACCACTAGCTCAAGGTGGTTTAAAGTGGTCAAGGTGGCTGGGCATGTGCATTGCTGTTGCTTCTAATGCTCGATTAGAGTTTAATATTATATAGCTTGAGCATTCCTAGATGTAGCTGACCCTAATGACCACTAATTCTTCGTGCGTCAGGGTAGATCTGAAGCACAACTTCTGTCCTAGTGTCTCGAGAATTAGTGTTTTACCTGGTTCCTTAAATTCAGAAGACTCTGCTTGCTGTTGGCTCAATAAATTTAATAATCAAGATCGGCAGGGAAGCAATATCTTTCTTGTACAAGTAACTGCATTTCTTTTCTGTGTTTATGGATTCAAAGGCCACAGGAAACAGTTTTTAAAATGCCCCAATTTTTCATCCTACTATTTCATGGGAACCCAACTTTGGATCCTATAGATTCCTCCAACAGGGAATAAATGTGAGAACTGCCTGTTTATTTAGCATAGTGCTTTCTGACCCTATGCTTCACCAGCTTCTGAGATGAAATATTGGCCTTGCAATGTGATTGCTATGATGTTGCCACACTGGCTCATCGCACCACTGCTGTTTGCCAGGCCGTGGTTATTATAGATGTAGCAGTGCCTGTTAGGTGTTGAAATTATTAGACAGATGCCATCCATTAGCTTACAGTTACCCGTATGAAATAGCCTTTTGCTTATATAAGATTACAAAATTTACTGCTACGGTTAGTTTGGTTATGTGTGTTCTCGTGCATTGCAAGAGAGTGGGAGTCTTCAAGAGCTTGAGCATCTACAGAAGTGTGAGCATCTGCAAGACAGTGAGCGTCTGCAAGAAGTGAGCCTTTTCAAGACAGTGAGCATCTTCTGAACAACGAGGCCTTCAAGATAGTGAGCGTCTGGGGGACAGTGAGAATCTATGCTACAGTGAAGAGTTTTCAGGACAGTTAGCTTCAGCAGGACAATTAAGCTCTGCAGGACACTAAGGTTCTGCAGGTCAGTGACCATCGACTGCATAATTAGTGTCGACAGGACAGTGAGCAACAACGGGCGGTTAGCACCTTCCGGACAGTAAGCATCGTTAGGACGGCGACCGGCTGCAAGAGAGTGAGCATTTGCAGGAGAGTGGGGGCCGGCAGATGCTTGAGCATCTGCAGGAGCTTAAGCCTTTGCAAGACAGTAGGGGCATGCATGACAATGAGATTCTGCAGGACAGTGAGAATCTGCAGGACAGTGAGAATCTGCAGGATAGTCAGAGTTTGCAGGACAGTCAGAGTCTGCAAGACATTCCGAATAGCCAGGATAGCCATCATATGCAAGGCAGTCAGAATCTGTATGATAGGCAGCACCTGCTGGACAGTCAGCGTCTGCTGGACAGTCAGCGTCTGCTGGATCACGAGCTTCTGCTAGATCGCGTGCTTCTGCTAGATCGTGAGCTTATGCCAGATCGTGAGCTTCTGCTAGGTCGTGAGCTTCTGCTGGAAAGTGAGCATCTGCTAAAAAATGTTTGTCATCAGGACAGTGAGCGCCTGCGGGAGTGTGAGCGCCTGCCTGCGGGAGTGTGAGCGCCTGCCTGCGGGAGTGTGAGCGCCTGCCTGCGGGAGTGTGAGCGCCTGCCTGCGGGAGTGTGAGCGCCTGCCTGCGGGAGTGTGAGCGCCTGCCTGCGGGAGTGTGAGCGCCTGCCTGCGGGAGTGTGAGCGCCTGCCTGCGGGAGTGTGAGCTGCAGCTGGACAGTGAGCTGCAGCTGGACAGTGAGCTGCAGCTGGACAATTAGCAACGCCAGGGCAGCGAGCAGCAACAGGGCACTTAGCGCCTGCAGGACAGTGAGCACCTGCAGGATGGTGAGCATGTGCAGGGCAATAAGTGTCAGCAGAAAATAGTGACTTCCTGCTGAACGAGTGAACGCCTGTAGGACGAGTGACTGACTTCCGGTCGAGTGAACCTCTGCAGGACAATGAGCTTGTGCAGGACAGTGAGCATCTGCAGGACAGTTAGAGTCTGCAGGACAGTTCGAGTCAGTGGGACGGTGAGCTTTTTCATTACGGTGGGCTTCTGTAGGACAGTGAGAATCTGCCGGACAGTGAGAATCTGCAGCACAGTGAGTGTCAGCAGGACATTGAGATGTTGCAGGACATTGAGATGTTGCAGGACAGCGAGTGTCAGCAGGACAGTTAGGTTCTGCAGGACAGTGAACAATGACAGGACGGTTAGTGTCTGCTGGATCGTGAGCGTCATTTGGAAAGTGTCTGCTGGAAAGCAAGCTTCTGCAGGACAGTGAAATTCTGCAGGATAGTGCCAATTTCTAGGACCGCGAGAATCTGCAGGACAGTGATCATCTGCAGTACAGTGAGCATCTGCAACACAGTGAGCTTCAACAGGACAGTAAGCTTCAGTGGGGTAGTGAGCACATTTCAGGTCAGTGGGTGCTTGCAGGGAGCCGGCAGGACGATGCTTGCCGGCAGGACGATGCTTGCCGGCAGGACGATGCTTGCCGGCAGGACGATGCTTGCCGGCAGGACGATGCTTGCCGGCAGGACGATGCTTGCCGGCAGGACGATGCTTGCCGGCAGGACGATGCTTTCCGGCAGGACGATGCTTGCCGGCAGGACGATGCTTGCCGGCAGGATGGTGTGCGCAGGCAGGACCGTGATCTCCAAGGCTATAGTGAATGTCAGCAAGACCGTGAGCATTAGTGCTACAGCAAGCATCAGCAGCAGCATGAGTATCTGATGGACAGTGAGGTTCTGCTGGAAAATTAGCATCAGGATGACAGTGAGCATCTACAAGGGCTTGAGTGTCTGCAGGAGAAAGAGTGTCAGTAGGAGAGTAAGCGTCAACAGGAGAATGAGGAGAAAGTGGTGCCAGTGCTTAAAAATTATTGTCTGAAGGAAAACTGTCGAGGAAGAGATTGAGTTTTCTGAGTGCACTATATAAAATGTATCATCATTATTAAAAAAGTGTCCACCTGTGGGACAAGTGAATGCATAAAGGACAAAAATGCACGACAGACAAGTGAGCACGCGAGGCACAGCTGAGCACCTGCAGGACAAATCAGTGCCTGAGGGAGGATTGAGCTTCTGCAGAAGCATGAGCCTGTGGAGGATAGTGAGCAAGGACATACAAGTCACAGAGCACCTGCTTGACGATCGAGCCCATTGCTGGACAAGTGACAATTAGCTTTGGCTGGACAGTGAGCCTTTCCATTACAGTGCACCACAGCAGGGCAGTGTGCTACAGCAGGGCAGGGCAGTGAGCCCACTGCAGGGAAGGCCATTGAGTTACAGCAGGGCAGTGTAGTACAGCAGTGAACCACAGCAGATCGGCAGCCGCAGCAGGACAGTGAGCCACAGCAGGGCAGTACAGTGAGCCACGGCAGGGTAGGGAGCCACTGAAGGGCAGTGAACCACTGCCCTGCCGTGAGCCACGGCAGGGCAGTGTATCACAGCTGGGCAGTGTACCACAGCAGAGTAGTGTACCACAGCAGGGCAGTGAGCCACGGCAGGGCAGTTAGAGACTGAAGGGCAGTGAGCCGCCAAAGGGCAGTGAGCCACGGCAGGGTAGTGTACCACAGCAGTGCACTGTGCCCAGCAGTGCAGTGAGCCACCACAATGCAGTGTGGCACAGCATTGTAGTGAGCCACGGCAGGGCAGTGAGCCACAGCAGTGCAGTGAGCCAGTGCAGTGCCGTGAGCCACGGTAGGGCAGTGTACCACAGCATAGCAGTGTACCACAGCAAGGCAGTGAGCCACGGCAGGGCAGTGTGCCACAGCAGAGCAATCTGCTGCAGCAGGACCATGTGCGACAGCAGGACCATGTACATACTCTTGCAAACAGTCATTGTCTGCACGACTATCTGTCTGAAAGGCAGTGTGCAGTTGCGAGACAGTTCTTGACTTCGCGATGGTGATTGTTGCACGATAGTGAGCTGGAAATTGGTAGGGTTTCTTGGAATGTCAGGCTTTGCTGGACTAGTGTCTGCCTGACTGAGGAGTCTGCGTCCAAGGGACAAGTGAAGGCCTCAGGGAGGAGTGAGGGCTTGGTGCACGAGTGTGCTCCTGAAGGACGATTGAGCATGGCCGGGACGTGTGAGCATCTCGTGGGCTAGTGAGCAACTGCCCGACTAGTGAGCGTCTGCATGACAAATTAGCATCAGAAGGAACATGTGAGGCTGCAGGTGTATAGGTGCTGGTTGCTGTGCCGACATGCATGTCAAGAACGCGTGTTTGAACTGGCACCTAATACTTGTAAAAATGTGTGCGCAGCAGTGAATTGTGGTGAGTGGCCCTTGCCTAATGCTTAGAGATAATATCTAAGGTTACTAATAATGGATGTGACACACTTAGAGAACTTTATCTTTATCCAATTTCGTAACAAGCCTAAGGTTTGGGCCCTCGGCCGTGATCGCCTAAGGTGAGGCCTTAGCCCCAGGGTTAATTCTGGTCGGCATAATAATTACAGCAGATTTGTACCATCATATAACAATTGATTCTCATTCACTGTGCAATGCAAATGCTTTACCTTTGAGGTCGGTAAACTCTTGCTTTAAGGCCAGATCTCCTAACTAGTACTCCAGGCCAGTCTTAAGCTCACCCCTTTTTATTTATAGTTGGATCCTAGTTAATTGCTTTTTCGTGGTTTTGTTGCCTGTCGTTACTGTTGATAGCAGCTTAAGCTGTGGCCTGCATTTATATTTAGAGTTGATGTCGTGTGCTTGTATGAAGTAGAAGCACCTTACTGGGTGAAATGATACGTGTCTACTCCTATAACTGCCATGTCTGTATGTTCTTCTGTTACGACTGCTTGTTCGTTTGGCAACACCCCATCGTATGCCCCTTGGACTGGGCGTGGTTTCCTGTCGACTTACATACCTTTCTTGACCTCCTGAAATGGCCTAGCAGTCCATCAAGTTTGCCGGTACCTGCTTCACACGAAGCAAGTTCAATAAATTTAATGTTACAATGTGGTAATATAAAGCCATTATATTGCTGCTGAAAGTTTTGCTAATCGGTATGTTGCTTGGCGGTGGTTGTCTTTTGCATGCTCTTTTGAAAAATCTCAGCCAAATATTTAGTTTGCCAACTAAGCTTTCATGTGTCTCTGTCTGCACTTTCATAAAGCCACAAAGACTATGTTGGTGTTATGCAGGAACGTTTGCTATAGAGAACTCGAAGTGGCTTGTGGTGTGAATCGTGTAGCCAACAGTTTCCTTCTCATGCAACAAAGAGAACAAGTTACGGATTCGAGGTACTGAGTAGCATACGAGTACCAGCTCAGGACGGCTGGAGAGGACATGCCAATGTTGACATCTGGAGAAAAGTTTTAAGTATACAGTATGAATAGAGGGGAAACCCATGCTATTCCTTTAGGGCAGCAAAACTTATCCTCCAGTTTGCTTGGCATATGCTTAGGAGATTTATATGTTTGTACTTATCAAATATGTTGGTTTGTTATAATTATACTTATCTCAGCAGAAGTTGAGTAAATTGTTTTATTTTTGTCAATGCAGGCTTGATATTTTGATCGCGCAGCCAGCCGTGAGGCTAGCGAAGGCATTTTACCAAGGTAGCTGAGAGGAATGAACAGCAAGGTCTAATACTTGGGCTCGGCAGGCAGGATCAATTAGTTTTCTTACTTATCACACATGCGTAAATTTATCATGGCTTTGCTCTGGTGACTACATGCTCTGCCACTAGCATATTTGTCTGCTGCGAGAGTTATGTTGGTTTGAGAGCACTTCCTAGCATTTTTATATAACTGTCAAAAGTGAGTTTTCGTGCTCTAATTGTCCACCAGATACGTTGCTATATTTTCTGTACACGAGCATAATGCTTGTAGGTTGTTTTTACAAATCTTTGATTCCATCTTTTGAAAAATTATCATAATTATGGTACCAAGGACATGGGAGTTCTGTGTGCTGCCTTTGAAAAGCACCACTTATTAGTAAAGCTGACCGGATTACTAGTTATGGGCAAACCCAGTGCAATTTTAGAAATTGATGAACTTTATGCCCAAACTCTGCACTGCCAGCATATTTTCTCTTGCATGTGCACGAAATATACATGTTCTGTTCCAAAATGACCTTTCACAGGACAACGAAATTGGCTCCCCAGTAATGCTGGCCTACTTTCACCTGCATAACATTGCTAGAACTCAGGCTAGCTTTGACACGGATAATACATCCAAATTGGTCCATTCATTTGTAATATCCTCTCTCGACTTTTTAATCTCACGACGTACTGGTTTACCGACCTGTTAAATCAGGTACTTGCAGTCGGTGCAAAACTATGCAGTTAGGCTTTTCTACCGTTAGCAGTCATTGCCGTGTCACACCACTTCTTGCCAACCTACGCTGGCTCCCAGTCAAGCAGCGTACCAACTTCAAGGTTCTGCCACTTTTAGGTCTTTTCATTCTCCATCTCTAGCCTACTTATCAGAAAAACTCCCACTCAAGGCTATGCATACTAACACCTGATTTTCTGAAGTAAATCATTTAGCCTTACTTCGTCCAAATCTAAAATCTTTTAGAAACCGTGCTTTCAGCTAGATGCCTCCACAACCTGGAACTTACTCTCAACTGATGCTAAGACATCCATCACTTGCCGACGTTCAGAAAAGGTCAAAAATTACCTGTTGCGATATTATTTGGTGATTCTTTATCATTTGCTTTTTATGTGCTTATGCGTGCTGACACTGTGTGTGCTGCCACTAACCGCATGGATATTTTATTGTGCATGTCACCCTAACTGTGCTTTTCTCAATGACATTGTGGTCATTACCACTAACCATTTGATCACAATTCCTAAATAGAGCATGTAAAGTGCCTAGAAAAAGATTCTGTTCTCGGTGGGCATTATTCAAATTTATTATCAATATTGTTTTTATCTCGACCTCTATTTTGAAGGATGCTGCCGTCGTTAGAAATTGCAGTTGTCGGGAGCTGCAGAGAAATTCACAGTTGCTCCTACCTGTCTTGCAGATGTAATGTATCTTGTAATGTATGTATCTTTTCATGTAACTGTATGAAGCCACACAGACTATGTGAGGGTTAAGCAGGAGTTTTTTTATAGCCCTCTTAAAGATTCAGCTGCTTTCGGTGCGTGTTCGGTAGCCAACAGACTTCACTTTACGAAACAAAGAGAAAGCAGGTAGCATAGCACAGTCAGGAGAGCAGTTGAGGTAGTGCATAACATGAAAGTAGCTGGGTAGGACGGCTGGAAGGAAAGTATGTGCCTTAGTCGGTAGCAGGAGAGCAGTTGTGTAAGAATCGTGGAAGCGATTTCCACTGTCTAAGAGCAAAAGCTTCTGTCGTCAACGGTCTCTAAGTTGAGGAATGGAACAATTTACTGTCCATATAGGACCCCAGGGCACGAGGATGCTGAAACTGGTGTAGCAGTTTAGCTAGGTATGGAGGAGCCAAGCCGCAGTTGGCCTTGTGGGTCAGAAGAACTTTGCTCTTTATTCTCTGAACAACCGGCGTTGTAGACAGTAGGGCTACCACTTTTCGTACCTGTGCAGCAGTGCGAACCACTAGTGCACCAGTCATTACGTTTGTAAGATCATAAAAAAAGCAAAAGGTTGCGAATCAAGTTATAGCCGTTGGATTGCAAGCATTTGTAGCTGTTTTTACAATTCTATAGAGGCAATGTTGGATTCATACATAACCATAGTAACCTTTTCTGCACATGCCCTTGATGTTTCGCAGTTAGACTAAGCATCTCTTGTGTAGCTTAAAAGTAATTAATGCGATTCATGTCTACAGTACCCTAGGAGATTTTAATCTCTATTCAGTAGCCTAAAGTATGCCACAGGGGCTTTAGCCCACGGCCTTGGTCGTCAAATACATTCAGCTTGACCTAGGTCGGGGTGAGCACATTAATCAGTAGCCAAAACCAGCGCGGCAAAGCTAACATTAAATTAATTGCCCTCCATTTTAGATATACAGTTTTTAAATTTTAGACACGAGACTAGAATCCGAGACATTGCCGTTAAGGTTAGCTGCATAGGCTGCTTAGGTTGTTACTGGTTATCCTTAGGAGAGCAGTGGACTTGCATCACTTGAATCTCGACGAAGTTTTGCCAGGCTCTTTGTTCTCGTCAATAAGCTCTGTAAGCTACTCAGCAGAAATCTCTGATAAATACTGGAGAAGGGAATTGGACTATTGTTTTTTACGATCTCTAAATTTGTTCCAAGCTTTTTAAGGATCGGTTGAACGATGAAATGACCTGACTAAACAGCGCGGATACAATGACCAACATACAAAACAGCCCGGAATGAAACAGCCAGCTCGATGAAGTAGATACTTTCGGAATATCTATAATACAAAAACAACTAATAAATAAAAAGTACGCCGTAGATAAATAAGTAATAAAATAGTAAATTGAATTGGTAAAGAACTTTGTTCATGAGCAAAACGTTATTGTGGTTCAAGTAAGAAATTGTAATGTAATGTTCAATCGATAAATTTTGACATAATTTGAATCACAATTTAGATGATCTGAGTGTGTTCAGTTCTAGGGAGGTAACCCAGAAAACCAATGCCATCGTAGGTTGGAGCAAGATTTTGAAGACTCCAATGCCTTCGAAGCTCCTGGCTGCCGGTTACACTTTCCAAACGTGGGATATCGATCTCTATTCTGACCTGTTACCTTAAAAATTATCTGGTGTGGTTGAATACAGGTCTGTCATTGCAATCGAATAGCTTGAATGCCTCAGGTTAGTCGACTTTTAGTCCGAAATTCCTACTTACTGCCATTGACGGGAATTTAGTATTGGGTAATTACCCATGAAAGTTCTGGTCATGCTTTACTTTTTCTTGACCTCTAAGCAGCATTGCATAAAAGTGATTACCAATTCATTTCTGATCATCGATACCTAGCCTGCATGTCGCTGGCTTAATACCGCAGCTTGGTGAACTATATAAGTAGGATATTTAGGCAGTATTACACCCACTGATTGTGGATTTTTGTTTTCTTGTCTTTAGTGATTTTCTCACAGGTTCGTTTACTGTTCCGAAAAAGAAACTCGCATTTCTCTTTAAGGTTGGCCAGTGCTTCGTGTGAGAATTGGTAAGATGAGCTTACTAGTTCGAACTTTTTTATCCGTACCAACGTAAGCCTTGGTCGCTAGTGGAGCATCTTAGTATGAGGGACCAAACTGAGTAGGATCCTGAGGATCTAATCATTTGAGAGCCACTCCAAGAACAAAGATCCAATAGACAGGTCGGTGTTAGGAGAAAAAAAAGTAACATTCAAGTTCAGCAACTTAATTTGAATTCGTTTTGATGCTCAATTGAGAGCCACGAAAGCGCATTTGATAGTGGCTTAATGTGGCAGCTATTTCCTTGACGGTCAGCCAGACGAGCAGCCAGGGCAGACGAAATTTGGCATTTCCAGAAGGTCCTAGTTAATAAACTGGGGTAAACGAGACGAAATATCGCAATCAGTAGCAGTAGTTTAGCTGTACTCTAGCCTAATTGGATCTGATTTTGATACCGTACCTTAGCTAGCAGCAGTTAGTCTCGAAAAGGTAGGCAATGCGTTTTCTTTCTAGTGTGTCTATGGCGTCAATAAAAGTTCGGGTTAGTTTCCGATATTAATTCAAATTCACGCTGGATATATATTATACATTTGTATAGCGCCCTGAAAGAACTTAATCTCTATTCAGGCGCTTCACATATACCTCTGGGCTTGAGCCCACGGCCTCAGCCAGACCTTGGTTGGGGCGAGTACCTTAACCGCTGGAAAAAAAATCGTATGATTTTCCAATGTTAATTAAAATTCATGCTTCTGCAGGATGACGTGCAGCCCAAGACGTTAATTAAGAATTTTTAACCAAGATTCGGCCCATTAATGAGACCTGCAAGCCGGATTAACTGAATAAATCCTTACCAAATTCACAATAATTTAATAAATATCCTGGTGAATTATTAATAACAGAAGACACTCTGGGTCATTTCGTCTTTGCAAAGTATGGCTAATTGTGTATTGAATCACTTGCAATTGATGGAAGCAGCTTACACTGGAACAGGCAATGCAAGTTCAAAGGGATGAAACAGAAGCTTACCGGAACTGATTCCTCTTTCCCTTACGGTCAAACACAGCTTAGTCATTCTCTGCAGTGACCTTGGGTGCATCTGAGTTCCGGACTCTTAGTTCTAATTAGCTGAAGGCTCGGTTACGTAAACCAGCTAGCGTAGCCTGGAAGGGACGGTGTGATAATTGGATCATTTAGAGCTGGTGGGGCGAAGAATGGATGACTGAGGAGGCTGGATGGGGCAGGATAAGCCTCCTAAAGCCATTTTAAAAGACCAGCAAGTCAGACTGAGGATCTAGTGAACGTGTTGGAGTGAAGAACCAATGATTGAGAGGGTCGGCCGGGGATGGGTAGGCCTCTGGAGCCAACTTAAAAAGACCATCAAGATTGATTGAGAATTTTGGAAACGAATTGAGGCTTTCCAGGCATAAAAAAGCTGAAGCAGAAATAGGGATGTAGGAAAGCTATCTTGTTGACTTAATCCAGCTGAGCAGCACAAATTTGTAACAATTGCAGGCATTCAAAGTCACTTTTGGTTTTTCCTGCAGCAAAGCCGGCTTAAATGTGAATTTTGATACAATATATTTAGTTCTTATATATTTCTATAGCAGTGGTTCTCAATCTTCTTAATACAGCGACCATTTAATACAGTTCATATTGTGGTGACCACCATCCAGGAAATTATTATGCGCAAAATTTGGAAATGCATTTTTTACTTGGTTTTAGTCGACCCCTGTGAAAGTGTCGTTCGACTCCGAAAGGGGTAGCGACACACAGGTTGAGAACCGCTGTTCTATAGCCTCATAACCTTTTCATAGTCATCTCTTTTTGTGAATGCATTATTCTACCGTTTTGTGTAACTGGTCAGAAATGAAGCTAATTTGTTTTGCTAAGTTTGCCGAACTTCATAGTAAGAATTTCTTTTCACTTTTTCAGGCATAACTCATTAAAAACCTTCGAAACGTATTTTATGTTTATTTTAGCTTATTCTGAGACTTTTAGCTAAACTGATTCATCTTTCCTCACATTTCCACTGCAAAATAGTTCAAATATGACATAGTGGAAGCCAGATTAATAGAAGTGCTGCGGATATTAAGTCTTGACAAAACAAAAAAAGGTTTAGTACCCCATGTGCTGTCTTAGCCGTAGAATGTTGCTAACAACGTTCATCGTTAGTGAGCGATTTAATCCCAGGAAGCCCGTTAAATGCAGTTTTAGTCACAAAGGCTTTTGTATTTTAGTGCAATAAGAAATGAAGGTTTAGCCAAAGCAGTTTGATGGTGTAGCAAATGTAAAGCGCCTAGAGAGAGATTAAGTTCTCTGAAGGCGCTTTATCAAGTGAATTATTATTATTATGGTGAGAGACTGGGGACCAACCGCCTACTATACGTTAAAGAAATGCCAAAATTAGGGCCTGCTCAGATAAGAGTACGATAAATATTTGAGTTTACTAGTTTTTAACTATGAGTAAGGCGATTGCTTTCACGACCTCGGTCCCGAGGCCGTGGGTTCGATTCCTGCATTGGGCGATTATTTATCGCCACTGCTTCGGGTATACAACGACCTACTTAGGAATGCAGACATGGGTAGAGTGTCTCTTCTTGTTTTGCTCGATCTTTCGGCAGCTTTTGATACCATCGATCACAAAGTACTTCTAGAGCGCCTCTCATCTCGCCTGGGCATCACTGGCACTGCTCTGCAGTGGTTCAGGTCCTATCTCAGTGGGAGACTCCAGAGTGTTGACGTAAATGGACAAAGATCATCTGAAGTACCTCTAAAATATGGAGTACCTCAGGGCTCTGTGCTAGGTCCGGTCCTTTTCACCGTTTATACTCTCCCTCTTGCTGATGTGATTGCCAAGCACAATCTAGGCTTTCACTTCTATGCGGATGACACTCAGTTGTACCTTTGCTTTGATCCCTCCCAGCCTTCGAGCACCTCAAATTCTCTCAACTCACTTGCTGCATGCATTGATGACATCCTCACATGGATGGCAGCAAATTTTCTAAAACTAAACGATGATAAAACTAACTTACTAGTTATGGGCAAACCTAGTGTTATTCAGAAATTGGAAAGGCTGACTTTCAAAATTGGCTCTGCCAGCATATCTCCAGTTGCATCAGCTCGAAATCTAGGTGTCATATTCCAAAGCGACCTCTCGTTAGACGACCACATCAGCTCCACAGTCAAATCAGCCTATTTTCAGCTTCATAACATTGCTAAAATTAGGGCTTGTTTAGATAAGGATACCACGTCCAAGTTGGTCCATGCATTCGTGACATCTCGTCTCGACTTCTGCAACTCACTGCTTACAGGCCTACCAGCATGTGCGATCAGGCGATTGCAGCTGGTGCAAAACTCTGCAGCTAGGCTTGTCTGTCGTGAGCGTCGCAGTTGCCACATTACTCCACTGCTCGCCGACCTGCACTGGCTACCAGTCAAGCAACGGATTGACTTCAAGGTTTTGTCGCTCACTTTTAGGTCTCTTCATTCTATGGCTCCAGCCTACCTTTCAGATATACTACCCCATCAGGCAAAGCATCGTACCACCCGCTTTTCGGAATCCAACAGTCTAGAAATACCTCGTGCAAACCTTAAATCCTTTGGAGACCGTGCATTTAGCTCGTATGCTCCCACAGCCTGGAACTCCCTCCCGACCTGCATCAGAACATCCCCTGACCTGACCACATTTAAAAGAAACTTAAAAACATACCTATTTAGGACAGCATTTAGTGGGTCCTTGTGATTCGTCCTCGATGTGCTTATGCGTGCTGACACTGTTCATGCTGCCACTAACCACATTTGCATGCTGAACCAGTGCATGTAACCCCTAACCATGTTATTCATTTTGTTTGTTTTTCAAGCATGATTTTACTTACTATTCTATTGCGTATCACTTTGCAGCAAATGTAAAGCACCTAGAAAGAGATTAAGTTCTCTGAGGGCGCTTTATCAAGTGCAATATATTATTATTATTATATTACTTCAAGCGGTGGTGATAGCCGTAAAGGCTCTTCTGTCGCTATGCAAAATGAGGCTCTTTAATCAGCTTGAACTTTTTTAAATGGCTGCAATCAACTCCCTGGACTACGTCCTCAACAGGCCTTAGCCGTGACGTAGAAATCCTTCTGGTCTGGTCTGTTTTCACTAGCTTAGCTGCCGAGTTCCACCACTTTTGTAGTAGTTTAAATAACTTTCTATCAAGCCTCAAATTTATTTCGAAATCCTTTTTATACCACAGGTTGCTGCACTTACTGGAACGTCTAATGAGTCCGACGCATCACTGCAATACACTTCGATATCATTGCCACTTCAGCAATAAGATAAGACTAGTATTGATTCCAAATATATAGTTGTGTTACGGTTTTAGCTACCAAATTTCTTACAATTGTGGTTTTCCAATCTTGTGCTGGGGCCTAAAATGGCCAGCGCCAGGGAGCAGGATTTTGCACGTTAGAATGGTGATACGGCTTCCATTAAAAAAATGCTTGAAGTTTTGATTTAAAGATACGAGAACAGTATGCTAAGTTTCCCTTCCACATTTCAGGAAATCAAGCTTGCTCGTTTTATTGCTGTGGCTTAAAACGGCATGTAGCACACAGCTTTTTCTATGAATTCTTAGTTACCCGTTCCACAAAATGCTCGGTGCACTTGCGGGTTTGATTTCAAAATGTCATTAACAGTACGTGCAGTTTACATACCAAATTTTACGGAAATTTTCTTGCACGTTCTTATTCAATGATCTCTAAATGCTTGGCCCCAATGGCAGCTCTAAAAGTCTTTGGTATACAGCGTCCCTTGCTAAAAAAAAGCCTTGCAAAATTACGATTGAATTTTTCAAACTGTACTCAAGTGTCCCACTTATCCGATTTATGCGATTACACTTGCGCTTTCTCAGGCTTAGGCCTCCAGTGGTCTGGCTAGGATAGAAGCCCTGAATATTTTAACTATGATGCACCTAAAATTTCTATAAGAAGCTTTACGAAACTGTTTTCATTAAAAAAAATTGAGGATATATTTCTGGTTTTACCTACCAAATTTAATGTGCTTGCACTTGCAGCTTCTTGTGCTACGGTGTCAAATGGCCCAGCC
This sequence comes from Cristatella mucedo, assembly GCA_009760855.2. Taxonomy (NCBI): domain Eukaryota; kingdom Metazoa; phylum Bryozoa; class Phylactolaemata; family Cristatellidae; genus Cristatella; species Cristatella mucedo. The sequence goes on from WPIO01000210.1 coordinate 244,809, forward strand.
CAAATGGCAGCTCTAAAAATTTGAACTGCTTCAAACCTGCAATGTGACAAGAACCTTTGCAAAATAGAAGCTTTGATTTTGAATTATAGCCAACATTATGCCAGGTACCTTCTAAATTTTAGCCGACTGTTCTTACTTACTGCCAAGCCATGATATCCGATGGGCCGGACTAAATATAAGCTGTAACTATGCAAAACAAATACAGCTGCCATTTCGTCAGAAGCTTAAGTAACTTGGTATTGAAAATTGTTGAAAGCAATATTCCAGGTTTGCCCACTAGATATAGTGCGATTGTGTTTGCTTATTCTCAGGCTGTGGCTATTGCTTCCAATGGCCCAGGCTAATATTGCTAGATGATTTAACTGCTTGTTCGCTCAGCTGGGATTTTTAGAATAAGCATAAAGCAGCTTCGGTTTTATTTTCTCATTATATAAAACAGTATTCTGGCCTAAACACCAAATTTCGTATCAGAGAGAACACCTTTCAGATGCTATGGCATCCAACGGCCTTGCCTGCCAAGCCTCCCGATGTATTTGAACTGGATGCTGTGTTTTCATGCTAAGAGTCGCACAACATTCATTTTATATCCACATAATAGAATTAAGTGCTCCGTGTTTACTAATAAAAGTTTGGAAGCTGATGGCATTCTACAGCTATGGCAGCTTACGGCCAGCACCTGCCAGCCTTTTTAAATAATCCATTTCAGTAATAGGTGATTTGCAACTGCGGTTTTGAGTCCACAATATCCAGGCAAGTGTCTTGGGTTTACCAATCAAATTTTTAGCCTAGATCTTTCGAGTTACTTGAGCTTCGCTCAATATTTGATACAACCAGAACACAAATATTTGCTCTTGCAATTTTTATTATTCGTAAATTTAACGATTTACATGTAGCCAGTCAGCAATCTGTCATCGGCATCAGGACCATATTGGCCATATTGCCGGCCCGAATAACTCGCTTGATTAAGACAGGCAGACTGAAGACAACACCATCCTGAAATTGTTCACATACAAAGTCAAGGGTAATCAAACAACAATATACAGTTGTAATATATAGGCTTGAAATTCCGACTGTATCTTGATGTTCGGATTGTCTCTCGATGTGGCGTAGTAATCTTCATTGCATCATTGAAATCCGGCGCATAAACGAAAGCCTGCAACTGCCGATGTAGTGACTCAATTTTAAGTTGACAGCTGCAAAAAAGTAAATCTTTAAGTCATGATTGAATTTGTAGAGACTGAACTCAATGCGCATACAACCAGTCAAGCGTAATAGCTTTTGAATACTCATTGAGCTGTCTCCGTGAGGCACTGCATCCAGTAGATTTTTCTAAAGCGAGCCTTACGTAAAAGTTTATTGATTAATGTGAACAGGAGTGCTGCGAATCACTAAGGCAAACAGGTCATCTAGCGGCAGTCATTAACTCTCATGAGGCTTAGCATAAAATTCGTTGAGATGCCTGTTATCGAGCCGGAGATTGGGTCGCAGACATGATGCATTCAGGTCTTCGACACAATCTCCCAGGTCCAAAACGGGGTCACTTCTTACTCTGTTGAGCACCTAGATGCATAAAGCAGAGGCTGTAAAACAAAAGTGCAGTATTTACATGCATATCATAGAGCAGAGACTGGAGCGTGAATTCTGCTTTCACCAAATTCATGACCTCAATCACTGCTCTAAAACTGCATGAACCCTAGACTTAGCTCGACGCTTGTCTCTGCATATCCTGGAGCAGAGATTTGGGTCGCGGACATGGCACTGTCAAGCAGGTCTGCTAAGCAAATCTCTGCACCAAAATCTCACGTCCATGTTACACCATGATCAACGTCAAAGAACAAGGTCTAGCAATTGGCGGCATGCAGGCAGTCGGTAAGCTCTAGGAAAGTGAGATACCTTCGTTATATATCGAGGATCCGAGTTGTAGTCCTGGATTGGCTGTTCTGCAAGGAATAATTCGGAGCTGATCTAGAATGCAACACAACGGTCATGCTGCTCAATTCGGCGGTCCGATGACAGCACATATTTTGTTGCCATGCCTGACCTGCGTGAAATAGGATACCATGACTTAAAAATAAAGCAGAGGTAACTCAATGCGCCCTAGTTACAGCGTGGTGCTCAAAAACAACATTGATAATTGGCTTGAGGTGAACTGAAACGTTTGTCAAGCGCTGGAGACGAGGGGCTCAAATCTCAGCCCGGCCATGAGCGGGCAGGCATCGAACGAACAAAAGGACTCTACACTTAGCACTTAGCATCTAATTGCGAATAGGCCAAAGCATCCTCTACGAGTGGCATTACAGTAAAGTAAAGTAGAGTAAAGTAAAGTTCAGGAAGAGCATCCGTGCAGAATGGAAAGCTCCGGACTTGGCGGGCTCCGCTTTAAGTAGCTCCCACGTTCGATATTGCAAGCTCAACGTCAGCCGCCTTCCTATTACAAAGCTACCGTGGCACAATGCTGCGCGGGAGCAATTTTCTTAGGTAATAACCCTAGTAAAGTTGTTGTAAACGAGCCCTTTAGCTCGGCAAGTGGTCGATTGCTTATAGAAGCTAGAGGAAGCTGCAGCTAGCGCAAATATCTGCGCCGTGCGCCCGGTATGGGGGATCCGCGTGGAAACACTTTAAAACCAAATGCACATTTCTAACAAAACTGTAGTTACTCAAAATTACTCACCTTAAACGTTAAAACATTGAAAGATAAAGCAGTACGTGCATGACTTACCTGCTCAAAATGGCGACTGACGAACACGTTCTCACCTCATGGACTCGTCACATAGACGTCGCTTCTAACAGAGCTGGCCTCAGGGGCTAGGCAAGTCGAGCTATCGGACGACCCTCTATATACGGATCCGCCGGAAGACGAACACGATGCCCTAATAAGGTAACGAGCCTGAACTTCCCATCCGGTCTTTGTTGGCTGACAGTTGGCCGTCCAATCGTTTTGTGCTCTTAGTCAGCATATCACCGGTCAATTTAGCGACCACCCTCTCGGCACCTTTTCCCCCAGCGTTGTGATCTGCGTGAATTTTGGTTGAAAAAGCACGGTTTAATTTTGAAATAAATTTCTATTACTATTATTAATATTTAAGCGCTTATGTATGTGTTATTTAAGCATGTCTTATCGTCGCCTCTTGAGCCAAGCCAGGTCTATTGTTTTTACCACCGCTGAAGCTCAGCCATTTTGTGCGATCGTAACTGCTTCCATGGACGGTCGGCTGGGAAAGCCGGCGTATATGTCGTACGAGTAGGCCGCTTTAGCCTAGGCCGTTGAATTTCCTATCAACAAGGGTGAAACAACTAGTGAACGATCCGTCAAATAGTTGCCAGGCTACTGCGTCTCCGCGAGAATGCCCCGTCGTCCTGCGGCAGCGAAGGACCATTCAAGCGCATCTGGGCGTCTCGCTAGCACCGCGTGGTATAGCACCGTGCTATATGTGATGTGCTGACGTTTGTGTTGTATGCTCACTTGTAAAAACTCTCCAAGTATAATGGTCAGATTCAGCTTGGACTGCATGGCTGGCCACTCTTAAACGTTGATCCTGCAAATGTACTTTTAGAGTAGTCGGCCTGTACCGCAGCAGCTTTGTCCATACCCGCATAGTTTTCACACATTGTCTTAACTGTATGATTACTTTTAGGACTTATGGTGACTTTGCGAATGCTGATGACGGCTTCGAATTAAAAGAGAGCCTTTGGTTTTGCATAGCACTTTTGAGAGCCGACCGGTGTAGTCGACGGCCCGTGCTGTTATGCCCTTGCTGAAGCCCTCCCGGTGCTGTACAGCTGAATCCACAGATACTTATGTATGCCTGTGTGTGAGCTGCCTCCTACGCCCTACCTGTACCAATTTTGAGGCGTATGCTAGGCATGCTATGAGGCTTAAGTGTTTCCTGAGCCGACTTGCATTGCCAGTAGGACACAGCACAGCCCATCTTATCAGCTAAGAGCTAACGAAGCATTTTAGAGACCCGCTCTATCCTCGTCTTGACCGTACTCCAGGGGCAGTATTCTTCTTTTTTGACACGACTGTATTGTGGGTAGTTGACTCTTTGCTATAGCCCAGGATTAACTTATTTACACTTCTCTACCCAGTTCACGTGGTCAATCCAAGTACTAGCTAAGGCGGTTGCCTTCACGACCTCGGTCCCAAGGTCGTGGGTTCGATTCCTGTGGTGGGTGATTCTGTATTACCACTGCACGCGATGGTGATAGCCGTAAAGGCTCTTCTGTCGCTATACAAAAAGAGGCTGTTTAATCAGCTAAGATTTATTTAGGTAATAGTTTAAGCCAACTCCATGCTGGAGCTGATATCTTAGCCTCTCTGATTTACCAGAAAAATTAACAAAACACCTTTCCTGTCAATTGTTTACAGATGCTGCTGCATAGTATCGAGCAACTTTAATAAAGTACGTTCCGAGATTTGCATTTTGCTTAAATCCTCGGGACAACTACATTATTTGCTCAATAAGAGCAAGGATTATGGTGACAATTAGCAATTTTCTGAGCACAGCTGGTTTTGTGGATATAGTAACGACAATCTTTGTGAAACAAGGCTTGTGGTAATGTTACTTATATTTCATGCCCGTAGCAGTTTCCCTTAAGCTATAATTCATTAAAATACTCGGTTTACTTTAGTATTTTATTTAGAAAAGTTAGCTGATTCAACAGTGTTATTTTTAGAGCGGCTGAAGAGCCTAATCTGCTTTCACTATCGCTTGTTGAAGATCGCCCTCTACAAGAATCAACCTGCACTCGAGTCGTGTTGAGCTAGCACCTTACCTCTTGGGTGATGACGGAGGATTACCTCAAAGATCAAGCACTGCATATTTAGAAAGTTTCTGGTGCATAGGTTTCATACAGATGCCAATAATTCTCTCTAAGGTCCATCGTGTCTTTTGTCTCTGTAAGGTCCATCGTGTCTCTGTAAGGTCCATCGTGTCATTTTCCATTTCTTGAGCTCACATCCCGTGCAAGCTACAACTTCAAATCGGCATCAGGCTTGCCATAAGCTTCTCTTCACCCACATGTCAACTTGTATAGCTTCAACTTATCAGTCAGTGTTCGGTGGGCTGAAAGCCTAGTGGTATACGAGTTGAAATCTCAAAGGACCGTAATCTTGTTACTGACGCTACTTAGTCTTTATTAATGAAGTTTGGCGATTCTGCAGCATCAGTTCATTGTCTGGGTGAGTAATCTAGCAGTGGCAGGCCATGCATGCACTAGAGTTTATGCTGGCGATGAGTATTTATAAAATTGTCCTCACACAAGGTATAGGTTCATGCAACTAAAATGTTGCTAGTAAGCTTTCAAGTTTTGACAACTTTCACTGTATAAAAATGGGATGGCAAAATGTCAGAAATAGCACATGATCTATGTCATACATGAGAAACTGAAGAACGTAGCTTGGAAAGAATAGTATCTTCGCCAAGGTGGAAAACCTAGGTAGCATCGCACAGATTCATTAAGCATATTACAGTCCCGGCAGTGCCTCACGCTTTCCCTATTATTCGGCATTGCTACAAGCTTACTGCCCATGCTTTGCTTGCCATAGTCAGCTGCAAGAAACGGCTGAAGTTGACGTTTCGGTCAATCTCGTGTAGTAATAGGCACCCAGACTGCAACCAAACTCCGTGACAAAGAAGCAATTAACCACATCCCTACAGGATTGAATCCTGCGGTGGGCGATCCTTTGTTGCCGGCTGCAAGTGGTGGTAATATTCTTTGAGGCTCTTCTATTGCCAAAAAAGGCTGTTAAAAGAGCTAGTATTTCTTATTTACACAAGCCTGTGTAGTCGATTCAGCAGCTCAATAATTCGGCACTTTCAGCTTGCTGGGTATTGCCAATATCTTTCAAACTCTGCAGGATAAGACATACTCGGGCAATGAGATTGACTTCCAGTACATCCAACAAGCAACAAGTCTAACCAAAAAGGATTAATAGCCTGCTTCTTCGCCTTATAGTCTTGGTTTGATTTCTAGAAAGATAGCTATTCAAATTACCTTTGACTTTAGGCTGCACATAGGAAGTAATCATAACGATTCTCAGGCGGTATTAAATATAAATGCTTAACAAATTATGGATAAAGGAACCAGTACATTTTAGTCGTTTCATAATTAGCCCTTAGGCCTTACAAGAAATTCAGTTGCAAGGTCTACCCCAGCCTTGCACTATTTATCGAATTTTATATGTCACTATTCTGTGTAGCAGCAGATTCATGATTCACAAACGTTCAATCAGCTGACACCTGTTACCAGAATTTCTCATGAATGGCCTAAACTCCACTAAGGTGAAGATCTTGAGCATTATGATGTAGTAGATGATAAGATGCAATAGTCAAGTTGAAGCACCACACTGTTGCTACAAAACATTTTTTTCTAACACCACTGGATAAGCCAATGCGAGGCATGTAGTCAGCTTCAGTTTTTTTTTTGATGCCGTTGCCAAAATTAAACGTAACTCTCTTTATTGATGACTAGCACGATGTCATCTTGCTGACGGAAAACCGGCATTAGGAGATTTCTTAGTGGTTTACTTCGAGTAGTAGATTACTTCTTACATCAGGACTTCGTTGGCGATTTGTTGGATCTTGATCCTTGATGTAATAATTTCTCTAAAATAGTAACAACTGACAGAATAAACTATAGCGCTAAAACACCTGCTTACATAAATATTACTTTGAGCTCAAAGCATGATTTTAAAATCGGAGATATACATCACATGCTTACATGTGACTTAAATCCCCGACTAAGCAAGACCAATGTTGCGATGTTGTTAATATTACTATACGAAATACTCTACCATCATCTCTTGCCTATCGCTCTAAAATAACTTACCTAAAATGAAGAATTGAGGGGCTCTAGACGAAGCCAATTAAAAATCTATTGGCACCTGACCGATAATTTGAAATGTTAATATCATTTTAGAAACTTGTTAGAGGCCAGCTATACCACTTCCTCAAGCAGGCTGCTCTGACTAGAACTGGAAAAAAGCCAGGCTAAAAGGCAAACGACAACAACAAGGAGCTAAGGTCTGTGGCACCCAGGCAAGTGCCTTTTGTTCAGGTAAGCTACCAAGCTAGTCTCACCGATAGCCTGTGCTTCAGGTCTCACATTTTCTCAGCAACAATGGCTTTGCCCTAGCAAGTGCATAAAAAACTGAGATTTCTGAAACCTAGACGTGCTCTGAATGGTGGACCGTTGAGACCGGAGTGCACCAAAATACTAATGCACGATTCCCAGTGCCGTTAGTGGGACGAAATAAGGCAGTGCACTGGCAATAAAAGCGGACCAGAAGTTAGTGCCGCTTGCCTGTAATCCAGTATATTCTCCAGTTGTTAAAACTGGCACTACAAGGCATCTTTTTGGCATTAGATTGCTTCTTAGCAGCAGGTTTCATGCCTCACAAGCCGCCACATCAAACCCGAGCAACTAGAGCATTTACGGCGATCTTACCTTTGGCAAGCTTTGCTTCCGACTGGAGATGCCCGTTTATCTTGGCCTGTTTAGAAGTGTCAGCGGCATCACCAACTACAATAATCAATTTTCCAAAAGTGCAGCCAGCCGGGGCATACAATCTCTTACACGTGGCACTATGCGAATATTGTTGGGGGAGGAATTTGGCAGACTACTGGTAAACGTTGAATGTAATTATGGCCAGAATTGTTAGAAAGCTTCGACAGACTGCTTATGACTAATTTTAAGCAGCATATGTATCAGTACCTACAAGCAATTCCGCTCTCACTATAATGGTGCTGTAGCCACGCCTTACCCCTGCACGAGCAGAGCTTTAGCCGCCTTTCTTCATTTAGCTTGCCCCACATAAAAAGCACGGCATCCACCTGAGAGGGGCTGCTGCTAACCCGAAAGCTGCAACTAGCAGCTGCAGCAGAATGAGAGGCCGTGTAGCCACGAGTAGCATGTCAAGCAACGACTACCGCCGTTGCTTGGAGGCCAGCACAGTAAATGTAGTACAGGCATATGCACTAATGCACGTGCATCGTCTTTCAGAACCAGCAGTGCACCTTAGCTGCCACACTCGGAACGGCAGCATTTCCAAAGCATCCTTCAACTGGTCACAAGGACCTTCAGGAAAACGATGCTTCGATACTCAGAACTGCATACGGAGGTGCAAAGGGACCGGGCAGCATCAAGCCTCCAAGTGAAAACATTCCGCACATAGTGCCACCAACCGAGGGTAGGACCAAGATAGGGACCGCCCACTGATTTCCAGCAAACATGTACTGTGACCATGGCATACGATAACACATACATTATACACAATTTTAAGAGTTTCACTGACATTGAACCGGAAGACAAAGCAGACTGCTGCACAAATAGCCCCAGTCTGTAAACCGACTGGGCCAAAGCCGCATGGTCAGGATCGCACACCACCAACACATCGTACCGATGGATAAGTCTGCCGAATGCTGATAGTAGAGACAGAGGCAAGAAGCCAGAGTGAGTCCCGTAGGGCAAGCATGCCTGTCAGCACGTATAAGCACATAAAGAACGAATCACACGGGCACACTAAATGCTATCTGGCAACCTAATAGAGGAAGCAATAGGTCACCGTCGGTCAGGGCCAGGCCGCACAACAGCACGAAAAGCACTGCAGCCATACGAGAGTGGCTGCTGCTGAAATAGTGGCTGAAACTTGCAGTTGGAGCAGCAGCAGCCTGAGGGGCAACGTATCCACGGGTAGCAATTCAAGCAACGCTTCCTGCAATCGCATGCAGGCATACACAGCAAGTTCGGCCGTTACACCATAGTACACAAGCATCGTTGCTTGAGCTCAACAGTGCGCCATCAGCTGCAGTCTGAACGGCTGCATTCCGCCAGTATCCCTCAACTGGCTACAGTGGCCTCCAGGCGAGAGATGCTCGGTTACCGAGCACGGCAACAGCAGGACTATGGGTGCAAATGGGCTGACACCAAGCTTGTGAATGAGAGGATGCTGCACACAGTGCCGCTAACGCGGGTATTAAAAGAAAGGGTCCGAAGGCACCCGGCAAGCACAAAGGGTTCTTGACCGGGTGGCCAAGATAGGGACCGCCGTTCTTCCCCTCATGCAAACAGGTAATAAAACCACGGCACGCATGCATGTGGAGAACAAAAACATGCATGTGGAGAACAGCGCATCACGCCCTTTGGAGGGCCACTTACTAACGCTGAATCAGAGGACAAACCTGGCCGCTGAACAAGCACCTTGCGTCATCTGTACATGTGCTCGAGCTAAAGCCACGTGGTCGAATCGCAGCCCCGACAATGCATCTTGCCGTGAGATAAGGCGGCAAAAGCCTGACAGGAGTGGAACCAAGGCCGGATACCTTAACAAAGCCAAGGGAGCAGGCCTTCGGGCTCTCAGAGCCATGCCTGGCTTGCCCAAATGGACAACATACAGCAGGAGAGCCTACATGGCAGCCGTAGCCCGGGCAAAATGGCTCTCCAGCAGTGCAGGTAATTGAGGCCCTACGAATAGGCAAAGCTCTGGCCCAGTGCAGCAGGAATCTCCTGCTAACAGCAGTGCAACAACCTTCATGTGTGCTCCTAGCCGGACTCTTGCTTGCGAGCTCAAACTTGCAAGTGGCCGCTGTCGCATCACCGAAGCAGGTCACTGGCGCCAGTGCAGCCTTGGTGCCAAATCAGGACGGGGTAAGCACGGAGACCTGCCAAAAAACCAGTAAATTTGTAAGCAGCAGGAGTAAAAGCTCAACTTGGCCAGCCACGAAAAGAAAACATCAACTTAGCAGAAACAGAAGCCGAATCAAAATAGCTATGAAACAACCATAGAGCAGAGCCAATACGTCTATCCTTACAGTTGTAGCAACCGCCGTAAGACAAACCGAGAACAGAAGTCGGGCTTTTTCAGCAAGAAGCAGAAAAGGAAGTTGAGACCAGTAGTAGTCCATGTGCCTATAAAGTAAAGCCTTCTAAGCTCGACTTAATACATGAGCATGTGCCAAAACTTGAGATGAAAGCCTTAAATTAGCTAGGCAATGCCAAAAAAAGTACTAGAGCAGCTGTAGTTGCTACAAAAGCAGCCCCATCGCTATTGGAAAAGTAGAGTCCACGCCAGTGCACTTATAACCATTACACATTTAAGTGAAGTGCAGCAAATAAACTAAAAGCAAAAACAGCAGGTGTTCAAGTAAGTATGAGTTATACCACTTTTAGGTCACTTCATTCTTTTGCTCCAGCCTATCTCTCAGATCTATTCCCCACCAGCCTGAGCATCGTGCCACCCACTTTTCTGAATCCGACAACTTGCCAATACTTCGTACGAACCTCGAATCCTTTGGAGACCATGCATTTAGATCGTATGTTCCCAAAGCCTGGAACTCACCCCCCCCCCCCGACTTGCGTCAGAACATCCCCTGACTTGACCACATTTAAAAAGAACTTTAAGACACACCTATTTAAGACAGCATTTAGTAGGTCCCTGTCATTCGTCCTTCATGTGCTTATACGTGATGACACTGCGCATGCTGCCATAACCACACTTGCATGCTGACTTCTGCAAATGTCACCCCTAACCTTGTTTATCAAGCATGATATCACTCACCATTCAATCGTGCTTCCCTTTGCAGCAAATGTAAAGCGCCTAAAAAGAGATTGAGTTCTCTGAGGGCGCTTTATCAAGTGCATTATTATTATTATTTTTATTATTACCACCCTGAAGCGTCTCTTGAAAATGAATGACGAGCCGCTAAGTACAGACGGATTTATCAAATGTAAAGTGCCTAGAAAGAAATCGTGTTCTCTGAGGGTGCTATAACAAAAATTATTAGTACTATAACTGTAAGGCAGTGCTAGGGCCAGCATTAGCAATATAATCCGGCATATGCGCTGTCCCTAGAACGTAAGTTATTTCTCATTGGGAACTCCACCATTGTCCACCGTGTTGTTACTTCCCGTCAGCAAAACTGGCATACCTTACGATACCGCTGCAACTTTTCGAAGAACTGACACCAATATGGCCTTGCTCTACTGATTGACGACAGTGGTCCAATATAATCAAAGTTAGGCCATCTCCGAAATGAGAAAAAGTACGATTGCTAAGTGCACTCTCAGCTTGAGAAGCAGCTTATGCCAGAGAGATCAGCCAAAAACTTGGCAATCCCACAGACTCATTTGCAGTGGTACAAGACTTTAATATGAGTACGCGTTCCTGTTGGTAGTTTGGGTAATATCCAAACACACCTGATACTTGCTTGAAGAGGAGTTTACCCCAGGCCATTGTAGTCTGTCTAATCACAATCCATGCTTACTCCGTCTTCACAGTGTCCCTATTAGGTGTATGAGAATTTGAACTCTGCAATGCCTGCTTAAAAATGAGTTGACCACAAGAAAAATTAGTCCCAAACTTTGGTCATTGCTCGGCAAATGAAAGCATATCAATTACATAAACTTTATGACTTTATAAGCACGTTACTACGGAGGTGGTTTAAGCAAACGTCCATATTAGGCTTTAAAACCAGCAAAGTGAGACTAAAAAGCTTGTGGTACTCACCTGAAGTCTTACCTGATTTGACAACTTCAGTTATATAGCGGCAAAGAAGACTTATCGGCCGCACCACTGTTTGAACTTGGCAAAACATAGATACCCAACTGCAGAATTTTAATACATGGCCTTTGTCGTTGGTAACGAGGTATCTTTTTAATTCCTGAACCATCACAGTCCAGTGCTGAAAGCCTCGCCTTAAAGTGTTACAGATATCATACATCTTGCAGCATTAGGTTATAACTTCAGTTTACCATGCAGCAATGGCTATTCCTCCTCTTTCCTTTGCAGCATATTAAAGCTCCTAGAAAGAGATTAAACTCATTGAGGACACCATACGAATATATTTTTAATAAAATGATTATGGTTATTCATCAGATGATAACTCGAGCTCCATGGTCAATTGTGCCACTTTCAGTGCAATAATTATTGCTTTGTCTATATTAGGAATGTTACCTTGCTCAGTAAGCCCACAACTGTCCTGATGTCCCCCATAGAATGCTATCTGACATCCAAATGCTACCAGTATTGCTGCATGTGGAGGAACATGAAAATTCCAGCCACTCTATTTGTACGTGTCATGTCAGATTGCCCTTACTTGCCATCTGCCGCTGGCTGTCTTTCGAACCACGAACTAACTGCAATTCCTTCTACGAGCCTGTTTTAAGTTTCAAAAAATGATGTAATTAATTCTCTGACGACTAACCCTAAGACATTGCCAGATATGACATATTAAGAGAATCCCCAAAACCCTATCCCTACCTCACAGCTTATCCAACATCCAACAAATCCTCTGTTTGGTTCACTAGCATGTAATGTAATGTATCTCTGTCAGTAACTCCACAAAGTCATAAAGACCATGTGGGTGTTACGCAGGAGAGTTTTGTATAGCGCACTCACAGCCTAAGCGGCTTTCGGTACGCATTCGGTAGCCAACAGACTTCGTCTCACGCAACAAAGAGAAAGTGGAAAGCAAAGCAGAGTCAGGAGAGCAGTTGAGGTAGTGAGTAGCTTAGAAGTAGCAGTTCAGGACCGCTGAAAAAGATGTGCCATAGTCGGCAGTTGGAGAGTAGATGTCGTTGCGTAAGAATTGTGGAAGCGAGTTCCACAGTCTTGGACCTGCAGAGCTAAAGCTTCTGTCGCCAACGGTCTTTAAGCGGAGGAATGGGACAGCTAATTTATTGTCCACAGAGGACCTGAGGGCGCGAACAGGCTGAAACTGATGCAGCAGTTCAGCTAGGTACGAAGGAGCTAAGCCTTGGCTGGCCTTGTGGGTCAGCGTAAGAACTCTGCTCTGTATCCTTTGCTCAACCGGCAACCATCCTAGCTCTTTCAGCAGAGGTGCGTGCACACGTGCTCAAACCACTGGGACTTGAAGACCAGCCTTGCAGCCATATTCATAGTCAGCTGTAGTTGCATATTAGCATGTCACCGATGTATGCAAATAATATTCAGCCATGAGCTGATTTTCTTTTCTTCACCCTAAATGAAGTGGAGAGGAGTCAATTTTTTCTGCAGACAACAGGACGCTGCACAGCTGTTTTATTTATTAATACTACGATAACTACTCTTAGTAATTTGATCATTAACTTTATATTCTTAATTCTTCTAATAAAGTAAGACCAGCCGTCATTGAAATTAGAGCATTTTCCAATAGCCACTGCAACCATTTTACTACAGAGATGCATATACTCAAGCGATAAAGCCAAAAACAACAGCTGCCGGTCAAGGAGAATTGGCCTTACCTCCTGTTTTCAAGACAGTATTTACTTAAGAGTAAACAGTCGTATCTGAAGCCGTAGGATTGGAAAACTCATCAACAAGAGCTCAAGTACTAAGATCGAGGAACTGCAGGGAGCCTTATGATATCATGTTGCAGCCCGTTATTGAGTCGTAGATGTACCAAGAGCACCAGCGGCTCCAGATAGTCCCTGTAGATGCATCAGTGTGTCCGTCAAAAGCAGCAGCAGCAGCAGAAATGAAAAAAAAACTTTAGCCCTTGTGCATATCAGGAAATAGTAGCATAAGCCGTAATATGCTTTCTGAAATAGTTCTCCGATTATTAATTACAATGCTACTATGGCAAACAGTGGGAAAAAATGCCAACTAGAGGTGCGGAAATATATATTTATACATATCAGCAAATACGTAAAAGAATTTTAGCACTGCCATTCAGAGCTTTTAATTTAGGGCAAAAGAATTTACTAGAGCTGACTGCAAAGGAAGGAATAACTTGACGAATAAGTCTCTCATGTCAGCGCGCAAAAGTTGAGGGATAAACAGCAGCAGACACAAATACACATTAGATTGTTCATTCCCTAGCTAAGGATTGAACGCTTATATTAATGCAACCGACACTAACATGTAGGATTATCAGGCATCTCCTTCTGAAAGGAACTGCTCAGAAACTGCTGCTCTAAAAACCGTTCACAGTTCAGCATTTGTTTCTCAGGCACAAGCAATGAAGACAATCGAAACAAGTTGAGCCTACGTGTTAGCAGCAGCAGCAGCAACCAAAACCATGGCCGATGACATGGAAGCATGAATCTGAGAAATGAAGCAGCGAAAAGGAATTGACGTTTAAAGGAGCTATAGAGACATTTGGTAGCTAAAGAGTATTCTGACACGCAATCGGCAGATACTGTAGGACCAGCACAAGCTGACACAATGACAGCAGTTATTTTTGTCACATAAACCCTGAGCACTTCAGAGTAATGAACTTGCCTGCAACTCCACGAAATTTCATTGAGTTTATAGCATCTAGGCAAGAGAAATGTTTTGGCACAATCCAAGCCTTCATAGCTTTCTGTAAATATACTGCTGTCACCTATTTTATATCATGCAATAGAGAGATGGTGAGAATAGTAGCTGATTTAGCTGGGTAGTTCAGGTACTGAGCAGCATGGCAGTAGCAACTGTGGACGACTGCAAAGGAAGTGCCGCAGCTAGAGCAAAGAGCGTAGATTTTGCCTAAGAATAGTGGAAGTAACTTCCAAAGCTAGAACCTGCAGAGCAAGAGATTTCGTTGGCAAGTGTCTTACAGGATAGGAATAAAACAGCCAATTTATTGCCATAAGTTGACTGGAGGGTGCAGAAAGGCTTAATCTGAGGCACCAATTCAGTTATTCTTAAAGCAACAGACGGTTTTTCTGGTCAGTCTCAGAAGTTTACTCTGTATTGTTTGATCAACCGAAATCAATCAAACTTCGATCAGGAAATGAGACGTAAGGTCAATGCTTTGTTTACTAACCTTGCGGCCGTATGCTTCACCAGTTGCAGTGGCTTAGTAGCATTTTTCGCTAGCCGGTCAAAAATAGAATCGCAATGATCCTGCTAAGACAGCAACAGGGAGGTAGTTGCATTCTTAATTGCCATCGTTTTATGCATTCCTAATCCTACATAGCGATCGGACATAATTGGCCAGCAGTCTCGTAGACGACTGGCAGCTACATCTGTTTAAGGCAATATAGCCTGGCGAAGACAGTGGAAATCTGCCACAAGTATCACTGTGGGATGCTGACAGTAGTGAAGAAGCAGCAGTACGACAAGCCTCAGAGCTAATATCAGAGAGCGACCGATGCTGTCAGAGTGTAGAGGCTGTTCCCAGCTCAGGGAGAAACCAATTTTTTTACTCAAAGTCCAGCTACTACAAAATATATGCTGCATCACTATTATGATAAGAAAGAGTAATGCTAGAGCAGATGCCTAGCACAGCATTAAATGCAAGCAGACGTTACACGAAAAAATATTGAGTGACTACTGATCAAGCTTTTGCAAGCAAACGATTATTTCACGTGATAATAGCTGTCATTAATAGAGCAATGCACTTGAAGACGAAGGGGCTTTCTTAAGCATTTAAAAAAGGAATACAACCATCCCAGCAAGTTCCACAATATGACGTGCAAGTTAAAGAGCCTCGATCGACATGTAATACGACTATATTTTCATATTATCCTCACCGATCCTAAACCATTGCTAGGCAATTTACGTATGCTGTAAGGAAGCATGATCACATGCTCAGTAGTAACATGCAAAGTGTGAACCAGCATTCAACAGATAGAGGTAGCGTGCATGGTGTCACCATGCAAATATACTAAGTAATAGCCTGCACACTATCTTGAACACATAGGCACGTAAAGGAGCAGTCACAGATTACACAGCAAAGGCCTCGAGAAAAAGGCCCATCAATCGCTACTTTTTAAATGTCAAATAGTGAAAGGGGGTCGCGGCATCAGTCTGAAGTGAGTTCCTGGCTCAAAGCCATGCGATACAAAGATACAGGATCTCAAAATAAATTAAGGTTGGTTCCAAGCCTAGGCGAACGTTAAGAGTAAAAAAAAAGGCAGATGGTGCAAATCCTAATCTTGTGCAGGAGTAATTACGATAAGTAGGCTGTAGCCGTAGTGTAAAAAACCCTCAAAGTAAGTGGTAGTACTTTGAAGTTGCTGGGCTGTTTTGTTATGAGAAATGGCCGCTGCGCTAGAGGTGCTATGATGTGGCAATGTGAAGATAACGACAAGTCTCTCTGCACATTGTTGCACCAACTGTAAACGCCTAGATGTGGAGGCAAGAAAATCAGGCAGCTGTATGTTGAAAGTGTCCAGAAAAAATGTAACACAGTCATAGCCCTACAGTATTTGGATATGTGATTATGTCTCGGGAAATCTGAATGTTACCGATGTCTTGTAGCTGAACGGAGGTAGTTGTAACTTTGCTTTGATTCCTCCCACACCCTCTAGCACGTCAAATTCTCTCAACTCAATTGCTGCATGTATCGCTGACTTCCGCTCATAGATAGCAGTCAACTTTCTTAAAATGAATGATGATAAAATCAACTTGCTAGTTACGAAAAATCAAGTATGGTTTAGAAAAAGGAAAGGTCTAGAGCTCAAAATCAGTTCTGTCACCATACCTCTTGTTGAATATGTAAAAAATCTATCTAGGTGTCATGTTCTAAAGTGACATTGATTATACGACCACATGAGCTCTGCAGTCTAGTCTGTCAACTTTTAGCTATTTTTCTTTAGCTCATTTCACTTCTCTGAAGCTACCTACACTCTACTAGGTAGCGAGGACTGCCTCGAGCAGTTTCATTAAAACGAAGGGCGTTCTCAGAAAGCCATTACAAGACCATTTTATAGTACGCCACTAGCAGTCAAAGTTGTAATGTAGTTTTGAAGCCAGAGTAAAACTGTACTAACAGTGCTAGTCATTAAAGTGAATTGCAATTTCATGAAAGTAGCAAGGCCAAGCTATGCTGTTAGCGAGGTGATATAAGCTATATTCATATTTAGATTCACAAAATCCAACTAGCATGACTATAATACTGAAGTAACATCAAACTCTTAACATGTATTTCCACCCAGTTAAAGTAAAAAAATATTAAGAATACATATGCTTTATAGCACCTAGGGTCTCTTAATCTTTGCTCTACAACTCTCTTCAAACCTTAGCTATGCCCAACAGTTTAGTTTACAACATGGTATCTTGCCTTGGCAAGCATGCAAAGGCATATGAGAAGGAATTTGTGTGTCACACTGAAGCTGCGCTTTAATTGCTGATGGAGTATACTGGTTATGAAGGAGTGATGCAAGCATACAAGATTTTGAAGTAAGGATGTTGAGAACCTGGAGAAGAGATGCTAAAGCAATAGTACTCAGTGTTGCACCAGATTCTAAATCAACATTCTAAAATACTCACACTTTAACATAATTACAGTAACTGAGACTAAGGTCATACCAGCAGTTCAAACGGCAATAGCAGCTTAAGTGAGCCGTGATGACACACCAGGTGGCTGAGTCGCTCTTCACGATCTCCGTCTCGAGGCCGTGAGTTTGAATCTGGCGGCAGGCGGTCCTTTATTGTGGCTGCAAGTGATGGTGACAAACTGTGAAGCTTTTTCATCTCTATTAAAAAAGAGGCTGTTAAATCGGATAGTATCACTCATTGAGGCAATTTAAAAACGTCAATAGAGCATTCTACAAAAAACTAATTTAACTTAATTTTAATTTAATTTTTAATAACTAATTTAACTAGGTCGAATTAATAACAAGAACAAGCAGAAAATATGTTCAAAGCTTGTAAACGAGGAGTTATTATAAATTTTAAGCCGGTAGAACACAGAACATGAAAAGCTTCATAAGGATTAGAAGTACTGTGCTCAGTATCATGCTAATATGGCCCTTACAGTGATCCTTTCTATTCATGTTAAGAGAGTGCAGATAACGCAGCAGCTAACTAGCCAGTAGCCTAATACGTGTACACAGTCTTTCAATAAGTGAAATAATAATAATTATACATTTGTAAAGCTCCTGCAGATTACTTAAACTATTTCTAGGCATTTTACAGATGCTATAAAGGAAGCATGACTGAATGGTTAGCCCTAGCATGCTTAATCTCGACAAGAGTTACTTGGTTAGAGGTGACATACATATAGTCAACGTTCAAAATGGATTAGCAGCAGAATGCATAGTGTCACTACTTATATGCACAAAAACAAGAAATTGCACGGACCAAACATATGCTGTTTGCAAACCCAATAGAAGAAGCAATTGGTCACTATAGTTCACTGCCAGGCCTCTCAGTAGCTCGAGCATAGCTTTTCCATCAAACAATACCGTCGTTTTGCTTGCCTTGCTAAAAACACATTGCATCCACGCAAAGGTGGCTGCAGCAGACGTGCTGGCTTAAAACTAGCTGCTCAAGTGGCAGCAGCCTGAGTGGACACGTAACCATGGGTTACAGGTCGAGCAAAGCTCCTGCTATCGCATGGAGGCAAACGCAGGAAAAGCAGTTCCGGTGCTCTACCATAGCACACGAGCATAGTGGCACAGGATCAACTGTTCACACGAGCAGTGACAGTGTAAACAGTAGTAATCTATCAGCATCCCTTTAATGGCCAATCCTACCGGCATGCAGAAGACGCACGAACGGGTGGGTAATAGGACGAGAAGTAAGCCTGTATATATGAGGATGTTGAAGGCAGTGCAGCCACATCGGTAGTTACCTCCTTACACTTTATCCGGCAAGCACGAAGAATGATACAGATGGCTGCCTACTAAGTGGCCAAGATAAGGAAAAGCCTCCTTAGTCCCAGCGGACGTGTAGTGTGACGACGACTCGTGGGAACGCAAACATCACACAGTTTTAATGGCTATTCCCTAACACTGAACCAAAAAGGAATGCTGAATGATTCACAAGCAGCCCACGTCTCTACACCTGGTCGACTAAGGGCATGTGGACAGAGTCGTGGTCTGCCGATGCTTAAGGCCTAGAGGTAAGTCTGCCGAACAATGATAGGAGAGGACAGATGATAAATGCCGACGGATTGAGTCCAAGGGGGCAGACCTGCTAAAGCTCTCCGAGCCTAGCCTGGCTTGCCGGAACGGGCAGCGGATACTGGGAGAATCTGAACAAACGTGGCAGCCGATGCCCACGAAGGGAAAGACTCTAGAAGCCCAGCTCACCGAGGTCCTACCAGCTGGCAAAGCTGTTGCCGGCGGCATGTCTCATGATAACAGTGGTGTGGCGTCCTGCACGTGTGTTCCTAGCCGGATTCTTTTAACACAAGGCACAAACTTTTGAGCTGCTGCTGTGCATCACGGATGAGGGTTTTTTGCCGTATTCTATCTTTAATGATCGACTGCAGAATTTGGTCCTGACAGGACCTAGAAAGACCATCAACATTGCATACTGGAGTTGGAGATCGATATAGCTGCCCAAAAAATAAACAAAAACTCAAGTAGCCTAGTGGGGGAGTAAATCTGATAGATAGGCTGGAGCCAAAGAATGAAGAAACCTCAAAGTGGTTGATCAAGCCTGAAGTCGATACGTTGCTTGACTGGAGTCAGTGCAGGTGGGTGAAAAGTGGTGTGCTATGGCAATAGGAATCTTCACAACAGGCAAGCATAGCTGCAAAAATTTGCACAAAATGACTGTAAATGCCTGGTTGCACATGCCTGTAGACCAGCAAGCAGCGAGCTACGGATGTCAATTCCGGACGTCACAAATGTATGGACCAATTTAGATTTGATACCCTGGCCCAAGCAAGCAAGAATTGCTGCAGTGTTATGTGGTATGTAGGTATGCTTAAAGTAGGCAGACGTAACTGTAGAGCTGATGTTGCCATCTAATGAAGGTCAATTTGGAACAGAGTGCCTTGCTTTGTTGCAGATTAAACAGCAAGTATACAGGCAGGGCCGTTTGTCATGACTAACCATTCAAACTTCTGAATCGCACTTGTTTTGCCCACAACCTGTAAGTTGTTTTTGTCTTCATTCAATTTCAGAAAGTTTCCTACCGTCTATTTGCAAATTTCATTAATACATGCAGTAAGGGATTTGGTATAATTGGATTTGATAGAGTAAGGTCACTTTTTATAACGGCATCTTGACTTTGTGAAAGTGCTATACCAGGCATGCTGGCAGTTCATATTTTTAACATTAAGATCTCCAGTTTGTGAGCAACACTTGGTACGCTCGTACCTAGTACCGGAACATAAATTACTGCAGACGAGTGATGATCAATAACAGTAGACAACCAGATACGATAACTTAGTAAAATGAAGAGGCTGAATACGGCCAGTAGCAGATTAGAGCGATTACCTACACAATTGACTGATGTCTGGGAAGCGGCAGAAAATCTGACAAAGGGCGGACTCTTTTTTAGGATTCTAGATTAAGGGATTCAGTGAATTTACAGAGACTTTGCCAAGCTACAGAAGGAAGTCGGGAGTCGCAGCAACACAAATAGAACATATAGAGTTCATTTGTTTAGGATGCTAAGAGAACTTAATCTCTATTCAGACGCTTCATATATGCCAAAGGGCTCGAGCCCCCGACCTCGATCCCCAGACCTAGGACGGTGGAACATATTAACTACTGGGCCAACAATCACTAGAAGCAGCTACAGGTGATTAACCAGCGAAGTGATTATAAAGGTTTAGCTAGGTGCATGGGCTTCTATAACAGTACTAGTGAATATAAGCAAGGCCAATGGCGAAGCAGAGAGGCTGAGATACAGTACCTTCAGAAGCTGATGTCATTGCATCGTAAGCGAACTAAATCACTTTCAAAAAACAAAATAAAGGCTACAACGAAATTATATTGATTGATTAGTTGTTTTACGAAGAGAAAATTATACGGACACACCAAGTGTTGTCTGTCTACCGTACGAGGATAAGACTAGGACAGCATAGGTCACGGCAAGGCCTTACCACTGCACGAGCATGGCTTAGCCAGAAGACACTACCTTCATTTAGCTTGCCAACATGAAATCACGGCATCCACATTAGAGGAACTTCCACTAACATGCTGGCTGCAACTATCAACCGGAGCAGCAGCAGAATGAGTGGCAATGTAGCCCTGGGTAAAACGTCAAGCAACGATTACTGCTATTGCATGTAGGCAAGCACAGTAAATGTGCTACATTGATTGTGCAGTAAAGCACGTGCAGCATCGATCAGGATCAGCTGTAAACCTTAGCTACCACAGTGTGAACGGCAGCGTTCCCCCAGCATCTCGCAATAGGCCGTAAGGGCCTTCAGTCAAACAATGCTCCGAAAATGAGAGCTCCACAAGTAGGCGGGTGATCTGATCCAATGGGGCTGGCCGGCGTGTCAGCAAGCATAAGCACACTCAGAACCAACAAACAGACCCACTAAATGCTGTCTGAAAACCCAAGAGAGGAACCAAAGGTCACCGCTGTTCAGGGCCAGGCCTTACAGCTGCACGAGCACAGCCTGGCCAGGGGACAGAATCTTCGCTTGGCTCACATTGCCGAGACAGCACTGCATCTGCAAATGTGGCCGCTACTGAAGTGGCAGCTGAAATTACCAGTTGGGGGCAGCAGCAACCTGGTAGGCCACGTTACCATGGGTAACAAATCAAGTAAATCTTACTGCCATGGCATGGCGGTAAACACAGTAAAAGCAGTGAAGGCTCTAGACCATACTGCACAAGTATAGTCGCACAGGATCAACAGTTCTCACCTGAAGTGATAGTCCAAGGGGCGGTATGTCACCAGCTTCCCTCAACTGACCTAATTCGGCCTGGATGAAAAAGATGCTCAGAAACCAAGAAGCACACGAGGTGGTCATTGGTAAGGGGCCATGACTAGCCTCTAAATGAAAATGTGGAAGGCAGTGCTGCCAACGCCGAATTGGACCCCATCAAACTGCTTCTGGCTAGCATAAAGGGCGACCCAGAGGGCTGCTAGCCGGGTGGCCAAGATGCCTGCAGACGTGTACTGTGACCATGGCACAAAGATATTAAATTAAATTTAATACTGGCTGATTTAACATAATAATAATAATTGTATTTATGAACTTGATGAAGCGCCATCAGAGAACTCAATCTCTTTCTAGGCGCTTTAACAGCCTCTTTTTGTATATCGACCGAAGAACAATTACTGCTATCACCACCGTTTGCAGGGGCTGTAAAGAATCTCCCACTGCAGTATTCGAACACTGTGACCTCGGACGAAATTCTTGAAAAGAAACCGCCTTACCTACTGTGCCATCACTGCTCACCATACATAATGCAACACCACACAACTTTAAGAGTCGTCCCCTAACACTGCACCGGAAGAAAAGGCTGACTGCCTCACACGAAGCTCACATCCCTAACCTGCTTGCCTATAACCTCGCGGTCAGAATATCAGTCCATCTAAGCATAATGTGTAGAGGTAAGTAGACCGGATGCCGGTAGGAGAAAATCAGAGAGACCAGGTGCCGATGCCGTGAGTCCAAAGGAACCGGCCCTCGGGCTCTCTGGGCCTTGCCTGGCTTACCATATGGGCAGCAGTTGTGAGAGCAACTGAGCCCACGTGGTATCCTATGCCTGGAAATGCTACCTCTCCAGCTGCACAGCGAATCAATGCCCTACAAACAGGCAAAGCTCTCGCCCGGCACATCAGGAATCTCCTGCTACCAGCAGTTCGTCTGCCTGAACTCGCACTTGAAGCAGGACTATTCCTCGCGAAGCACAAACCGGTCAGTGGCTGCTGTTAAATCACCGACACGGCGGTTGCAAGTGCAGCTGCGTGCCAGACGCTTTATCGCAGTGAGATACAGATACAGACCTATGTTAGACAAGACAAATTATAAGCAGAGGGAGTAAGAGCTCACTCTAGCCAACCAAGGAAAGTCAAAGAAACTACAGCACTAGCAGAATCACATTAGCGATGAAGCAACCATGGATTAGTGCGAATGAGATGGTCTTGCCTTATTGTTTCCGCGG
Source organism: Cristatella mucedo (assembly GCA_009760855.2). Classification (NCBI taxonomy): domain Eukaryota; kingdom Metazoa; phylum Bryozoa; class Phylactolaemata; family Cristatellidae; genus Cristatella; species Cristatella mucedo. The sequence continues at coordinate 267,543 of WPIO01000210.1, forward strand.
CTGCCTTAAGGAAAACCGAGAACGTGTGTTTGACCTTTTCGAACAAGAAGAAAATAAAAATTTGACCCAGAAGTAGTCTCTGTGCCTATAGAGTGAAGCCTTCTAAGCTTGAACTCCATTCATGAGCCTTTTTACCAACTTTAGATAAAAGCTCTTATTTGTATTCATTATCGGCAATACTGATATACCTTGCGATACTGCTACAAATTCTGCGAAAACAATCAGTATTACTGCATTGCTGTCCTGATGAGCCAAAACGGTCTAACGTATTCAGAGTCAGGCAATCCTAGGAATGAGCAAAGGTAGTTATCAGTTCAGCCTCAGCTGGAGAAACAGCTTGAGCCAGAGCATATCTGGCCTCACTGATATCAGCGAAAATCCTCCGCAGCCATAGGCAATCATCATGTGTGGCAAATAAATGAGGCCATTAAACTTGATTATGATTACATATTTCCAGTTGATAAGTTTCAAATAATGCCAGGAGACATAGAGATTACTTTAAGAGGCTATCCCCTCAGGCCATTGCATGCCGTATTTTTACAATCTATGCTCACTCCGTTTTCTCCGTGTCACCGTTGGTTCATTAACTCAACAGTCTTTGCAATCTACACTTTAAACTACGACCTAATCTGTCTCGTATGCACGTCTTTTTTTCTATTCGGACGACTCTGCCTTTGCTGTGACATGATGTGGCTCAAAGACTATTGGTCTTTTGACTTTATTCCCTTGCTATTCCGGAGGTATAGCTGCTCAACGCTGATATTTTGAGGAAATTGTAAAGGCTTGCACTGGTTTTCCGAGGTGTTCATAACTCATTTTATGATAACTGCCATATAATTAGCATCGCCCACGATTACAGTTGAATGGCAGCTGCCTTTCTTATGGTAATTGACATGTGCGGCCCCATGAAAAATTAATCACTAATAAAGCACAACCGCACGTAGAACACCTGAAAACAGTGAAGACAGATCTGCTCTCGCCCGTCCTGAGACCCATAGGAGTCGGCTTAGGCAGTAAGCCAATTGCAATCGGTTAGGCCCACTAAGAAAATGATTTGAACGTTGTGCATGAGACCAGGAGTTCTAAAATACCGTCAGTACACAGGAAATGGAAGCGCTTTAAAATAAATAAAATAAATCCTAGCTGATTAAACAGCCTCTTTTGGCGATAGAGAATCGCTCACTGCGTGAATCGAACCCACGACCTCGAGACCGAGGTCATGAAAGCGACCACAGTGCTAGGTCCGGTTCTTTTCACGGTTTATACTCTGCCTCTTGCTGATGTGATTGCCAAGCACAATCTAGGCTTTCACTTCTATGCGGATGACACTCAGTTGTACCTTTGCTTTGATCCCTCCCAGCCTTCGAGCACTTCAAATCCTCTCAACTCACTAGCTGCATGCATTGATGACATCCGCATATGGATGGGAGCAAATTTTCTAAAACTTAGCAATGATAAAACTAACTTACTAGTTATGGGCAAACCCAGTGTGATCCAGAGATTGGAAAGGCTGACTCTCAAAATTGGCTCTGCCAGCATATCTCTTATCGAATCAGCTCGGAATCTAGGTGTCATATTCCAAAGCGACCTCTCGTTAGACGACCATATCAGCTCCACAGTCAAATCCGCCTATTTTCAGCTTCATAACATTGCTAAAATTCGGGCTTGTTTAGATGAAGATACCAGGTCCAAGTTAGTTCTTGCATTCGTGACATCACGTCTCGACTTCTGCAACTCACTGCTTACTGGCCTACCACCATGTGCGATCAGGCGATTGCAGCTTGTGCAAAACTCTGCAGCTAGGCTTGTCTGTCGTGAGCGTCGCAGTTGCCACATTACTCCACTGCTCGCCGACCTGCACTGGCTACCAGTCAAGCAACGGATTGACTTCAAGGTTTTGTCGCTCACTTATAGGTCCCTTCATTCTATGGCTCCAGCCTATCCGTCAGATATACTACCCCATCAGGCCAAGCATCGTACCACCCGCTTTTCGGAATCCAACAGTCTAGAAATACCTCGTACAAATCTTAAATACTTTGGAGACCTTGCATTTAGTTCATACGCTCGCAAAGCCAGGAACTCCCTCCCGACCTGCGTCAAAACATCCCCTGACCTGACCACATTTAAAAGGAACCTAAAAACACACCTATTTAGGACAGCATTTAGTGGGTCCCTGTGATTCGTACTTGATGTGCTTATGCGTGCTGACACTGTGCATGCTGCCACTAACCACATTTGCATGCTGACCCTGTGCATGTCACCCCTAACCATATTATTCATCTCGTTTGTTTTTCAAGCATGATTTTACTTACCATTCAATTGCATTTCACTTTGCAGCAAATGTAAAGCGCCTAGAGAGAGATTGAGTTCTCTGAGGGCGCTTTATCAAGTGAATTATTATTATTATTGTTATTATCAACCACCTTACCTAGTGTGCCATCACGGCTCACTGCTTCAACTACGTCACGTTGCAAGATGGGACCCTTTAGTGAAGCAGCAAATGGCCCACAGTCGTCTTCCATGACGGAATTTCTATGACTCTGCGAATCGAGTATACAGGCACTGAGCTGCTCCTACCCTATTACAACACAAAAACATAATATGGTAACAGGGTTAGGCAAAAATAAAAAATCAGCTTCACTAACTAAACAGTGAGAGAAAATAAGTTGTGGTAGTCACATCAATATATCTTGCATGATTTAACAGCTATATTTTAATATCGGTAGATATTCTTTATTGGCTATCACCACCACTTTGTAAGAAATAATTGCCCCGCTGCAGGGTTTGAAACCACAACTTTAACCATGAAAAGGAAGCTCCTCGCCTCATGGGCTTAGTGCAGTCCTGTAAAGATTCAGCTTAAAGTGCTACCTGATAGCATGCATCTGAGAGCCTGTGTGCGGAATTTTCGTTCGCCATGAAGCAATGGCCACGAATCATGTTTTGTTTGCAGCATAATAAAGCGCCTACAACGAGGTTAGGTTTTTATGGTGGTACACATATGTATTATTAATACTAATAATATTATTATTATCCATCAGATGATGATCATCACAATGCATGACCGTGCCACTTTCAGTGGAATGAACATGGCTTGTTAGGTGTTTGTAATGTAAAAAGTTTTAGTTAGCCTCTGCTTTCATCGACGTCCTTCTAGACTGCTAGCTGATACTAGCAGGATCCCTGCAGTGCTGCATACTGATGCAATGCAACAATACCAGCCACTAGCTTTGCATTTAATCTGTCAAATCGCCTGCGAGTGCCGCCTGATCTCAGTTTTTTCTGAGCCCCAATCAATTGCTAATCCTTCGACAACCCTCTTTTAAATTTCAAAAGAAGAATTTTTTCATACGGTGTCAACTAACCATGACGCATTGCCTAATTTTAAATTGCTCTAAAGGAATCTCCGAAACCCCAGAAATAGTTCACAGCGTATCTAACATCCAATAAATCCTCTTTTTTTGGCTCGCAAGCACATCACCACTGCACATTTATATGATAATTGCCCACCAGCAGATATGCTCCAGTTCATCCTAAGTAAAGTTAGAGGATTACTTTTTCTGCTGACAGCCTGACGTACATATGCTGTACTGCACTTAATAACATTCCCTGTAAAGCCTTATTTCTGACGTTACACGAAAGACCGGCGGTTGAATGTAGAACACGTCCAACAGTCAGATGTGCATCATCATGTGCATTAACATGGCTATTATCTTGATTATTAGGTTATAGAGAGAAGTATATTGTTGTTGTTCAATGAATGCACTAGCTCAAAAAGGAGTCGGGATATTCACAAACCCTATCAAGAGAAGCAACTACAGAAGAGTTGCTTTTAAAATGCATTGTTGTCGTAATCTGTATAGCTATAAAAGAGCCATCAAATAGGATGTAGTTAGTAGGCGCTTTTCAATGCTAAGTAGTGGACAGTAACCTAATGAATACCTCTGCCTCTTTTAGCTTGCGAGGAAATAGCTCTATAGCTCTAGCAGATACAACCCTAGCATGCTCTAATGCCCTGAACTCAAGTGCCACACGTGGCAGTAACAAAAAATGGTAATAACACATTAGTGAGAGCTCACCAAAATAACTCAATATCTTTCCAGGCACCAAACATCTGCTGCAAAGAAAGCATGACCTTGTGGCTAGAGGTAGCATGCTCAATAAGCCAGCAGAGCATGGTTAGAGTTAAATTGCATATAGTAAGCATTCAAATATGGTTAGTGGCAGCGTGCACAGTGTCAGCATGCATAGGCACGTAAAGAACAAGTCACATGGACTCACTAAATGCTGCTGGATGGGTTTACATTTCTTTTTAATTTGGTCAAGTCAAGGAATGTCGTGAGGCAAGATGGTAATGAGCTCCGTGCTGTGGAGCAAACGAACTAAATTCAAGGTATCTCAAGTATTGGAGGTTTGTATGAGGTACAGTTAAAGCTCTGGGTACCAAACAGCAACTTGTAAGATGCTTAGCCTGGTGGGGAAGTAGATGTAATAGGTAGGCTGAAGCCATGAATGAAAAGACCTAAATGCGAGTGATGAAATATTGAAACCGATATATTACTTGACTGGGATCCATTGGAGGTCGACCGGAAGTTTTTATTATGTGGCAACTGGGACGCTCACGGCAGACAAGCATAGCTGCAGAGTTTCACACAAGCTGCATGCGCTTGATTACAAAGGCTGGTAGACAAGCAAGCAGTGAGCTACACACGCCGAGACGGGATTTCACAAATTCACGGACCTATTTAGATGTGACAATCCTATTTAGCAAGCACGCATTTTACAATTGTATGTTGCTGAAGGTCAGCCCATTTGATAGTGTAGTTGACGTGGTCGTTTTATGACAGTTCAATTTTATACAAGACACCTAAATTTCGTGCAGATTCAACAGGGTGTATGCTGACAGGCCGGTTGCAAGCGTTAAGCTATTCAATTTCTGAACCATTCTTGATTTTCCCATGACCTTTAAGTTGCGTTTATAATCATCTGTCGTGAGCGTCGCAGTGGCCACATCACACTATTTCTCGCCGACCTGCACTGGCAACCAGTCAAGCAACGGATCGACTTCCAGGTTTTCTCGCTCACTTTTAGGTCACTTCATTCTTTGGCTGCAGCCCATCTCTCTGATCTACTCCCCACTAGGCCAAGCATCGTAACACCTGCTTTTTGGAATCCAACTGTCTACCAGTACCTCGTACAAACCTCAAATCCTTTGGAGACTGTGCATTTAGTTCTTATGCTCCCAAAGCATGGAACTCCCTCCCGACTTGCCTCAGAACATTCCCTGACTTGACCACATTTAAAAAGAACTTGAAAACACACATATTTAGGACAGCATTTAGTGGGTCCCTATGATTCGACCTTCATGTGCTTATGCCAGCTGACACTGTGCATGCAACCACTAACCACATTTGCATGCTGACCCTGTGCATGTCACCCTTAACCACTTTATTCATGTTGTTTATCAAGCATGATATTACTTACCATTCAATCGCGTTTACTTTTGCAGCAAACGTAAAGCGCCTAGAAAGGGATTGAGTTCTCTGAGGTTGCTTTATAAAGTCCACTAGTATTATTATTATTAATATTATTCACGTTAGGATAGTTATCTGCAATCCATGTGCACCTGTCACTAGTGCATGCAGCATAGGAGTTGGGAGAATTCGAGGTGTTGGAGGGTTTGGGAGAAATATTTAGCGATGCTGGCTAGCTGAAAGTAAGCAGGATTGACTTCGGAGCCGACGTAGGGCTTTTGAACTTCACTTTTGGTGAGAGCATCTTGATTTTGTGAGGACGCTACTGGAAACCTTCTGGCTGTTCACATTTTGAACTTTAAAATGTGTAGTTAGTGAGTCTCATTTAGTTCATCCAGCACTAGTACTGGAGCTTAAATTGCGGCAGAGGATTGAATTGTATGAGCAGCAGGCAACCAGATAGCATAACATAGTGACATTAAGAGGCTCAAGACAGCAAGTACTAGATTAGAGCGATCGCCTACAAAATGGTCTGAATACACGAAGTGGCAAAAACTTCCAAACAATCATTTTTGATACAGGGTCCAGATTCATACATTCGGCGAATTTGCAAGGATTTTGCAAGTTACAGAATGTAGAGAGTAGCAGCAGTAGCACAACAAGTACCAGAAGCAGTTACTGGTACACGACCGCCGAAGTGATTACCAAGGTTTACTATGTCTGCTGAATGCTGATAGGAGGGGGACAGAGGCGAGACGCCTAACTGAGTCATAAGAGGCAGGCTACCCCAGTGTCAGCATGCATAAGCACACCAAAATGAATCTCGTGGACTCACTAAATAATGTCCGAGAACGCCATAGAATCACCGATGGGTCACCGTTTTTTAGTTCCAGGCTTCATAACAGCGTGAGCAAAGCTTGTCAAGCGTACAATATCTTCGTTAGTCTTCCATTGCCAAGAAAGAACTGCTTCCTCACCTGAGCTTATGCTTACATGGCGGCTGAAAGAAGCAGTTGGTGCAGCATCGACCCGAGTGGCAGTGAAGCAATGAGTAATGATTCCAGCAAAACTTACAGCCATCGTATGGAGACCCACACAGTAAAAGTAGTCCAGGCTCGAGACTATAGCACACAAGCATAGTCACACATGATCAACTGTATGCAACAGCAATGACAGTCTAAACAGCGATATGCCACCAACAACCCCCAACTGGCCAAGTGTTGCTTACATGCAAGATATGCTTAGCAAACAATTAATGCACAAATTGGTCGGTGACAGGGGCAGCACCTAGCCTGTAAATGAAAGAATGTGGAAGGCAATACTGCCAAACCAGTGTTGGACCCCATCAAGGTGTATCTGGAAAACACGAATACCGATCCAAAGGGGTTGTGACCTGGTTGTCAAGATAAGAAAAAATCTCCTTACTCTCTGCAGACTTGTACTGTGACGTTGGCACATGGGCACCCATTCAGCACACAGCTTGACGAGCCATTCACTGAAACTGAACCATAAGACGAGGCTGGCTGCTGGACGAGCTGCCAGCATCTCTCTGTACGTGCTCGGTTAAAGCCATGTGGTCAGAATCTCAGTTCCACCGATGCATTACGCCAAGAGATAAGTCAAATGATTTAGGCTGGGGAGTGACAGAAGCCAGATGCCGATGCAGTCACTTCAAGGATGAGGCCTGCAGGCTGGCTGGGCCATGCTTGGCTTGCAATATGATGGAGGCTTAGCAAGAAAATAGAGACGACACTGAATTCAGTAATGAAATAGGAAGTCACAAAGCCACTCGATAGGGCTCGTTTTCAGCTCTCCGAGCAATTATGTGTTATAGCGTTCACGGCAGACATTCCTGACTGCATAGTTAGGCGCCAACTGCATGAATTTTATTGCAGTTGCGAGTCCGAAGTAGATGTTGGATAATTGAATTGCCTGACATATTTAGAGGCAGAAGAACCCAAGAAATTTGAACACACTTGCATTTGGATATTGAGAACTGCCAGCTCCTGCAATCCGAGAGACACCACTAGCAGTTTAAGTCCCAGTACATAATTGAAGTCATGGTAATACTTTACTTACAATGCTCGTCATCAAGGTAAACGTCGATCGCTTGAAAGCAAGCCCAACTTGCTGTAAGTGTGCAGATATCGGCTGCATCAATGTTCAGGTACGCAATTCGCCCTGTAATTACGAAAAATTAAACTACTCTGCCTGCCATCTATAGTAACCCTAATATAAAACTACTATCAGGTAATCCCACTTTTATAAAGTAAGCAAAATAGTGGCAATTCATATGCTTTATAGCAGCCCAAGCAACTTAATCTTTGCTCTTCAACTTCTCGCAACGGAAGCAATAGCCAGCAGTTTATTTTTCTACTTGGTATCACGCTTCGGCATGTACGGAAAGGCACACGAAGCGTACTAGCTTGTAAAACATCGCATCGAGTTGTGCGTTTACAGCAGGTCTAATATAGCACGTCAAGCAGGGCATGAAGTCTGTGCTCGCGACACAAGATGCCAGTCAGATTCTGATTCCGAAAGACTAGCAGTGCCAAGGAAGTTTATATTATCCAATCGATTAACAAGTTAAATCATCAGCCAGTTTAGTGGTACCGGTAAATATAGCATTTATATTTTAGGATGACAGGACATATACATAGCCAACCATTTGGACGCCTCTTGACGGTGGCAAGGTACCAATAGAAAACAATATAATGCAGTAACTTTGTAATCTGCTCTTACAAAAGCCTTCAGTTTAAAAACAACATGAAGTTTGTGTCCTCCCCAGCACAGCCGGTAGACACACCACCCCAAGTGTCTGTTTAAAGTAGCCAATATTTGTTAGATGGCAGCCACTTCGCCCGAGAGCACTTCTACAATGCTCGAATGCAGCCAAACAAAGGGTTGAAAAACGGCTGTCTTTTGAGAAGCAGGCTTAGTTTAATAATTAAGTCATGAAGTTCATTATGACTGAACTGCTGGAAGTAAGGGAGCTCCATTCATCTATCCTAAAACTTTGAGGTTGGCTTATGCACAGCAAAGCGAATGGACTCATAAGAGCGGCCATGTAATGCACAGCTTGATTCTGAATTATTTGGCATTCTGTTTAAACGGAAAAGTAGCAATTCTGACATCAATTTAACAACAGAACTCTGGGTGGTCATCAATATGTAGTTTACCATAATATGCACAATGTATACTGGTGCAGTTCGATCCCTATGGGATGCCTTAATGATCTAAGAGGTCGCAAGAATCCAAATCCGATGAGCTAGTTGGACACTGAAATGTTTGAATCTTTGGGTGCTAGTTTCAATAATGCATAGCAATCAAAACACCTTAGCAGAAACTTGTTCACGGAAAAGGTTTCGTAGCGTGAAGTAATTTGGAACGGCTAACACAAAAGGCATGAAGAAATCTCACGAACTCTTACCTACTCGCGATGAGCTGTTGCCAGTGCTGATGTCTGAGAGCCGCTCCAACGCTTTATACTTTCATAAGCATGTCAGAGAAGCTCCAACCGCTAAGTAGTAAGCCCTTTCGACGACACACTCAAAACTGGCGACCCTCTGGTGACCTTGACAGCGATCGCATTTTTAGCTAGCTACTGGCCTCGGCATTTCCTGCAATTGGCTACCTAAGGCCTCTAGCAACGGATCTCAACCCCTCTTAGTAAGTTTGATAATCACCCGATAAGACTGAGAGTTACGACGAATGATCTGGCCAAATAACACGACTGTAAAATGAAAACGCTAGTGTATGTAAAAGCCAAAAGGTAGTAGTGCAATTCAGCACCAGTTGCGCCAGATTTGCCTTGGTCGGATCAGCCATTTGAAATGAGTTCTAAGAACAAACCTCAGCATGCTAGCATTTGAAAAGAAAAGGCACCTCCGTCAGTAGACTAGTCTAGTTATCTATTCGACTGTGCAAGAACTTGGGTGACGTGGCTACGTGCATCTATTCCTTAACGTCTCCTGTGGCGGAAATTTTACTCTTCATTTATAACCGAACGAGTTATAATAATAGTAGTAATACGGTTTGTACAACATCTTGAGAGAATTGCATCTCTGTAAAGGCAATTTACATATCAGAAGGATCAAGACGTTAGGGCGTGCAGTGCATGAGGTTTTACTTGCTGGTTCCCATGTATCGATGTTAAATACTAGTAATTTCAGAGTATTTTATTGATTTTTCACGGACAACTTGCACTACCAATATAGCATCTACTAGTAGTGCATAATCTAGAATTGTCGGACGATCTGTAGCAGGAACTTCATTCTGACGTCTGTTCAGTCCACCTGACTCCAGCTGGATGGCCAAAAGCAACACGGAAAAAACTCGCTTCAAAAGCTGAAAGGATGTTCATAAAGTAGTGCGGGAGTTACGGCCTGCAGCCGGAACTTGTCTTTCGGCGCTGGCTGACCAGAACTCAACACCTACAGGGGGCAGGATGCAGAGCTGCCCGAACAAGCAGCCTGGTGGGCGCCCCGTGCTCTGGTAAAGCTAAGTCTCGTGCAAATTAATCATGAAGTCTAGGACTGGGCAGAAGATATAGCTTCATAATTCTTTGAACATAGAAAGATGCAGCTAATGATTCACACTCAGAGGACGATCTGAGGATAGGCTAGGAGCTGTGACAGGAGCTTGTTGCCACTCACTCGCAGAGGTCAGGCAGTAGTGAGCCTGCCGGAAGGTCGGAAGCTTTCGGCAAAGTTATTGGCTTTTCAGCTGCCAGCCGTGCCCTGTCATACTACCTGCCATTGCAGCTGAAGGTGGCTGACCTACTACTGAACAACACCACTACGACTCTAACAAATATCACTCAAGGCCTGACCGCATTTTCTCGAAAATACGACCTTACCTCCAATGAGCCCTACTATCATTTTTCAGCAAGTTGAAATTTAATTCATCCCAGGATGAACATGCATTGACGAGGAATGTGAGCAATCAGGATTATTAACCCTGAATTTGCATGAAGACATGCACACATTGCAAACACATCTGAGCAATCAGCATGCAAATGGAGACAAATGGAAATAGGTTCGCACTAGACCTTAATTGTAGATTTAAAGGTAATATATTGAGCCCTCAAGACTAGTGCAAAAAAGAAATGCGCCTACTGATAGAAAAGAGTTATAGAGTGGTCCCAGGACAAAAATCTTCCGGCTTTTTGCAAGGACACGTTGGACGTCGAATAGTACGAAAATGGCAAGCAGACTACTAAAATCTTTTTCACCAGGTGACCAAGGAATTATCTAAGAAGCACAAATGTGGATCAGGTCTGCAAACCATATTTTTGAGTTAGAAATATAATCGTTTTGAATTGACTGGTGACAGTACAATGAAGCCGTTGGTTGTGTGAAGGGCTGATATTAAATAGCTTGCCCTGCAACAACATTACAGCAGAAGATATCAACAGAAAAATTCAAACCACTACAACATTGGCTCTAAGGCTTACTTCAATTATATGGCATATATGGTAAAAAAAAATATGTCTACATGAAGACAGACAACGCTGCTAAAGTTATAAAATACTGACGCTATTAAACATGCAGTTGCATTCAAAGTCTTAGTTCATGAGATTGACTTTCTACGTTCAAACTCTCCAGCATGATTGCAATGGATTAAACAGTAGTGTTTATAAGCCAATGATCTCAAATAATAGATATGATATGATACGATAGAAGATTTTCCTAACTGTTTCAAAAGCATCAGTTACATATATTTTGTTAATGCATCTTGATGGAAAAAGAGCTCCACGTCAAATAATCACTACGGGCAAATAAAACACGATTGACCGTGTTTGCGTATCAAATTTCTTAAAATTAAAAACCCTCGGTTAATACAAGCAGATATATGGAAGTGGAAAGACTTGATGCTTCCTCTTGAGTAGGGAGGTCGCCAAAGAATTCTGCTACTCTGGGATCCAGCCCGCACATAAAACATGAAGAAATCATTTGTGGAGTGAAGAATAAATCGAAAAACGTTTTCTGCATGAATGACTACAAATCTCTAGATTCTTAATGTATGAATAAACGAGCTATTCAAAGAAAATGTGTGCAAGCACGTCAATAACTACATTGAAAATGGAATATAGAAGACCCTGCTCGGAATCTTTATGAAGCATAGCCTGCAAGAGATGACGACTTTGGTGAATAAAATGGAATACAACTTCTGAAAGATGTTTTGCAAAGGCACTAAGAATAGACTTCAGGAACAAGATGAGCTCTTTTGAAAAGCACTTGAAGGCAGAAAATGACAAAGACACAGAGAGAGAGAGAGAGAGAGAGAGAGAGAGAGAGAGAGAGAGAGAGAGAGATTAGGGCGAATGGTTCTGCATGAAATGGAGTCACAATAATTTCAGGCCAAAAGTGGGAGCTTTGAGATTTATGATGATGTTCCGGATAAAGGTACGTGCATAAATGTTGACTTTGTTATAAAAAAATGAATCTAAAAACGCAGATTTGTGTGTGTGAACGAATGAAGACTGTTGTACTTGAAAAAATAATATATCCTTTGAATATGAGCCCTAATTCATCTGCTGGATCAACGACTCACCTAGGATCAAATCACTTTTTTTCAGTCAAATATAGTATGAAGGGGCGGAGTGTGGCTAAAGACAAATGTGTGAAGCAAGTGGATGCGGGCTAGGCTGCGTTATCCCAGCTTTAGCCATTTAGCACATCCCACTGTGGTTCGTGAGAGCACATTCTCACACTTGAGGGCAAAGTCTGTTAAGTGCCGAATTTATTCCTGTAGCCGCTCAGGCTTTCAGTGAGCTGTAGGAAACATTGGGTCACATTTAAGCGAAATTAAAATCCTTACAAGCAAGTGAAGGCAAGAAGAAAACAAGCCCGGCACTCTCAAACAAAAATTAGATACATGCCTCGGGAGGTTCTCCATTGTGCCTTGACAATATTGTCGGTATCTGGAAGATTGCAACCTGTGTCCACGGTATAGGTCACACAGACCCATGGCAGTGTAGTCTGAGCCTGCGGTTTCTGCTTTGGAATTAGGGAAGGGCCTTGGCACTAATGTACCTGCCTCAGATGTGGCCGATAGTTAAGCCGGTGACATGGTGTCAAGCCATTCATTCGTATTATATTTCGTGTGGAATGTTGCGATTAATCGAGCTTGCATATACATTCCCGTTGATAGTAATAAAGCAGTCTCGTTTGTGACACACGTTCGCTGGCGGTGTTTATGTGAGCCTCCCGCTAGAACAGCCGTAGACGGAGCCACAATAATACTATTTCCGGTAGCAGGAAATGGCTTATCCGAGCCGAAAAGAGTACCAGACTTTCTGTGGTCTACGTGAGACGCCTATACTGAGGTGCGAAATATTTAACGGCGGACCGCATTTAAAACCCTGGCTTCAAACGCTTGAGATGGCTGCAGCGAGGGTAAAAAAGGCGATGCCGTTAAAACCTATTGTGCCGGTGTTTCTGAGCGATAACGCGATACACGGTTGGGTTAATCAGCCGGTCAACGTAAAGCAAGACAACCACGTGCTGCGAAATGAGTTCATTCTGTTCCTCCCGTGGTCAATGGGCGAGGAGGCCAAGGTTGAGGACTAGGGTTTCGGCTGGAGAAAGAGCAGCTCGCCAGAATAGAGACCGGGACAAAGACGGGCGAGGATCCAACTTCATCGACGATCGATCCCAACGTTAACTGCCCGCTAGAGTTTGACAGACGAGCGGAACTTATTCAGCTGCGGCAGCTATCCGAGTGCAATACTGGTGGAGAAAGCGGGTATGGGACCGTTTCCAACAATATTGCCATAGCAGCTTAAAAGAGCCAGAACAACGTAAGTTCGCAGTGGCAGCAGCCGGAGACAAAGGAGGTGCAGCGTGTTACAGCTTCCAGTGGCATGGCGGTAGTGGTCAGCCGCAAATCTGTAGCAGCCTGCGAAAAGGTGCAGGCAGCCCTAACAAGCGACGTCTCGGCGGTAAAGCGCTGCGGTGAGAGCTCTCCGGTGAGATCGGCGCAGTAGTGGAGAGCATATCATTGGCAAAGGGCTCCAAGAGAGCGACTTCTCGCCCATCAAGGAGAATCTCAGCGACCACGAAGAGCAGCGCCGAGGGCGTCTCGGTGGAAAAGAGCACCTGCACAAGCTTCTCGGTGAAGAGCACAGAAGACCACGATGAAATAGAGGTAGCAGTCAGCAGCAATGCCATAGTAACCTGCCACGAGGCCCAGGCTGCCAGCGAGCGAAGCATCGAGAGCATTGCTTCAGCGAAGAGCATCAGCGAGAGCGTCTCGGTGTAGAGCGAATAGTAGCACAACTGTGACGTCGACTGGGCGGAGTGGAACTCCGAGAACACTGAGGCCATAGTAATGAGCTGGAATGTTTTTTTGCTGTACGGGATCGGCCGGCGACGAGTGCATGAGGCCGGTCATTGGGGGCTGGCACGGAGGTGAGCTGCCGGAACCCCCTGATAGTAAGAGCTTTGCCCCAGCTTTTCCTAAAGGGTGAAGTGTCTTTTACCGGCTGTTCGTGAGCGGCAGAGCTGATGTGCGCTTCTTTCGAGTGTCTGTCACGTTGATGGCACCCCACCTAAGCCTGCAGAGCTCTTTAATGTTAAATTAATATCATGACAGAGCCCGAACGACAAACCGCTGGGCAGGGTACCGACTGAGAAGTCAGCAGAGGAGAGCAACGGTAGCTAATGGCTACACGATTTTCCAATCATAAGTGCTGCCCCCTCCCCAGCTAAGCTGGTGGACTACGAAATCTATTATCGCCGCCTTACATAGAGCGCTTTCACTTGTGTCCGTGTCCGTCGCAGAATTCTTCCGAAAACCGAAGTTCTTGGGATCATCGCATACTCGCCATTCAATCGCATTTCCCTTTGCAGCAAATGCACAGCGCCTAGAAAGAGATTGAGTTCTCTGAGGGCTCTGTATTAAGTGCATTATTATTATTATTATTATTATTATTTCCTATTAGGGATGGGATGTGCACTGCACCTGAGGCTTCTGATGTTGTAATCAGCCAAGCACTTGTACATTAATTTACATGCCTCACGCGTAGCCAATAGTTAGGCCGCTAAGCAGCGAAGCGTCAGGCCAATAATCCATGCTTTATTTCGTGTCTTGTGCAGCAATTGATTGAGCTTTCATATATGAGCCCAATGGCTATAACCTGGGTTACTAAATTTCCGCAAGTAGACTCGCAATCAATTGATTATTTTACAGAAAGCTGCTCTAAAACATACCGCCTTGAAGTCGAAAACGCCGTTGACCTGATTCAGGAGCAGTGCTGTCAGAATGATGTCGAAGCAATCTGAAAAACTATGTGGCCAAGAGCTCAATGAAAGGAAGCACACTATAGCCAGCTATAACGATAATATCAAAGATGTTTGCAATAATGTTCTAATCGTCGAAATGGAGCTGGTGCAAAAGTTATTGGAAACCTTCCCAGGGAACTTCATCGCCACGAGCCAGTCTGAAAAGATTATGCATGACGACCGGAATCTCGGCGCCAGGCTGGCCTGGGTGGTACTGGATAGTGAGGACGGAGATCTTGACAAGATTGGTGCGGCATTTGCGGCGACATCTGAAATGGGGCAGACTCGTGGCACAAATAGGGCATCAGCAAACAATGCTGCTTCGGGCGTGCATATGCGCTCTGTGAGGCGCCCGAAGAAGACACCAGCGGTTATCCCAAATCAGCCAGCAATCTTGAGCCATTTCTTGAAAAAACGGCTTAATTTTCCTGATCGACTACAGGATCCCTGCACTGGATTTGGTCACCCACTGTCCACTCGATAAAAACAATCGATTTCGAAATCGCTATCTTTCCTCTAACGAATAGGACTCGAAGATACAAATATTTTTGGCCTATTTGCATATAATTTTGACCAATATTCAGGTCGTTATCGAAATCCGCGAGCATCCGGGTTACCGTGGTAGCCCGGGTTACCGCCATCGGGCTGCTATGTTCCCGTTGAGAGTACTAAAGCAGAGTCACGGTTACGGCCCACGTTCGCCCCCTGCATCTCAGTGTGAGACTCCCACTAGTACAGCCGCAGCTTCAGCTGCTGGAATACAGCAGCAGGAGTTGAAACTTAGGGCAAAAGGGAAAAGTTTCACGTGAATTCCAATGTAGATTCTACAGAAATCGATTGCAAAAGTGGCATGTTGTCTCCCTAAATAATAATTTAAAAAAAACAACATTTTTAGCGTCCTCAGACAACTGAATCGATATATAGACACTTTAGTCTCCTAAAGAAAAACCATCGCCATATAGTTGATTAGAAAAGCACTGTCAGCACATTATAAGCACAGCAAAAGACAAATCATGCTGAAATGACCAATGCTGCAAGGAACTTGCGATTGTTATCCTTCTTTTGTGTACATTTGACGTTGTCAGGGAATATCGTAAATTCAGTCTAGTAAGTTACATGCATCTGCAGCTAATTGAAATAAGGGCAATGTATCCAAAAACGCATGAGTTCAGTTTTGTAGTACAGCGTCGTGATTTAAGCCGTAAGACCAATGTTACATAATCTCGCCTCGTGGGCGACTCATTAGAGTAGGTAGACATTGCATTAGACGGGATGAAGACAATGAGGGGATCTAGAAGTGAGTAAGCTAACGGTGGAGTCACAAGGGTACTTTATTTTGAGCCTGTACAGTGCAGCGTCCTGCTACTAACTTAAGGGATATCACCCGTCGCTGCAAATATTCTCGAGCTCATGAAGGGCTGGTGCTTCCGCTAGGCGAACGAGGCAATCGCCTAGTGCCCAGGGCTAAGAGGCGCTAGAAAAAAGATAAAAAAGAGGGCTCTTTTATTGTAAAGAGTTAATACGGCAAAACACATTTCATATCTTAAGTTCCTACTGCTTGTCCTTGGTCCGCTTCAGCACAGTCTGACTAATTGCAACGTACAGGCAGCGGTCGCCCAGGGTGGCTTGTTCGATGCAGCTTATAGCCTGGTAGAGATGAGGAGTGATGCAGTGTATCGGACCAAAAGTCCGTTTTAGACTCGGTCCACCGCTGATGACAAAATGACCAGCTGTGGCCTCTCCCACTTCTAGCATAATATTGCTATATGCCAACATAATTCTGTAATAGTTGTAAGTCACTCTACACAAATTGATACAGTAAGATAACCTTACAAATATATATATATTATCATTTTTTTTGCAAAGTTACGGATATTAGGAAATCTTTAGGAAATCAAGATCGTAAGAGATGGGGCAGCAAAAGAGAACGGGCCTTTAATAAAATGCCTGGGGTCTCAAAAATCAACTATTGATTGGTCAGACGATTTACAGGCGAAAAATACGAAAGTAAAAAGCATCTGGATTGGAAAGATGACGAAAGCTCAGTTCAAATTTTATGTAAAGACAAACTTCATGTTGAGCTAAGAAACAATCAAGACGATTCAGTTTAAGTCTTGCGTAATGGTACTCTGGACAGCGTGTTGTAAGGCTGGATGGTGAGCCGCGATGGCGCACAAAATAAAGTGGTTGCTTTTCACGACCTCTGTCCCTTGGTCGTGGATTCGAAAGCTATTGTGAGTTAATCTTTATCGCCACTGCAAGCCGTGGTGATTGCCGCAAGGCTCTTCTGTCGTATACAAAAGAGCCTGCTAAATTAGCTTGTATTTATTTATCATTTTTTATTTAGAGTGCAACCAAACAGCGAGTCCACACCAAGACTTAATTTAGAAAACCACACCGGCCAAAACCAGTCTGCGCATCGTAAAGTGCTTCCGGCGTCGACGGATAACTCTTCTCCTTCCCATGCACTCCTTCGGTAGTCCTTTCATGCCATGCCAGCATTGCATTTTGCTGTCCAGCCAAACCCGCTTTATCAAGTGCATTATTATTATTAGTATTATTATTAGCCGGTGTTTGTTCCGGAGTCGCCAAAAAGCTACAGGAACTTTGTGGTAGATGAATTTCACCACAAATGTATGGATTACGGTCATATTGCCGAGTCATCTGCCAAGAGCCACTGCCAATCTCCTCACCACTCAAGAACCTGTTGCTTTTAAGGCTGTCTAAACCTTCGAAAGGTCTACGCCCAGAGCTCTCCGGCGGCTGAGTCGTGTTCCATCACATATTGCAACATGTTTTGAATCGGAGTTCGATTACAGTGATGCAGGCATATGGCCCTCTGACAATATTACACACGTTACTGTGGCTCTAAGGGAACCGGGTTGCAGCAGAGTTATGCGTGCGACTATCCAAAAGATTCACATAATAGACGAATTTCTCTCCTCAAATATAAAATGAAGGATTGTGGATAGGGCAGAGATGTTTTGCTTGTATTTGATGTATTTTATACCAAGAGAGTTAACATTGTGCTTTTGCTGTAAAATATTAAGCAAAACGGCGAGAATCTCGTCTATGCAAGTTTCTGTAAAGATAGAAAAAGTAAATATGACATTTTGCTTGCATGCAACGAAAGTCATAGCAAGATATCATGCTTACAGATCATTTGAGGGCTTTAGGATCGGCAGCACAAGGCAAGACAGCAAATGGGGTCAATTCAACTAAAAATCTTTCCACAAGAGGAATATTGGAAACCGGTTACGGAACACCTCATTTGATAAGCAAGGGTACTTGGAACTCAAAAGCTAGTATTCCGTTGATGAAATTGAAATATCTTTGCACATGGCAATAAAAAGACCTCAAATTTTTTGAGTTACCGGCACTCTCCAATTCTCTGATGATTGAACACTTGCGGAGATACTGACTACAAAACTTGCGTACATTATTTTTGAGTTCAGATGAGTGAAACTAAACTGATAATCAAAGAGCAGTTTTTTGTTTCGTCCGGTTACATGAGACCAAAGGGCATTCACGAATTTGGACAGCTGGAAATAAATACCAAAATTTACACGAAATGAACATCCCTAAGATATTGGCAGTTGCAACTCTTAAAGGTTTGGTGATGTAACTCACTTTTGAAGCAAATTGATGACTAAACAAATTTAAGAGTGGTTGATTATAAAGCACAGGTGACACAGTTTAGGACAGCTACACGATTAACTGTAATCATGCTATTCTACGTGAAGTAGCAAAATCTATAGTTGGAAGGGTTTGATTAGATTGACCAACAACACACTTTTTTGTTCCTTTGTAGTATTTCCAAGATTTCCTAGATACCCACAGAGGATCTCCTCGGTGAGTTTAATTCTCTGGATGAGTCATTACCTATTGAAGAGCCTCTTACACATGGAGAAAGCGAGGATTTATCCTGGTGAGAACTGTGTCGTAAGCAGCCAGCCATTACCACGTGGCTTCCCCGTGGATCTCTGAGAGGTCTTGCAGTTTCTATTGCATATTAAATTGATAGAAAATGTTCAACGATTTCTTTGTGACACTCAGCATCTTATTGCCTGCCAATTTCACTTGCCTTCGGAGAACGAAGATTTGAAAAATGACAACTCATAAAAAATTGAGCTGGAAAAAATACTTACCCATATAAACTTATTCGCTAGGCAAAGATGCAACTCACTGCTTACTGGCCTACCAGCATGTGCGATCAGGCGATTGCAGCTGGTGCAAAACTCTGCAGCTAGGCTTGTCTGTCGTGAGCGTCGCAGTCGCCACATTACTTCACTTCTCGTCGACCTGCACTGGCTACCAGTCAAGCAACGGATTGAATTCAAGGTTTTGTCGCTCACTTCTAGGTCCCTTCATTCTATGGCTCCAGCCTATCTGTCAGATATACTACCCCATCAGGCCAAGCATCGTACCACCTGCTTTTCGGAATCCAACAGTCTAGAAATACCTCGTACAAACCTTAAATCCTTTGGAGACAGTGCATTTAGTTCGTATGCTCCCGAAGCCTGGAACTCCCTCCCGACCTGCGTCAGAACATCCCCTGACCTGACCACATTTAAAAGGAACCTAAAACACACCTATTTAGGACAGCATTTAGCGGGTCCCTGTGATTCGTCCTTGATGTGCTTATGCGTGCTGACACTGTGCATGCTGCCACTAACCACATTTGCATGCTGACCCTGTGCATGTCACCCATAACCATATTTTTCATTTCGTTTGTTTTTCAAGCATGATTTTACTTACCATTCAATTGCATTTCACTTTACAGCAAATGTAAAGCGCGTAGAGAGAGATTAAGTTCTCTGAGGGCGCTTTATCAAGTGAATTATTATTATTATTATTAAAGATTTATACTGAATAAGATCTGGCATCTTCTATCCACGAAAATAAACCAGTCTACGCGTTTTTCAAGAAGAAAAAAAGATTCTTTTAAATTTTTGAACGTTCCTATTGTAGCATTGTATGTAAGTCTTTATCAATGAATGTTATTTGTGAGTGTTTGTGAACCTTCGTATCAACAATTGTCTGTACACAAATTGGTTTTTATTGCGCCGTGGTTGAAGGGGGAAGACTTGAGTGGAATGTGGGATAGAAATGCGGGATATGTGATCATGCCTACATAACCAGTAAATATGTAACCGTGCAGAAGCTCCTCCCCCGGCCCTCTACCAGTGGACGGTGTAGTGAGGAGCTGCAGCGAGGTTAAAACACAAGCCGCCACAACTGGGTGCCGAAAGCAATTGCTTATTGTGAGCCTGTTAGTAGGGGTTACGCGCGGGCGCAAGCGCTTTACGCGGCGTGCACCAGACCGGCGGAGTTAACTGCATGAGAACTCGCAAAGCCCGACTATAATAAGCTGTCATACGCCTTCGTCGCTGGCAGTGGTCCTAACCCCGAAGGCGGACCGTTGCAGCACCTATAGATACGAGCAGCTAACAAAGTAGTCTGCCGAACACAACCGGCAGTTTAAGTTGCACTTAGCTGCTCGTCACCATAGGTTCGACTCTCGTGCTCTCAAGGCGTAGTTTCGGAACGACTACCAAAGCTGCAGCCCTGAGCTCTGTCAGCCATGTCGTTTATACTCTCTCTGCCCTCTTGACCTTTAGTGTAGCTGCTATTTTTGTCGGACCCTAGCTCTCGGTGTCCGTCCTCGGCCTATTCCCTTCAGCCTGTAATTTATTAGACGGCTCCTGCGCCAGCTTGCCATCCTTTTGCTCTTTGTCTAATCGAGTAAAGTAGTCGGTCCACATCCTGACCGCTCTTTGTCTGACCAAGCTCCATTCTAACCTGAGCGGATCTCGCTATCAAACTGACGCCTCGCTCCGCTCCCGTTTAACTAATGTGTCTTCCTACCCAATTCTTCTTGGCTCGCCCGCTACGGGTTGCTTTAGGTGCCCTAGTCAGACCCACTAAGGCAAGGGCTAGTATCTCGGCTAACCTGAGAGGTGCACCTGTGCATTACTCTCCTTCCTCGCGAGATACGGCCTCGGATCTGATCAGTCCGGGGTCCGGCGTTAAAAAATATTCACTGAACCAAGTGGGAAAAAAGCATGGATCCCCATAATGAATGATGCGACACTTTGGCCAATCCGGGGTGGTGTTAATGCAATGTAGCTTTGCATTAACATTACATATCTCGACATAGAGGATTAGGCCTACGTTCTCGGTCGCGGCGCAGACAATGGCATTGGTTATCCTCCTGCCCAGCTGAAGAACGGCGGTCGTCGTCTCCTGGGTCGCCCTGCCGCTCAGCCAGAGGGCTCAGACTCAGACGTGTCGCTCCACCTTCATGTTTACTACGAGTAGAGGCCCTCGTAATGTTGACCAATCTGCGGAGCTGGCTCCGGCGGAACTGCATCGCGGCCACGAAACTGTGGTGGAGCCGGGTCCACAATTGGCGGCGTCGCAACAGAGAACAAGGTAAGCGTGGGAATGTTCGCATCCAAGCCGGTTAGCAGTGGTTGATGTTGACAAATCCGAGGCCTCGGCGTCGGTTTATCGTTGCCTGCAACTGACACATTGGCATTCATTTTTCCCACTATGCCTAGCTGCGCATCGACCTGCTTCGGTGGCCTGGTCTGCCTGACCGTAGCTCGGTGCATCTGGTGTGGCGGAGCTACAGCTTCTAAGCGACCCATCAGAAGTAGCTGGTGGTCACCCACCTGCACGGTTGCACGCCCATAGCTATAGGTGACCGGCGACAGGGAGGCCAGAAAGTCAGTTCCCAGCAGCAGCGGCTGCAGAGACTCGGTGGTGACATAGAATTGATGCTCGCGGGTGATGCCTCCCACTTGGAAGCTCGCTGTCACGGCCCTTATTATAGGCAGGGAAGAACCCGTGATATTGGAGGCCCGAACTGACTCAATCGATTAAGGAAGGCACAGCTGGCGGGCAAAAGAGACTGCCATCAGGGAGATATTGACACCTGAGTCTCAAAGTCCGCTAACCAGCACACCATCATTGGTGCAACAGTCTGCGGGGCAAGGACACTGGTGTCCACGACTTCCCGCCTCATCCGCGCCGGTAGTAGTCGCTCCTGTTGCGGCAGGGCCGATCGAGCATACTGGTAGCCGTAGTCATGAAGGCCAAAACCACTCTCAGAGGCCTGATAAGCCATGTGATAGGTATGGACGTCTGTCGAGAGCGAAGGTGCCCACCCAGCCGAAGCTCGGCCAACGTACCCACTCAGAGCAAGAAAACTGGCGACACTGGTCCGGAAGGTCGCTGGCCCCCGAGTGTG
This sequence comes from Cristatella mucedo, assembly GCA_009760855.2. Lineage (NCBI taxonomy): Eukaryota > Metazoa > Bryozoa > Phylactolaemata > Cristatellidae > Cristatella > Cristatella mucedo. The sequence goes on from WPIO01000210.1 coordinate 289,559, forward strand.
GCCGTGAACCCGCGCGACTGGGGCGTGCTGGCCAGTGCTCTCTGTTGCTTCGATAAGCCAACCCGTACTGGAATGGTCTGTCACGTCCTGCGTCCAACCATCTATCCCTGTAGGCCATGGCAGCCTGCACCCGGTAGTCGGGCCGCCGACAGTTCTGTACAAGCAACTTGCCTCGCGGCTCATACGACTGCTTTGTGGTGGGTTATAATAATAATAGTAACAATTCACTTAATAAAGCGCCCTCTGACAAATTTATCTCACTCTAGGCACTTTACATTTGCTGCAAAGTGAAATGAAATTGAATGGTAAGTAAAATCATGCTTGAAAAACAAACAAAATGAATAATATAGTTAGGGGTGACATGCACAGGGTCAGCATGCAAATGTGGTTAGTGGCAGCATGCACAGTGTCAGCATGCATAAGCACATCAAGGACGAATCACAGTGACCCGCTAAATGCTGTCCTAAAATAGGTGTGTTTTTAAGTTCCTTTTAAATCTGGTCAGGTCAGGGGATGTTCTGACGCAGGTCGGGAGGGAGTTCCAGGCTTCGGGAGCATACGAACTAAATGCACGGTCTCCAAAGGATTTAAGGTTTGTACGAGGTATTTTTAGACTGTTGGATTCCGAAAAGCAGTTGGTACGATGCTTGGCCTGATGGGGTAGTATATCTGACAGATAGGCTGGAGCCATAGAATGAAGGGACCTATAAGTGAGCGACAAAACCTTGAATTCAATCCGTTGCTTGACTGGTAGCCAGTGCAGGTCGGCGAGAAGTGAATTAATGTGGCAACTTCGACGCTCACGACAGACAAGTCTAGCGGCCGAGTTTTGCACCAGCTGCAATCGCCTGATCGTATATGCTGGTAGGCCAGTAAGCAGTGAGTTGCAGAAGTCGAGACGGGATGTCACGAATGCCTGGACCAACTTAGATATGGTATCTTTATCTAACCAAGCCCGAATTTTAGCAATGTTATGAAGCTGAAAATAGGCGGATTTGACTTTGGAGCTGATATGGTCGTCTAACGAGAGGTCGCTTTGGAATATGACACCTAGATTCCGAGCTGATTCGATAAGAGATATGCTGGCAGAGCCAATTTTGAGAGTCAGCCTTTCCAATCTCTGGATCACACTGGGTTTGCCCTTAACTAGTAAGTTAGTTTTATCATCCTTTAGTTTTAGAAAATTTGCTGCCATCCATGTGCGGATATTATCGATGCATGCAGCTAGTGAGTTGAGAGAATTCTAGGTGCTCGAAGGCTGGGAGGGATCAAAGCGAAGGGTTCGAAGGTTCCCCTCTGTCTCTTAGCAAGCAGGTCATACATCTGGGTCATTTGCCCGGCCAATCCTTTCACCTTACACTATATCGTGCGAAGTAGGAGCCCTGTTCCTTCCGGATGGGTATGGGCGGCCTTGGTCGCCGGCGTGCGTGGCGGAAGCAGCACTGCGACTAAAAAAGCGAGGTCAGCTTTGCATCCTTCAGCAAAAGATAGGATAGGCAGGGCAGTCTTTATCAAAGACAGTGCCACTAATATCGATATGAAGGCTCCCGATAAACAAGGAGAGGACCATAGCGTTACGGTCCACCTCCGGAATAGGAGGGTATGCTACGGCCACAGTATCTACAAGGTGCCTATAGAAGTCGTAAGTGCTTCGCGAAGCACCCTGGCGCCAATCTCGTAGGGCCTCACGAGCAGCATTGCCACGCCCGCCTGAGGTGAACGTCCGCACCAGTTGAACTTTCACTTCTTCGAATGTACATAGTTGGCCTCGCTCATCTCAGAGCCGTTCATAGACCAAGCGATATACGTCAAGTGCTCGGCCGCGACAGTATGCGCCCAAGCGCAATAGCTGGAGGTCCGGAGACCATCCGCAGGATCAGGAAAACACTTCATAATCGCTGATCCACCGTGGTGAGGAGTCCGTCACGGTCCCCCCCACCGGAACGGCGCAATTTTCAGCGATTGGGCCTCTAGGCTTCCGTCATATGCCACTGAGGGCGCGGGTATAACGAAGATCTGGTTTGGCAATGCCGGCTCAGCTGTGCACGGAGCCAGTTCAGCGGGCTGCACAGCGACAGGTTGGACCGGCTCTCTGCTTGCGTCAGCCGCTGGCGCGAAGGTACACGCAGTGCCCAAGCGTGCCTGTACGATTTCCTCCTGGCCTGGCCGCATATGGATTACCGCGCCACCAGAAACAGGGTTAGCGGAAAAGGCCCCGAGCGGGATGAAGGACAGATTGGCGCCGCAGCGGACGAGGCCTGCGCGGCGTGCGTCAGGGCAACTCCTGGCTGGCAGGTCGCAGCGTATGAGGCGTAACCTGCAGCGGGTTGCTAAGCGGCGGGCGAAGCGGACCCCCCCCCGGACTTAGTGTCAGCCCGACCGCGTGCTGAGGCGGCAAATGAACTACCGTGGGTGGGCTGCGCGGCTCAGCTGACGGACGGGTTGCAGGTCGGCGGTAAGGCTACCCGCCCGGCTGGTGTGCTGGCGCTGCGGCGGCCGATCCATGAAACAGCCGCCGTGCGTAGCTTTGCATTCTCTTCCTCAAGCGCGCGCAAACGCTCCGTTAGATTGCGGTTAAGAGAGGCGAAAATAGCGCAGTCGTTTAGGCTCGACTGCAGGATGTTGAACGCTGTGCTGAAGGTATTCAATAGCTCCGAGCAGTCAAGCGACGCCATCCCCGCGTCTAATCTAGAAGCTTGCTAGCGTTCCGAGCCAAAAGCAGGGTCACCAAATGAAACCGCCCAGAAGCTCGTCCCCCGGCTCTCTACCGGTGGACGATGTAGTGCAGAGCTGCAGTGTGGTTAAAACGCAAGTCGCCACAACTGGGTGCCGAAAGCAATAGTTTATTGTGGCCTGTTAGTAGTGGTTACGCGCCGGCGCAAGCGCTTTACGCACCGCCGAATGGACCGGCGGAGTTAACTGCGTGAGAACTCTCGAAGCCCGACTGCAATAAGCAGCCACATGCCTGCGCCGCTAGCAGTGGACCCGACCCCGAAGGCGGACCACTACACCACCAAAAGATATGAGCAGCTAACTGGGTAGTCGGCCGTACACAACCGCTCAGTCTAAGTTGCACTTAGCTATTCGTCACCGTAGGTTCAACTCTCGTGTTTTCGAGGCGTAGTCTTGGATCGACTACCAAAGCTCCAGCCCTGAGCTCTGTCATTCATATCGCTTATACTCTCTCTCTCTCTCTCTCTCTCTCTCTCTCTCTCCCTCTCTCTCTCTCTCTCTGCCCTCTTGACCTTGAGCATAGCTGCTTTGTTTTGTCGGACCCTAGCTCTCAGTGTCCGTCCTCGGCCTATTCGCTTCTGCGCGTAGTTTATTAGACGGCTCCTGCGCCACTTGCCATCCTATCGCTCTTTGTCTAATCGAGTTAAGTAGTCAGTTTACATCCTGATTGCTCTTTGTCTGACCGAGCTCCATTTTAACCTGACTGGATCTCGCTGTCAATCTGACGCCTCCATCCGCTCCCGTTTAACTAATGTATCCCCCTACCCAATTCTTCTTTGCTAGTTCGCCCGCTACGGGTTGCTCTCGGTGCCCTAGTCAAACCCACTAAGGTAAAGGCTAGTATTGCGGCTAACGTGAGAGCTGCACCAGTGCATATAGATTGAGACAAAAGGTGGTAAAGGTGCTTTAAAATACATCGCTGTCAAAGCGTGGATGCATACAAATCCATTTCGTAAAGTCACACATGTATATATATTTATTTATGTATACTTTAAAAGTGACTCATTTTAAGTGAACCTTAACTTCTCATGCCTGAATTAGACTCCACAGATCTTTAGCCGACGCAGCCACGGTGACTCAAGAACTGGCTGCAGCGAATGGTTTAATAATAATAATAATAATATGCCAAGATTCTAACTGGTTATTTAGCGTCTGATGGGATATCAATAGCCGCGCATTAAATGTTTAATGTCTGAAAGCACTTCTTGCCCGGGCTTCTGTCTTCAGAAAAAGACGTCAGGGAGGCAAGATCGCAATGCCATCAAAATCCTTTTTCTGTCTACGCGTGCTGGCGATGAGACCATAAGCTATTGAAACGTGCGAACGGCCGACAGGAAAAATGCTAGCTGATTTAATGGCCTCTTTTGTATAGCGATAGAAGAGACTTTACGGCTATCATCACCACTTGCAGCGGCGATAAAGAATCGCACACCGCTTGATTTGGACTCACGACTTCGGAACCGACATCTTAAAATCAGTAGCTCCGCGCTGGCCTTTGCTTAATTTTAGCAAAAACAAGAACTGTGCGGCGTGTTCGACCTCCTCTATTCTTTAGCAGTGACCCAGAGAGGACCACTAGTATGGTGAGAGAGCAAGAGCTTAATAGCAAGCCGAAAAGCTCACGGATCAGTGATGGCAATTTGGCCTTGAAAATTGATCGGCTACCCGCGGGAGCCGCTGATTGATGTTGGCTGGCGTGTCGACCTCTGGCATAACTCTGTCCAAAGATAACCGTGAAGAACCTTTCTGGCATTCAAGCTGTACTAGGTTGCCCATCTGGTGGCCAAGCGATGGTACTAATTCCTTACCGTAATAGCCCACGGTGCCGATCGTAATGCCGCTAAGGTCTTGCCCAATTGTCTGTGCTAGGTATTTAAGAGTCAAGCGACGCTCGCTAACGGTCTTTGGTATGGCTCATGCTCTCTCTCCCTCTCCCTCGCTCTCTCTCTCTCTTCGGCTAGGTTTTGACGCCGTCAGCGGTAGCTGCAGACTAGCTTCTCTGAAGCGAGCGAGGAGGGAAGGTGGCCCTAATTATAATAATAATAATAATAATACTGCACTTGATAAAGCGCCCTCAGAGAACTCAATCTCTTTCTAGGCGCTTTACATTTGCTGTAAAGTGATATGCAATTGTATTGGAAGTAAAATCATGCTTGAAAATCAAACAAAACGAATAACATGCTTAGGGGTGACATGCACAGGGTCAGCATGCAAATGTGGTTAGTGGCAGCATGCACAGTGTCAGCACGCATAAGCACATCAAGAACAAATCACAGGGACCCACTAAATGCTGTCCTAAATAGGTGTGTTTTTAAGTTTCTTTTAAATGTGGTCAGGTCATGGGATGTTCTGACGCAGGTCGGGAGGGAGTTCCAGGCATTGGGAGCATACGAGCTAAATGCACGGTCTCCAAAGTATTTAAGGTTTATACGAGGTATTTCCAGACCGTTGAATTCCGAAAAGCGGGTGGTACGATGCTTGACCTGATGGGGTAGTAAATCTGAAAGATAGGCTGGAGCCATAGAATGAAGAGACCTAAAAGTGAGCGACAAAACCATGAAGTCAATCCGTTGCCTCACTGGTAGCTAGTGCAGGTCGGCGAGAAGTGGAGTAATGTGGCGACTGCGACGCTCATGACAGACAAGCCTAGCTGCTGAGTTTAGCACCAGCTGCAATCGCCTGATCGCACATGCTGGTAGGCCAGTAAGCAGTGAGTTGCAGAAGTCGAGAAGTTGTGTGCAGGCCCTCTGGTGAATGATGGGAAAGGGCGAGATAGCTTCAGATGGATTCGGCGGAGGTCGCCAAATATGGTCGTCTCACGTGCGAGCTCGAATTTCGCGGTTCGTTTGTGTTTTATGTGTGAGTGCATGCATGCACACGTGGTCTCGGCGTAAGAATTCGCCGATGCCCACTAGAAGTAGTTCGCTGTGGTGTGTGAGATATTTCAGTGGTTCGGGCTCCTCAATCTATTTCGGTCATTTACCCTATAGAGATGCACTGGGGCAGCTCTCAGGCTAGCCACAATATAAGCCCTTGCCTTAGTGGGCGTAACTAGGGCCCCCTAGAGCAGCCTATAGCGGGCGGACTAGCCAAGAAGATTGGGTACGGGACACATTAGTTAACCGGGAGAGGAACGAGGCGTCAATTTGACACCGAATCCGCTCAGGTTAGAATGGAGCTTTGTTCAGACGAAGAGCGGCCATGACGTCGACCGACTACTGTGCTCCATTAGACAAAGAGCGGTCAGGATATGGACTGACTACTGTACAATTAGACAAAGCGCGATAATGATGGCAAGCTGGCGCAGGAGCTATATAATAAATTACCGGCGGAAGTGAATAGGCCGAGGATGGACACCGAGAGGTAGGGTCCGAAAAAAATAGCAGCCATGCTCAAGGTCAAGGGGCAGAGAAAGAGAAAGAGAGAGAGAGAGAGAGAGAGAGAGAGAGAGAGAGAGAGAGAGAGAGAGATAAAACAAACAGGGAGAGAGAGAGAGAGAGATAAGAGAGAGAGAGAGAGAGAGAGAGAGAGAGAGAGAGAGAGAGAGAGAGAGAGAGAGAGAGAGAGAGAGAGAGAGAGAGAGAGAGAAATAAGACACAGAGAGAGAGAGAGAGAGAGGGAAAGGGAGAGAGAGAGAGAGAGAGAGAGAGAGAGAGAGAGAGAGAGAGAGAGAGAGAGTATAAATGACAGAGCTTGGGGCTGCAGCTTTGGTAGTCGATGCGATACTACGCTTCGAGAGCACGAGAATCGAACCTACGGCGACAAACAGCCAAGTGCAACATGGACTGGGCGGTTGTGTTCCGTCGGCTATTCAGCTGCTCATATCTTGAGGTGCTGTAGCGGTCCGCCTTAGGGGTCGGGAACATCACTAGCGACGCAGGCGTGTGGTAGCTTATTGTAGTCGGGCTTCGGGAGTTCTCACGAAGTAAACTCCGTCGGTCCGGAGCGCGCCGCGTAGACGCGTAGGGTAGTTGATCATACTCGGGCTTCGATAGTTTGCGAAGTTAACTCCGTCGGTCTGGTACGCGCCGCGTAAAGCGCTTGAACCGGCGCGTCACTACTACTAACAAGTCCACAATAAACCGTCGTTTTTTGGCACCCAGTTGTGGCCGCTGGTGTGTTTACTGAGCCGAAGCGCTGCACTACACCGTCCAACGGTAGAGTAAGGGGGGCGATATTCTGCGCGGTTACATAGATAAGAAACCTTCGTGTGGAGTCGTATTTCTACCACGAGAGAGCTCGGTGTAGTGCGTGATAGATTCTTGCCTTCACTGCAAAAGCGGAGTCCTAGTACTCTAGTCAGTGTCGAGGCTTTGGATCGGGCTCCTCCGTCATATCTGGGTTGCTCCCCAAAGTAGAAGTAGATAGTCCAAGTGCGGGACGTATTCATCCGCAAGCCTGCTTGTGCTGTTGTGAGCCTGCGAGGAGTGTGGAAATAAAACTGAGCGAGACGCGCAGCAACATTGTGCGCTTGCGAATGGATCTCAGTTAAATCCGCCATTTGTGTGTCTGGCTTTCTAACTCACGAGCCGCGGGCTCACGACCCTCATAGTAGCAGTAAGTAGGTGAGTGCCAGAAACGCTCATTTCGTGAAGACCTGCTTAATGAGCGTAGACAGACACGCACCAAATTCACTTCGGCCGTAGGTTACACCGCTTGGTAAGCGGCAGGTTGCGACTACTCCGCCCAGCCTTAGGCGTTCTATTGTCGACGGATGAGGAGGCCAAGTTTGATGACCAAAGATTTAGTCTGGAGCGTGAGCATTTATCCAGAGTTGAGACCCTGACTTAAGGTAGGCAAGAAAAACAATATTTCCACCATTCGATGTCGCAGCCAAATTTTGAAAAAGCCAGACGACCAAGCGGACGATATTTAGCAGGGGAAGTTGGTTCTCCAGCACCATTGCAAGCCTAGGAAGTGAGTCTGGGATCGCGTCCGACCCTGTGGGCACACCAAATGAACAAAAAAGGAGCAAAATAGCAGCTAAATAATAGCAACCCAATAATAACAAGCGAGTGGCCCCAGGTGACGGCACCATGAGACATAGCGATTCCGGCCTTCAGAGAGGCAATTGTAACCCTTAGCGGGGCGATATGGGGCTTCCATGAGCTGATATTGTCCAGAGATGATGCGAAACTGGAATGTGTCGAGGGAAAAAAGGCTTGCGATAGTGACGAAGAGAAAGCGGCCGGAAAGAGACAGCCCGCGATACGCGTCATCAGAGAGAGACTGTATCGGCAAAGCTGACCAGTGAGAGTGACGCAGTGGAGCGTGCCCGTAGGAGAGGGAGAGCGAGCAAGAGAGAGAGACAGAGACAGAGGGAGAGAGAGAGAGAGAGAGAGAGAGAGAGAGAGAGAGAGAGAGAGAGAGAGAGAGAGAGAGAGAGAGAGAGAGAGAGAGAGAGATGCTGTAGAGCTTGCCGCTATATCAATTCAATAGAGTGGAACCCCAAATGCGACTGCGGTAGCCACCCAGCGAAGTGGAACCCCGTGGGCACCGGCGTCCCCGTCCCAGTTGACTGTCCGGAGTGATCGTAGGACCGGCGAAAGCGTGCAGAGGCTGAAGAACCACCAAAGCTCGCGCAGAGCTTGAGACCTGCAACCGCAGCTATAAGATTGAAGCTATGCGACAGCCTCTCTCGAAAGTTGGCGGCAGCTGTAGCGGACTGCTCTCCGTAGGTTGTACTGACGTCTGCCTCCGGCAAATTACTGCTACATGGTCTGCCATGATTAGGCCCGCCGTAATCTTTAAAGTTGACAATGCGCTGGATCTTGTAGAGCCCGAATGATGTCCTGAAGGACCGCCTGCGACTCATAATGTACTTTAATGTATCTCCGTCTGTAACTCGACAAAGTCATTGAGACCATGTGGGTGTTACGCAGGAGTGTTTTGCATAACGCGCTCAGCCTAAGCGGCTTTAGGCACGCATTCGGTAGCCAACAGACTTCGTCTTACGCAACAAAGAGAAAGTGGGGAGCATAGCAGAGTTAGGAGAGCAGTTGAGGTAGTGAGTAGCATAGAAGTAGCGGCTCAGGAACGCTGAAAAGGATGTGCCATAGTCGGCGGTAGGAGATTAGTTGTCATTGCGTAAGATTTGCGGAAACGAGTTCCACAGTCTAGGACCTGCAGACCTAAAGCTTCTTTCGCCAACGGTCTTTAAGCGGAGAAATGGGACATCTAATTCATTGTTCACACAGTACCCAAGGGCGAAAACAGTCTGAAACTGGTGCAGCAGTTCAGCTAGGTACGAAGAAGCCAAGCCGTGGTGGGCCTAGTCAGTCAGCGTAAGAACTTTGCTCTATATACGTTGCTCAACCAGCAACCATCCTAGCTCTTTTAGCCATGGAGACTCGTGCTCAAACCGCTGGGACTTGAAGACTACCCTAACAGTCATATTTAAAGTCCGCTGCAGCGGCCTAATAGCTTTCTTTGGCAGCCCAGCCATAAGGGAATTACAATAATCAAGCCGAGAAAGAACTAAAGAGCTAGTTAGATTTTTTACAAGCCACTGTGATAAACACATCCTAATCTTGGATTGGGATCGGACGAGATGGCTCGCTGTCGAAGCAGTCTTCTGAATGAAGCCTCTAAAATTAAGGCCGCTGTCGAAAGTGCCTAAATTTCGAACACGTGGTGATGGTCGCACAATAGCATCGCCTATTAGAAGAGCAAAGCCTTTTAATCTAGCCACACGCTTAGAGTCTCCTATGAGCAGCAGCAGTTTGGTTTTATCATCATTTAATTTCAAGAAGTTTTCCGACATCCAGGATTGAATGTCGGCAAGGCAAGCATTCAGTTTCTCAGTTGCCGCAGCAGATTCCGACGGTTTGAATGATAAATTACAACTGAGTATCGTTAGTATTGAAGTGATATCCTATTCTATGGGCTCTTATCACTTTTCCCAGAGGTTGTGTATAAATGGAGAACAGCAAGGGACCGAGTACAGACCCTTGAGGGGCACCACAGGTGACCCTTCTTGCGTGTGAGACCTAACCACCACACGACACGGATTGAACGCGATCAGACAAGTATGATTTAAAGGACGCCAGTGCTTCGTCTGCCAAACCAATCGTTGGTCTCAATGGTTCAAGCAGAACTTCGTGATCAATGGTGTCGAAGGCAGCAGACAGATCTAGCAGAGCTAGGGCAGTGACATTACTGTGATCGTTGCCTCATAGAAAGTTATTGTTAACGCGGAGGAGAGCAGTTTCAGTAGAGTGCTGCTTCTTAAACCCCTGATTGAAATGTTTCTGATATTCCATTATTTTAAATGTGTTCAACCAGCTGCTTAGCAACAATTTTTTCAAGACTTGTATGCAATCTTGATAATATTAATAATATAATTCATTTGTATAGCACCCCTAGAGACCTTAATCTCTATTCAGGCGCTTTTACATAAGCATCGGGGCTCAAGCCTGCGACCACAGATAGACCTTGGTCGTGGCGACGACCTTAACCGCTAGATTAAACCAGCACGGCATCTTCAAGTCGCAGGGTCGCCTGTAGTGTTTGCTATTCGTGGTGAGCAAGAGCCGAAAAAGCGAAGGTAGCCCGAGTACACGGCTGCCATTGCGGTTACACGGCCCAATTGCGGCTCTCAGATTATGTAATTTATTAACTTTCTTTGTGATGAGACTTAGCTGTTATAATTAGGTAAATGCCTTACACGGGGAGGGGCCGATTGGTAGGGAATTGGTAAAGAGCAGAGTCCTGCCAGTAATGCGAGAGAGCTTAACGTAGAAACGAATAGATAAAATTCGTTTACTTAGCACATTCGGAAAACGCAATATCCATTAAAGGTTTAAATGGAGATTGGGTCCTCAACCTTCCTATCTCCTGACCATTTAATAGAGTTCCTCATACTGTGGCGACCCTCACTATGAAACTATTGTGCGTGAAATGTGGAAATGCGTGTTTTCTAATGGTCTTGGGTGAACCCTGCAAAACGGCCGTTTAACCCTCAAAGAGGTCATGATCTACAGGTTGCGAAGCCCTGATTTAGGCTATTCACCTACGTGACTGGGGTTTGAGCCCATGGCCTCGGCCCGATCTTGATTGGTTCGAGCTGCATCAACGGAATAGTCCCCGACTTAGGGGCACTCCCCAACGCCGGATATTCAGTAAGCTCACAGATACACACACACACACACACACACACACACACACACGCACGCACGCACACACACACACACACACACACACACTCTAAACCCTCACTCTAAGTCTCTAAACTCGCACACACACATATATATATATATATACATATATATATATATATATATATATATATATACAAGCACATATACGAGCATATATATATATAATTATGAGTTTATGGAATATTGGGCAATAGGGAATGCCCTATATTTTGCCACATATATGAATAAAAATCTTCAATATATATATATATATATATGCACAGGTGTAAATTGTTTGCTGACACACTTTGCAGGAATAAGTAATGAGTCTTGCGTGCAATAGGTCGTCGGTCAGCTTGGCTCAGCGAGACTGTCTGCCTCCTCCTCTAGAGCCGCAGTGACACTAAAGTAGGATGGAGCTAGATAATTTAGGGACCTAAAAGCCATAGAATTCAACTTAATGGTTTTTTTAATGGGGGGCTTGTACGCGAGAAGTGGTACACGGTGGCATGTGCGATGCAGACAATAGTCAAGCTCGTGTGCCACGTTTTCCTGTGTTTGTCGATTCTTTTTTGCACAAAACTGCTTGTGGTGAGCTACGGAAGTCGAGATGGAATGTAAAAAATGCACGGGAGAAACTTGGATTTGTATGCCCTGTCTCAGGCTTATCAAATTTTGCAATGAATGAACCTGAATGTACATGAAGGTACCCCAATTTGAACAAAGAACTACTGTGTTTGTTTAGTAACTAACTTCTTTGGAGAAGGAGTTTCAGATTAAAGGGTTGTGCGATAAGCGATACGAAATCGGAGCCGATTTTGAGGTCGAAGTCTTTACAAGTTCAAAGTCATACTACTTTACCCCATGTTTTTCTTCCATGACTAGTGAGTTTGTTTCGTCATCATTAAACTTGGTGAAGTTTGCTTCAATCCATAGGAAGAAGACAGCAACATAGCTATAGAATCTAAATAGCTCGACTCCGTGCGGAACAAGGAGGGATCGATACTCGAGTAGAGCTGATGTCGTTTGCCCCAATGGGTAATGTAATGTAATGTATCTCCGTTAGTAACTCCACAAAGTCAAAAAGACCATGTGGGTGTTACGCAGGAGAGTTTTGTATAGCGCACTCACAGCGTAAGCGGCTTTCGGTACGCATTCGGTAGCCAACAGACTTCGTCTCACGCAACAAAGAGAAAGTGGGAAGCATAGCAGAGTTAGGAGAGCAGTTGAGGTAGTGAGTAGCATAGAAGTAGCAGTTCAGGACCGCTGAAAAAGATGTATGCTTACATTTATCTTGGCAATGTAAGGCTCGGGATATGAATTCGGTCAATTTATTCCAGTAACTAGCTCTCCGAGGGAGAACCGGAGCGGTCTAAATGCGCAGAATATGTCAATACGTTTGTTCGTTGCGTGGCGCAATAAGCAATGCTACTATTTATTTCGCAAAGAAACATCGCAAAACGTGCAACCTGGGAGCGTTCGAACAGTCGCAATTTAATGCGACATCGGCAGAAGATAAAACATGGCCCAGGAAGCGTTACTCCTTAAATTTGAAAGAGCTGCTTGCAATATAATGATATATATCTCCGTCGGTAACTCCGCATAGCCACAAGGACCACGTGGTTGTTATGAAGGAGAGTTTTCTAGAGCCCACTCACAGCCTTAGCGGCTTTAGGGACGCAATCGGTAACTAACCGACTTCATTTCCCGCCGCAAAGAGAACGAGGGAAGCATAAAAGAGTCAGGAGAGCAGTTGAGGTAGTAGCATGGAAGTAGCAGCTCAGGACCGCAGCAAAAGATGAGCCATGATCAGCAGCTCAAGAGTAATTTTAGTTGCATAGGAATCGTGGAAGTGAGTTCCACAGTCTAGGATCTGCAGAGCTAAATTCTCCTTCTTCAACGGTCTTGAAGCGGAGTATTGGAAAGACTACTTTGTTGTCCTGTAAGGACCTGAGGGCACGAGAATTCTGAAACTTGTGCAACAGCTCAGATAGGTATGGAAGAGCCAAGCCGTAGGGGGCCTTGTGGATCAGCGTAAGAACTTCGATTTGTATCCGTCAATCAAATGGCAATCATTCAAGCTCTTTCAGCTAAAGACACACTTGGTCAAACCTGTACAGCTAGCATTGCAGCCGAATTCATAGCCTTTGGCGCCAGCCTAGTTGCCTTGGTTCGGTAGCCCAGCCAAAAGGAAAGAACAATAATCAAGCCAAGAAAGAACTAAGAAGCTGTTTACATTTTTTACAAGCCTCAAGACGACAGCTCCTAATCTTATATAGGGATCAGACGGAATGGCTAGCTGTAGAAGCAGTCTTTTTAATAAACTTTTAAAATTAAGACAGCTGTCAAAAAGGACGCCTAATTTTGGAGCACGATGGCACACTCGGTAAGACGGTTGCTTTCACGACCTCGGTCCCAGGACGTGGGTTTGATCCAGTGGTGGGCGGTCCTTTATCGCTGCTGCAAGCGGTGGTGATAGCCCTAAAGGCTCTTCTGCCGCTATAAAAAGAGGCTGTTCAATCAGCTAGGGTTTAGTTTATTTAATTTGGTCGCACAATAGCATCGCCGATTAAAAAACAAAGCATTTGGTCTACCTGCATGCGTTTGGCATCCAATGAGCAGCAAATCAGTTTTATTGTCATTTAGTTCCAAGAGATTTTCCGACATCTAGGATCAAATATCGGAAGGGCAAGCATTCAGTTTTTCATTTGGCGCAGTGGATTCCGACGGTTTGAATGACAAGTACAGCTGAATATCGTCTGCACAAAAGTGATATATATTCCATGGGTCCTAATCACTTTTCAATATCGGCTGAGTAAGGTGGGTTCAATTGCATCATTTCGGGTGTGGTCACGTAACCCGCTAGCCTTGCAGTGGTCAATTTGATGCCTTCGCGTCGGTCTTCATGAACGTTACCTCCTCTCTTTCTCCCTCCTTCTCGCCCACTCTCTCTTTATGTTTTATGTCTTGATATATCTCTTTATGTATTATTACTGGTGCACCGGAGCTGCTTAGGCGACTGCTACCGCTACATCTGTATGTACGCCTGCTCGCTTTCGTTGCCTGTGTACGATACAATACAGCCGTCGCTGTCAGTACGGACACTCACTTGTTGGGGCAACGTTAATCTTTTCCGCACTGCCTCCGATATTGCACCCGAGCCCCTACTCTTATATTTATGACTATGGACCGGTGGTATCATTGTGGCTCCCAGTCAGATACTTTGCCTCGTGCCGGTCATTGAATCTATAAGTGTACAATGCCTGGCCATTAATTCTGAATTTACTGACGCAGGCAACACAGGATGTGCAGTATTCGTCACAGTGGCTGTGGCAAAGAAGGAAGATGACGATGCGTTACGTTACTGTGTCTCCGGCTGCAGCCGCGCTAGTGGAGTCTCATGGAGACACGAAGACACGAGCGGGTGAACGAGAGTCAATCTTTATTTCCCCAGCAGGTTCATGTATGAACTAGGAGCTGACTCAGCACAGATAAGTGAGTGCATCTGTGGTGGGCCACTGTGGTGGGCCACTGTGGTGGGCCATTGTGGTGGGCCATTGTGGTGGGCCACTATGGTGGGCCACTGTGGTGGGCCACATGCTTACAGCAAAGGCTGCACTGATTCAATAGCTCAACCACCGGCTGCGGGTGAGGCATACATTAGCATTAGTGGCCGAGAAGCAACAGGTGCACACAACATCCCATCCCATTAGAATGTAAACAAGCACATAGTCCAACAGCCTGAGAGGGGAGGGGCAGCGCTCTCGGCCCGAAACTCGTGCAGGCTACGTGACCGCCACTCGCAGGAGGCTCACATCAGCTCTGCCCCTCGCGAGAAGCCGGTCGTAGACGCTGCCTACCTTTAGACAAAGGTGGGGCACCGCTCCCACTGTCAGACGGTTCCCGTAGGTCGCATCCATGCGAGCCCCCTTGGCCGGTCGCATGCGCTCGTCGCCGGTAGATCCCGCACTTCGTAAACCTCTGCGGCTCATGATGACCTCACCGTTCTCGGAGTTCCACTCCGCCGAGTCGATCTCGCAGTTTCGCTGCTCTGCGCTCAGCACCAAGACGCTCTCGCAGGTGCTCTTCCCCAGCCGCAACGCTCACATTGTTATGTTTCGCTGCAGTGAAGCTCTCGCTGTTTCGCTCGCGGGCAACCTGCACCTCGTCTAAGGCTATTATTGACTTGCTATTGACTGCTATCTCGATGCGCTCCTCTGTGCTCTAAGCAGAAACGCTCGTGCAGGTGCTCTTAACCACCGAGCCGCTCTCGGCGCTGCTCTCCGCGGCTGCTGATGTGTTCTCCTCCGCTACGACACTCGCGCTGCTGCGCTTCACGGCCAAGACGTCGGTCTCACGAATGCATATCGCTGCTGCCGTGACACTCTTGCTGCTGCGCCTCGCAGCCAAGACGTCAGTCTCATGGGCTGCCTGGGCCTGGTCGCAGGCTACTGCCGCCTCGCAGCTGACCGAAATCTCACGGTGCTCCTCTGCGCTCTGGGCCGTGATGCTTGTGGGGATGCTCTCCACTGCGAAGAAGCTCTCGTCACTGAGCTCTGCAGCCAAGACGTCGCTCTCTCGGGCAATATTTGCCGCCGAGATGCTCTCGGCTGCTACGACGCTTTCACTGCTGCGCTTCGCCGCTGAGACTTGGCCGCCTGCATCTTTTCGCAGACAACTATCGCCTCGGAGCTGCCCACTACCGCCTCACCGCTGGAAGCCTTGGCATGCTGCACCTCCTGATACTCCGGCTGCTGCCGCTGCTCACTTATGCTGCTCTAGCGCTCTTCGGCTATTGTTGCTTACTCTATAATGGAAGCGGTCCCATACCCGCTTCCTCCACCGGTATTGCCGTCAGATAGCTTCGGCAGCCGAATGAGTTCCGCTCGCCTGTCTGAATCTTGCGAGCAGTTGACTGTGGGGTTGACTGGTGATGCAGCTTGCTTGTCGCTTGCAGCTTTGTTTCGGTCTCGGCTCTAGCGAGCTGCTCCTGCTATAGCCGAAACCTCCGCCGCTCGCTCTATTAAAAACAATCCTTTCAATCCATTTATTCTTCTAATTATACTGAGTTGTATATATTTTTAATATAGAGTGAACTTCATTTGATCATGTATATATATATATATAAGCATATATACATATATACATACCACACCCACACACGCACACACACACACACACACACACACACACACACACACACACACACACACACACACACACACACACACACACACACACACACACACACACACATATATATATATATATATATATATATATATATATATAATATATATATATATATATATACATCTGTATTCCTAGTTTTACATTCATCAACATAGGGGGACACATCCTACCTTGTGGGAGATTTTTGGGGGGAAAATGTCCAAGGTCCAATAGAGGGGTAACGTCTGGGGGAAGGGGGAAACGTCCAGGGGCCAAAATACCCCACATCAGGTGACTGACTGCTACTTAGATTAAACGTATTCACATGCCCGAAATTACCTACTTGCTCTGTACTAAAAGCTTTCAACTTATTTTCACGTTATGGATAATGCAGTTGTGTGACTAATATGAGCGACACTGAAAACCGACCGTAATATCCACATCAAATCGAAATAATCAAAAGAGTACGAAAGTAAAACAAAATCTAATATAAGAGTTTCGATTTGGTTATGAAAACTCCGAATCATATTACTTCACCTACCGCTTAATGCTCTGCTAATCTATATATAGGTTTTTGCGGGAAAGTAAAATTTTTATTCTGTTCAAAGGAGCTAGTGGTTATGGAGAGCTACGTTTTGAGCTACATTTAATATGTCAAAAGACGACGAGACGGGATATTTATTATTTTCTGTAGAGAAAATTAAATCGGCAGTATATTGTGCAATAGATATTGGGCTAATGGTTCTGCTAAACCTTTAGTTTGTATCCCTTGCGGTTACTAAGCGTAACAAAGCAGAGTCGGCTAAGCACTGCCTCGTTCAAATACAGCGATAAGCGATCCTTCCAATTTCAAGTGACAGTAATAGCCTTCGCTGCTCTGCGGCCACTAGTTAAATTATGCAGTAGAACGAGCTAACTTCTTTTTTTTAAAGCGCGATCGAATATTTCAAGCCCACCTGCACATCTTCAAATATCTCGTGCGGTTTCACAGTTGACTTTCCGAGTGCCGACTAAGCATCTATCACCAGATTTGGTTAAAAATAAGTGAAGCACAGTTAGAAACAATTCAGGTCTGTAAGTTTACTACCTTGCTAAAATATTTTCGGCCTCACAGTATTGACAATTTATTAAGACACACTTTGTCTTCGCTGTAGCTGCTTGGACTCTGCAGTTTGATAACGTGGTAATCGAAGTAAACATTTTTTCGGTTACATATAGTCTCTGGATAGTGTGACCTGACGAGCTGCTAAGTCAGAGCAAATTAGTAGGGCTCGGGCATAGTAGAGACGGCCATAGTGAAATCATGCCTTATCACCTAAATCGGATTTAGCAGAGGGCATGACCTAAGCATGGGCAAACTGCACAGGCAACCCATTTCGTTTTACTATATCTCAGCGAAAAAGGAACTAAAATACCCCAATCATGTTTTTTTGGCTATCAGGCTAAATTGGGTAACTTTAACCAGGTGACGCATCTGGTGAATTACCTAAATAGTTCAATATTGGGAACAAATTGGCCCATGAGTAAAGGCTGAGGTTGTTGTTTTAGCTCGTATCAGGTTTAAGGATGATCTGCCCAGAAAAAACCTTCCGCAGAAATAATAAACATATTTCCTAATGGTCGATGCTTATTTATGCGATTAGATTATAATAAGTTGATAAAGAGTATGAGTTTTTGTAGCATTCACTATCGAAGACATTCAATGTTACCAGTTGACATCCTTTGAAAATGGACTATGCATTTTGGAATCTTATCTTGCTGCATGTATTGATGATATCCCCACATGGATGGCAGCATATTTTTTCTAAACTAAACGATGATAAAACTAACTTACTAGTTATGGGCAAACCCAATGTGATTCAAAAATTGCAAGGGCTGACGCTCAAAATTGGCTCTGCCAGCATATCTGCTGTTGAATCAGCTCAAAATCTAGGTGTCATGTTCCAAAGCGACCTCTCGTTAGACGACCATATCAGCTCCACAGTCAAATCCGCCTATTTTCAGCTTCATAACATTGCTAAAATTCGGGCTTTTTTAGATAAAGATATCACATCTAAGTTGGTCAATGCATTCGTGACATCCCGTCTCGACTTCTGCAACTCACTGCTTACTGGCTTACCAGCATGTGCGATCAGGCGATTGCAGCTGGTGCAAAACTCTGCAGCTAGGCTTGTCTGTCGTGAGCGTCCAATTGCCACATTACACCACTTCTCGCCGACGTGCACTGGCTACCAGTCAAGCAACGGATTGAATTCAAGGTTTTGTCGCTCACTTTTAGGTCCCTTCATTTTTTTGCTTAAGCCTATCTCTCAGATATAATCCCTCATCAGGCCAAGCATCGTACCACCTGCTTTTCTGAATCCTACTGTCTACTAATACCTCGTACAAACCTCAAGTCCTGTGGAAACCGTACATTTAGTTCGTATGCTACCAAAGACTGGAACTCCTTCCCGACCTGCGTCAGAACATCCCCCGACTTGACCACATTTAATAGAACTTTAAAGAACACCTATTTAAGACAGCGTTTGGTGGGTCCCTATGATTCGTCCTTCACGTGCCTATGCGTGCTGACACTGTGCATGCTGCCACTAACCACATTTGCATGCTGACTCTGTGCATGTCACCCCTAACCAGGGTATTCATTTTGTTTGTTTATCAAGCATGATATCACTAACTATTCAGTTGCATTTCACTTTGCAGCAAATGTAAAGCGTCTAGAGAGAGATTGAGTTCCCTGAGGGCGCTTTATCAATTGCATTATTATTATTATTATATTTAGTATCTTAAATTTTCATTCTGATACTAAATATCTCTCAGTGTACAGTCTAAATGATCTTTATAGTGGAAATCATGTATATCGACTACTTATTGCAGGGTTTCCCTAAGGAAATTGAGTCTCTAATTAAACTTGTTTAAAAACCGAAGTAGAACTCAGTAAATATATGCCCTAACTTTTAAATGATCAACTTTGGCTGAGAAGCTGTTTAATTGGCTTATTTTCAATAGATGACCTTAAGCTCCATCATAAATTTGTATCGTTTAATTTTCTATTCATTATAGTTGTCCATTTCCAACATGCAATAGGCCGTATCATAATATTTGCTTAACAGTAAGTCTTCAAAGTTTAGCAATTCTTTGCATGCTAAAATGTTAAGCATGCTATCACATCTGGACGCATTTTGTTTGTAGTTGTATAAAAAAGTCTCGGGTAGTGTAGCTATGCCAATTTGCTGGAGCTTGTCATTTCACGATTGTAATACGGAAAAATTCAGGAGTCATTGATTCTAAGCATTTTGTTGCCGATAGAAAATGTTCACCAAAACTAAAATATTTCTTGATTGTCCTTCTCAAAATCACTTTCCACAGCATCAGCTAAGGCGGGATATAGCATTTTCGAAGCTCACTAATCTTGCACAGCTGAGCTGTACGGTGCTGAAGTTGCTGATCTTTCAGCATGTGATTAGGAATAATATCAAACCACAGATCAGATATGGTATAGGTCACGTTGCTCACTGGGAATATAATTTCGTTCGACGCAGCTCTCATTCCCCCAACGGTGATCCAGTGGAACTAATGTTTAATATTTGATTCTTTTACTGAGCAATTGGTATCAAGCTGCACAAGACGGCGAGAGAGGAGAGCCCGCCAGTGAGCGACAAAGGTGCCGGAACGACGCTTTTGTCTAATCGTCTTCGATGCTTTCTAGCCAATTTAGAAAACCTCCGGCTCCTTGTGCACTTCCCCATTCAAGAAAGGCCTGAAGTTGGATGTCGCTACAGTTTTTGTAGACAAAGTGCCGAGTCGGTCGCAAATCC
Organism: Cristatella mucedo; assembly: GCA_009760855.2. Lineage (NCBI taxonomy): Eukaryota > Metazoa > Bryozoa > Phylactolaemata > Cristatellidae > Cristatella > Cristatella mucedo. Next base: position 309,417 of record WPIO01000210.1, read on the forward strand.
AGCGTCGACTGGTGAGCTAGCTGATTATTGTCGGTGTTCAAGGATCCGACTAAAAATAAAAAATTGCCTAGTCATCAGCTGTACTCAGATTCACTGAGCGTAAAAAAAAGAGCTAACTTCGACGCCATGCAAAACAGCAATTTCTCAGCAAGAATAGCCTTTTAAGAGGCATTTGTTGCATCCAGAGGCGCCAAGAGCGATGCAAGTGCGTGCCTAACTGGTGGCCGAAGTAGAGTCAAGCCTCCTTAGTCGCAGCAGACGTGTATTGCGACCACGACTCATGGGAGCACAAGCATCACACAGTTTTAAGGCCTATTCTCAAACACTAAATCACACGGCAAATATGGCTGCTTTAACAGCTGCCATCGTCTCAACACTAGCTCGGCTAAAGCCATGTTGACAGAATCACAGTCTGCCGATGCTTAATGCTTCAGGGTAAGTCTTGGAGATGATGACAGCATTGGAAAGAGGACAAACGTCGACGGAGTGAGTCCAAGGCGGCTGGCCTGGTATGGCTATCTGGGCCTTTCCTTGTTGCCGGAACAGACAACAGATGCTGGGAGAATGTGAACACTATTGGCACCAGATGCCCAGGAAGGCTAACACTCTAAAAGGCAGCTCATCAAAGTCTTACCAGCGAGTGAAGCTCTCGTTCAATAGCAAAAGTCTCGTGATAACTGTGGCTCGGCATACTGAACAAGCACTCCTATGCTGACTTGTAAGCGGCCACTGTGGTAGCATGGACGAGGCATCCTTGATAGATTTTAGATCCAATTGTTCACAGTGAATCAGAATGTAGTCCATACAGGACCTAAAAAAAAGCGATCAAGATTGTAAACAGAAGCAGTTGGATATCGATATAGGAGGCCAGAAGAATAAAATAAATCTTAGGCCCTGACAGCAAAGGACATGTGGTTCGGCAGAGATTCAGGTTAACGGTTTGATCCCGAGCAGGGAGTGGTACGACACATAGCCTAGTGGGGGGGGGGAATCCAATAGGTGGGCTTGAGAAAAATAAGTAAGACACATAAATGTGACTAATGCAACCCTGAAGTCGATGCTTTGCTTGACTGGGAGTGAGTGCAGTTAAAAAAAAAGTGTTGTGATGTCGCAACTTAGATCATCCCGGCATACAAGCCTAGCTGCGGAGATTCGAACAAGCTGGCTGTAAGTGCTTGAGTGCAACGGTCGATAGACCAGGAAACCGTGAGCTACATATGTCAAGATCGGACATCACAGTAGCGTAGACCAATTAAGATGTGATATCACTGCCTAAGCAGGAAATAATTTTTGCGATGTTGTGTTGTATGTAGGTATGCAGAAAGTACGTAGACGTGACTTTGAAGCTGACGGGGTCGTCTAATGAAGTACAATTTTGACAGAATGCTTAGCTTTTGTGCAGATAAAACAACAAGTATGGTGGCTGGCCCGATTGTCAGGACCTATCTTTTTACTTTCTCAGTCGCACATCTTTTGCCCATAACCTTTTAGCTGATTTTTATTTTTTATTTAAGTTAGAAAAGTCCCCTGTTGTCTATTTGCAAGTGTCCTCAGCTCATACAGCAATGTATTTGAGAGAATCGGTCATTTTGGCTGTCATTGAAGAATCTTTAGGGATGCTGCTTAGGACAAAGTAAGCAGAATATAGACGCCATAAAGGAAACATGATCTAATGGTTATCACCAGCATGCTTAACGTCCACAAGAGGTACTTGGTTAGTGATGACGAACGTTAGGTCAAATTTTCAAATAAGTTCGCAGAAAACTGCATAGTGCGTCTACTTATATGCCCAGACCAAACAGACCACGTGAATCTAATGCATGCCGTTCGGCCATCCAAAGAAGAAGCAGTTGGTCACCGTACGTCAGCACCAGGCCACACAACACTCCGAGCAAAGTTTTATATCAGAACCTGTCTTTGTTTGGCTGCTCTCACCAACAACACATTGCATGCAGACAAGATTGCTGCAGCAGACACAACCAGCACAAGTAGCAGCAGCTGACTACCCATAGGTTAAGGTCGAGCAAAGCTTCCTGCTTTCGCTTGGTGGGAAATACAGTTAAAGCAGATTAGGCACTCCTGGAAAACTCACGACACAGTCGCACATGATCAACTGTATGCAACACCAGTGACAGTCTATACGGTTGTATGCCATTAGTATCCCTTAGCTGGCCGATCCTACCCTCATGGGTGTAATCCTTAGCAACTGAGTGATGCAAGAAGGGGAGGGTGGGAATACAGGAACCAAGCCTTTATATAGGAGGATGTCGAATGCAGTGCAGCCTACCCAAGGTGGAAACTCCTTACACTGCATCCACAAGCACGAAGCGCGATGCAGATGGCTGCTTAAGTCGTAGTTAAAATAGAGACGAGCCTCCTTAGTACCAGCAGACGTATACTGTGACTACGACTCATGGAAACACAAGCATCACACAATTTTAAGGCCTTTCCCCAAACACTTAACCATTACGCAAAAATGGCTGCTCTAATAAGAGCTCACGTCTCACACACTTTCTTGGCTAAATTACGCGGCAGGATCGCAGTAATTTAATATATTGTATCTATTTCTGTAAATCCACAGTCACAAAGACTACGTGGGTGTAACGCAGGAGAGATTTATATAGCTCACTCACAGCCTAAGCAATTTTTGGTACGAATTCGGTCGCCAACAGACTTCGTCTCACGCAAAGAAGAATAATTGGGAAGCCTAGCAGAGTCAGGATAGCAGTTGGTGTAGTGAGGAGCACGGGAGTAGCAACTTACAATCGCTGAAAAGGATAATCTAAAGTCGGTAGCAGGAGAGTAATTGTCATTTCATAAGATTTGTGGAAGCGAGTTTCACAGTCTGCCGACCCTAAATGCTTCAGGGTAAGTCAAGCGACAGATCATAGTATAGGACAGAGGAGAAACGTTGGCGGAGTGAGTCGAAGAGGGCGTGCCTGCTTAGGCTCTCAGGGTCTCTCCTGGCTTGCCGGAAAGATCAACAGATGCTAGTAGCATGTTGAACGCACGTGGCACCAGATGCCCAGCAATGCAATCACTCTAGAAGCTAGCTCATCGAAGTCTTACCAGAAAGTGAAGCTCTCACCCAATAAAAAGAGTCTCGTGATAACAGTGGCATGGCATATTGCACACACACTCGTAGACAAATCGTTTTAACACAAGGCTCGAACTTATGAGCGCCTGTTTTCTTAGCATGGACGAGGGGTCCTTACTCTATTGTAGCTCCAATGGTTGACATAGAATGAGAATGTGGTCCGGACAGGACCTAAAAAATCTATCAAGATTGTAATCGGAAGGAGGTGGACATTGATCTATGAGAATAGAAGAGTAAACCAATTCTTAGACCCTGTTTGCAAAGGATATGAGGTTCGTACCAGACTAAGGTAAATGGTGCGATCCCGAATGGTGAGTGGTATGACACTCAGACTAGTGGTGCTGTTGCCAAATAATTAAGGCACCGAAAAGTGATTGATGTAATCTTGAACTCGATGCTTCGCTTGACTTGAAGTGAGTGCAGTTCAGAGAAAAGTGGTGTGATGTCGCAACTTGGATCCTCCCGGCATACAAGCTCAGCTGTGGAGATTTGCACAAGGTAGCTGTGAGTGCCTGAGTGCATACGCCGATAGACCAGCAAACAGTGAGCTATTGGATGTCAAGATCAGATAATAAAATATCGTGAACCAATTTATATTTGATATCCCTGCTTAAGCAAGAAAGAATTTTCGCAATGTTATTTAGTACATAGGTATGGACCAATTTAGATGTGATGTCCTTGCCTAAGCAAGAAATAATTTTTGCATTGTTATGTGGTACGTAGGTATGCTGAAAGTAGGCAGAAGTGACTGTAAAGCTGATGGGGCAACTAATTAAGTTCAATTTGAAACAGGATGGCTTGCTTTTGTGCAGATTAAACAGCAAGTATGCTGGCAGGGTCGATTTTCAGGAAATATCTTTCTAGTTTATGAGTCTCACGTCTTTTGCCCATAACCTTTTAGCTGATTTTTATCTATATTTAAGTTCAGAAAGTCCACTGTCGTCTATTTGCAAGTGTCATCAGTACATACAGCAAAGAAATGAGAGAATCGGTCGTGTTGGCGGTCACAGAAGAATCTTTAAAGATGCTGCCTAAGACAAAGTAAGCCGACTATAGATGCTATGAAGGAAGCATGATTGAATGGTTAGCACTAGCATGGTTAATGCCCAAGCGAGGTACTTGGTTAGAGGTAACAAACATGTGGTCAACTTTATCAGTAGGTTAGCTCCAGATAGTATTGTGCGACCACTTATATCCACAGACCAAACAAGTCGTATGGACCTAATAATGGCAGTTCAGCCATCCGATCGAAGAAGCAATTGGTCACCGTAGCTCAGGGCCAGCCACACAACTGCACGAGCATATTTTTTTCACCAGTATTGATCTTAGTTTGGCGGCTCTTCCCAAAAGACACTGCATCCACAAAAGGGTACTATAACAGACATGGTTGCCTAAAGCTACCAGCGCGAGCAGCAGTAGCCTGAGTAGCCACGCACTCGTTGGTTATACGCAGAGCTAAGCTTCCAGCTATCGTTTGGGGGCAAAGATAGTATAAGCAGATCAGGCACTTTACGAAAGCTAAGGAGCGTAGTCGGACGGGATTAACTGCATGCAACAGCCGTGAAGCTCTAAACCGTTAATAACTTTGATAATAATAATGCCCTCAATAAAGCGCCCTCAGTGAACTCGTTGTATTTCTAGGCGCCTTAAAATTGCTGCAAATCGATACGTAAGTGAATGGTAAGTAATACCATGCTTGATAAACAACATGAATAACATAGTTAGAGGTGACATGCACATAGTCAGAATGTAATTGTGGTTAGTGGCAGCATGCACAGGGTCAGCGCACATTAAAACATTAAGGATGAATCACAGGCAACAACTGTATGCTGTCGTAAATAGGTGTGTTTTTAAGTTTTTTTTTAAATGAGGTCAAGTCAGGGGATGTTCTTACACAAGCCGGAGTGAGTTCGGGATTTAGGAGCATACGAATTAAATGCACGGTCTCCAAAAGAGTAGAGGTTTGTACGAGGTTGTATGCCATCAACACCCCTATGCTGGCCAATCCTACCTGCGCGCCTATAATCCTTAGGAGCTGCGAGATGCACAAAGGGGTTGGAGGAAGGACGGGAACCAATCCTGCATATATAAGGATGTCGAAGGCAGAACATCCTGAACAAGTGGGACCTCCTTGCTGTGCATCCGTAAGGACGACAGGCGATGCCAATGGCTCGTTAATTGGTTGCTAAAATCGAGACAAGCCTTATTAGTCCCAGCAGACCTGTACTGTGACTACGACCAATAAGAAAACAAGCATCGCAGAATTTCAAGGTCTATTCTCAGACGATGACCCACGAAGCAAAGATGGCAGCTTCAAATACTGCCCACGTCTCAACACTAGCTCGGCTAAAGTCACGTGAATAGAATCGCAGTCTACCGATGCCTAATGCTTGAGGGTAAGTCTGGCAAATGATGATAGCATAGGACCGTGGATAAACGTCGACGAACTGAATCCAAGGAGGCTGGCCTGCTGAGGCTCTCTGGGCCTTTCGTTGTTGCCCGAACAATCAACAGATGCTAGGAGAACTTGAAAACACGTAGCACTACATCTCCAGGGAGGCTAACACTCTAGAAGGCAGCTCATCAAAGTCTTACCATCAAGTGAAGCTCACACCCAATAGAAGAAGTCTCATGATAACAGTGGCATGGCATACTGCACAGCACTCGTAGCCGGATTGTTTTAACTCAAAGCGCAAACTTGTGTGTGGCTGCTTTCGTAGCATGAACGAGGGTTCCTTGGTAGATTGTAGCTCGAATTGTCAACATAGAATGAAAAATCAGTCCGGACGAAAGCTATAAATTCAATCAAGAAAGTAAACCAAAGGAATTGGAGATAGATATAGGAGGCCAGAAGAATAAACTAAATCTTAGTCCTTGTCTGCAAAGGATATGACGTTCGTAGTTCAGGCAAACGGTTAGATCACGAACAGCGTGTGGTTTGAGGTATAGCCCAGCTGAAAAAAAATTTAATAGGTGGGCTCAGGCCAATTTCTTAAGACAACAAAAAGTAGCTGATGTGAATGGATGTCGATGCTTTGCTTGACTGGGAGTGAGTGCAGTTCAGCAAAAAGTGGTGTAATGTGGCAACTGGGATCCTCACGGTATACAACCCTAGCTGAAGAGATTTGAACAAGCTTGCTGTAATGGCCTTATTGCATAGGCCGATAGTCCAGCCAGATGTGAGCAACAGATGTCAAGATTAGATATCAGAATAATGTTGACCAATTTCCACGAGTTAATCCTGCCTAAGCAAGTAGGAATTTTTACCATGTTACGTGGTATATAAATATGCTTAAAGTAGGTAGACGTGACTGTGAAGCAGATGTTGGCATCCAAGGAAAATCTGTTTTTATCAGGATGCCTAGCTTTTGCGCTCATTAAAATGAAAGTATGCTGGCACGGCCGATTGTCACGACTTATCTTTTTAAATTCTGAATTGCACTAGTTTTTTCCATTAAGTGTTAGCTGATTTTATCTTCATTTAATATAACGAAGTCTAATGATATCAATTTGAAAATGTTCATTTGCAGAAAATGTAAAGCGACTAGAAAGAGATTGAGTTCTCTGAGGGCGCTTTATCAAGTGCATTATTATTATTATTATTACTATTATTGTCATCAGCAGGTGCAGCAGGAAATTTGTTCACGGGGATTGCTGGAATCATAGAGAAGTCCTTAGCGACTCTGCATTAGACAACGTAAGCAGACAATTGATGCTATAAAGGAAGCATGATTGAATGTTAGGGCTAGCATGTTTAATTTCGACAATAGTAACTTCTTTAGCGATGAAATGTATAAGCTCAAAGTTCAAAATAGGTTAGCAGCAGAATGCATTGTGCAACCACCTATATGCACACACAGAAAAAATCACGTGGACCTAATACATGCGGTTCGGCAATCCAATACAAGAAGCAATCGGTCGTCGCAGGTCAGATCCAGGCAACGAATAACCCCGAGCGTGCGTTTTTAGCAGACACTACCTTCGTTTGGCACCCGTTCGGAAAACGCGTTGAATTCACACCAAGGATACCAAAAGAGACATGGTGGCTTAAAACTACCGTACGAGCAGCACCAGTCTGAGTAGCCACGTACCCATAGGTTGCAGGTCGATCAAATGTTCCGGCTATCGCATGGAGGCAAATACAGTAAAAGCAGATCAGGCACTCCACCAAAGCTCACAAGCATAGTCGCACGGGTTTTACTGTATGCCCCGGCTGTCAGAGTATAAAAGGTGTTATACCTCCAGCATCCCTTACCAATTCTTCCTGCATGCCATAGACCGTAGCAGCCGGTAGATGCTCGTAGGGGTAGGTGAAGGAAGGGTGACTAAGCCTATATTTACGACGATGACAAAGGCAGAGCTGCATTCGCAAGTCGTACCTCCTTACACTGTGTCCACTAGCACAAATAGCGATGCAAGTATCTGCTTAACTGGTCGCTAAGATAGAGACAAGCCTCCTGAGTCGCAGCACACGTTTACTGCGACCACAACTCTTAGGAAAACAAGCATCACTCAATTGTAAACCCTATTCCCAAAAACTGAACCGCGAAGCAAAGATGGCAGCTTCAATTGCAGCCAACATCTCAAAAATAGCTCGGCTAAAGCCACGGGGATATAATCGCAGTGTGCCGATGCCTAATGCTTGAGGGTAACACTGGCGAAGCATGATAGCATAGGACAGAAGATGAACGTCAACGGAGGGAGTCCAAGGAAGCTCTCTTGGCCTTTCCTTGTTGCAGGAACGACCAAGAGATGATAAGAGAATGTGAACACACGTCGCACCCAGGTCGATGCCCAAGAAGGCTAGCACACTAGAATGCAGCTCATCAAAGTCTTTCCAGCAAGTGAAGCTCTCGCTCAATAGTTCGAGTCTCATAATAACAGTGGCATGGAATATTGCACTGGCACTCGTAGCCGGATTGTTTAACCGCAAAGCCCGAGCTTGTGAGCGGCTGCTTTCGTAGCATGGACGAGGGGTCCTTGGAAGATTTTAGCTTTGATTGTCGACGCATAAAGAGAATATGGTCCAGACAGGACCTCAAAAAGCAATTAAGATTGTACACAGAAGCAGTTGAAGATCTGCATAGGATGCCAAAACATTCAACTAAATCGTAGGCCCTGTGTGCTAAGGATTTAAATTTCTCGCGAGACTCAGGCAAACTGTTACATCACGAACAGGGACTGGTACGACGCTTAGCCAAGTGGGGGGAAAATCTGATGAGCGGGCTTGAGCCAAATAAGTTAGTGGACTAAAAATGACTGATGTAATCTTGATGTCAATGATTTGCCTTGTTGGGAGTGAGTGCCGTTCAGTGAAAAGTGGTTTGATGTTGCAACTTGTATCTTCCCGGCATACAAGCCTAGTCGCAGATATTTGCACGAGCTGGCTGTAAGTGTTTGATTTTAGATGCCGATAGACCATCAAGAAGTTAGCTACAGATGTCAATATCGGATATCACATAGCGTGGATAAATTTAGATGTGATATCCCTAGCTAAGCTAGTAAGAATTGTTAAAATGTTACGTGGTATATATGTATGCTGAAAATAGGCAGATGTAACTGTACAGCTGATGAGGTCATCAAAATAAGTTCAATTTGGAACAGGATGCCTAGCTTTTGTGCTGATTAAAAAGAAAGTATGCTCGCGAGACCGATTGCTATGACTCATCTTTCTAAATTCTGTATCGCACTTCTCTTGCCCATAAAGTGTTAGCTGATTTTATCTTCATTTAATATACGAACGTCTGCTGTCGTCAATTTGCTAACGTCATCAGCACATGCCGTAAGAAATGTGAGAAAATCGGGCGTGTTTGAATCATGGAGGAATCTTTAGCGATGCTGGAGACGACAAAGAAAGCAGACTATAGATACTATAAAGGAAGCATTGTTAATGCTCGCACGTTTAAAGACTATAACAGTTACTGGGTTAGAGATAACATACATACGCTCACCATTAGAGATAACATATTTATGCTTAACGTCCAAAATAGGTTAGGAGCAGATGTCATAGTGCATCGACCTGTAAACACACACAGAACAAATCACGTAGACCTAATACATGCTGTTCGGCAATCCAATAGAAGAAGCCGTTGGTCACCATAGGTCGGATTCAGGAAACACAACAGCTCGAACATAGTTTTTTCGTAGACAATACCTTCGTTTGGCTTCTCTAACCGAAAACACATTGCATTCACACAAGGGTACTGCAGCAGATATGGCGGCTTAAAACCATCCACATGAGCATCAGCCTGAGTAGCCACGTACCCGTAGGTTACAGGTCGAGGAAGGCTTCTGGCTTTTGCATGGAAGCAAACACAGTAAGAGCAGATCAGGCACTCTACCAAAGCTCACGAGCATTGTCGTCGGGATCGTCTGTATGCACCAGCAATGACAAAATGACAGTGTAGAGGGCGTTATGCCATCAGCATCCCTTAACTGGCTAATCCTACCTGCATGCCTGTAATCCTTAGCTGCCGATAGATGCACCTAGGAGTTGGTTGGAGAAGGGTACCGATGCCTACGATGTCGAAGGCTGATCTGCCTTTCAAAGTGGGACCTCCTTACTCTACATCCACAGGCGCAAAGAGCGATGCAAGTTCGTGCCTAACTGGTGGCCGAAATAGAGTCAAGCCTCCGTTGTCGCAGCAGACGTGTACTGGGACCACGACTCACGGGAACACAAGCACCACGCAGTTTTAAAGCTTATTCTCAAACACTAAACCACGGAGACAAGATTGGAGCTTCAATTGCAGCTAACGTCTCAACAATAGCTCGGCTAAAGCGATGGGGATTGAATCGCAATCTGCTGATGCTTGAGGGTAAGACTGGCGAAGGATGTATGCATAGCACAAAGGATGAACGCAGAAGGAGTGAGTCCAAGGAGGCTGGAAGTGTCAAGACAGGATGTTATAAGTCTGTGGCCAAATTCTATTAATATATTCCTTCCTAAGCAAGTAAGATTATCTGCAATCTTATGCGGTTTTTAGGTAGGCTGAAAGAAGGCAGACCAATCTGCGAAGCAGATGTGGTCATCTGATAGGCTCAAATTTGCAGCTGGAAACATAGCTTTTATGCAGAAAGAACACAAAGTACATCGAAAAGGCCTATTGTTGAAATTTAAATATGTAATTGCTTTACGCAGTTGCTTTGGCCATAATATTTTGGCTGCCTTTATTTTTTCAAATTCGACAGTTGGCTGTCGTCTATTTTGTTATAGCCTAACCCACATGCAGCAAGGAAGCTAAAACGGTCGACTATGTGGGATGTCTTAGAGGAATCTTCGGCGAGGTAGCATTAGACAAAGTAATCAGACTACAGATGCTTTAGAGAAAGTTTTATTAAGTCGCTAGCGCTGGCCTGCAGAAGGTCAAAAAAGCTTAAATACTAAAAGGTAACATACATAAGGTCGACGTTCATAATAGATCAGTTGCTGAATGCATATTTCGACTAATTTTTTGCACACAGTACACACTTCACGTGGACTTAATGCAAGCTTTGGGGCACACACTGGATGAACCAATCAGCCATCATAGGTTACAAAAAGCCAACTAAACATCAAGAGCATAGTTTTTTTTAGTAGGCTCTATCTTTTTTGGATTACCTTGCCAGACACGCAGAACCTCCTCAAAAGTCTCCTGCAGCACGCATGGTGGCGAATTCTATACGAGCGAGCCTCATATCCATTGGCAACCGGTTGAGCGAAGCTTCATGCTATAATATTGAGGTAAACGCAGTGAATGCAAATCATACGAACTAAAAATGAACATGAGCACAGTCGAGCACGACCAACTTCATGCATAAGGAGTGACAGTACAATCGGTCGCGTGCAATCAGCATCCCTTAGCTAGCTAGTCGTACCTGCATGCGTGTAACCCTTGGCTACAGTGAGATGCACTAAGGGGTGAGTAGAAGAACTGGAACCTGGCCTGTATATATAATAATGCCGGCAGGAAAAACGGCTGCCAAGGTGGGACATCGTTACATTGCATCTACGAGCAGGAAGGCATGGCCGAACATTCAAAAGTACCGCTCGGTACAATAGGTTACGAAGAGCCAACGCAACATCACGAGCATAGTTTTTACTGTAGACACTATCTTGATTTGTATGACCTTGTCAGATACAATAAACATCTACGTGGGTCTTCTGCTGCTCGCAGAGTCGAAAATTCTAACCACGCGAGCCCCATATCTATGGGTAACAGGACGAGCAAAGCTTCCTGCTATAGCATTGAGGTACTAGCATTAATTTTTAATTGCAAGAAATGCCAACACTCAGGAGCACAGTCGCACTCGCTAAACAGGTATGCGCTAGCAGTGACAATCTAAACGGTTGCATGAAATTGACATCCCTTAGCTTCTTAATACTACTTGCATGCATATACTTCTTAGCAACAGTGAGACGTGCAAGTGGTTAGTAAGAGGACGGGAAATAGGCACGTATATATGAGGATGCCAAAAGCGATACTTGCTAGCAAGGTGGGATCTCGGTACACTGCATCTACAAGCACAATGGAGCAGAAGCGTAGAATATATAATAGGTCGATGGTCAAAATAGATGAGCAGCAGAATTCATAATGGGAAAACTTTAATGCACCCAGAACTTCACAGGAATTAACACTTCCTTTTAGGCAAACACTTGAAGACAACATCGATTAACATAGGTCAGGAACAGCCAACCGAACCACACGAGCATCGTTTTTTTTTCAGCAGACGTAATCGTCGGTTGGCTTTCCTGGCCAGATGCACAGGATATCCAACAAAGTCTACTGCAGCACGACTTATGGCGAATGTGACCCAATGACAGCCTCATATCCACAGGTGACATATAAAGCCAAGCGTCCTGCTACAGCAGAAGGCACACGCAAAAAATGCTAATCACACAAGCTGGAAAAGCCCATAAACACAGTCGTACACGCTCATCTGTATTCACCAGGATTGACAGCTGAGACAGTTTCTTGCAATTAGCTTCCCATAGCTGGATATTCCTACATGGCTACTAAGGACACCAGTGCGAGCATCACATCCACTGGTAACAGGTCGAGCAAAGATTCCTGCTACGTAAATGAGACACAAGCAGTTAATGCAAATCACACGAACTGCGAAAGCTCATAAGCACAGTTGCTCACGATAACCTGTGTGCACCTGTGGTGACAGTCTCAACGGTTGTATGAAATCAGAATCCCTTTGAAATCAAATCCTAGCTGCATGCATTAATCCTTGGCAACAGTGACATGCACAAACGGGGTGTGAGGAAGGACTGGAAACGAAACCTGTATGTATTAGGATGCCGAAGTTAGAGCAGGCGACAAGGGAAAGACCTCATTCAACTGCATCTACAAGCACGATGAGCTTGTCAGTAGGCCGTTTAAGTAGCTGCAAAGAGATAGATAAACATCCTCAGTACCTGCAATCATATTATGTGACCACAACAGATGGGATCGCAAAGATCACAGAACTTTAACAGCCATCGCCTCAGGCTGAAAACAGAAGCAAAGATGTAAGCTTTCATTGCCACCCGCCTGTAAATACCTATGCAGCTTATGCCACGAGGACGGATCGCACTCTGCCAATAGCTAATGTTAGGGGGTAAGTTGTAATATTAATATGAGCATAAGGCTGAGGTTAAGCGTCGACGAACTGACACCAAGTGGCAAGCCTTCTAAACCTCTCCAGGCCTTTCCTAGCTCTCCGAAAAGATCAGTGAATTCTGAGAGAATGGAACTCTCGTGTCACCAGATGCCAGGTAGGTAAAAACTGTACATGGCAGCCTATCAAAGTCGTTCTAGTGTGTCAAGCTCATGCCCAGCAAAAGAAGTCTCATGATAACGGAGATATTTCGGAATGCACATGGTATACCATCTGAATGGTTCCAAGGCTAAGAAAAAACTTGGGAGCAGCCACCGTCTAATCGCAGATGAGGGTTCCTTGATCCATGGTAGCTCAAACAGTCGAGATACAAAACATATGGAGTTTTGGACTGGACCACAAAGAGCAATCAAAACTGTAAACCTGAGGAGGTAGAGATCGATATCAGAGTCAACGTGTGTTAATCACGTCGGAAACCCTGTCAGTAGAGGATATAAGGTTTTACAAGATACAAGTGAACGGTTTGACGACGAACAAGGCATTTTTTGACGCTCGAACCAGGACGGAAAAATAACTGGCATGTGGGTATATGCCTACTAACTTAGATGCCTACTTGTGAAGGATACAAACTTGAAGTCGATGCTTGGCTGGACTCTGAGTTTCGGCGGGTCGCATTCCAGTGTGTGAAGTGGCCACCGGGATACTCTTGATATATAAACGCCGATTCCCACAAGGTCTCTTTAAGAGCCTGATTGCTCAGGCCGGTGAACAAGAGCAACGCGACATGCAAATGTCAGGACACGATGTTATAAATGCGTGGACCAATTCTATTATTATATTCCGTCCAAAGCAGGTAAGAATACCTACAATGTTATGTGATATGTATGTCCGCTGAAAGAAGGCATACCTGTCTGGTAAGCAGATGTGGTCATCTCATAGGCTCCAATTTTCAGCTGAAAAAATAGCATTTCTGCAGAAAGAACACCAAGTACTAAGAAAAGGCCGATAGTTGAGATTTAACCATGTAATTGCCAAGCGCAGTGGCTTTGGCCATAATCTTTTGGAAGCTAGTATTTTTTCTAACTTCGTCAATTGGCTGTCGTCTATACGTTTTTGTCCAAAGAACATGCAGCAAGAAGCGAAAAAGGTCGACTATGTGGGATGCCTTAGAGGAATCTTCAGTGATGTAGCCTTGGAAAATGAATGCAGACTACATGTGCTTTAGAGAAAGCTTTATTATGTGGTTAGTGCCGGCCTGTTAAGGACAACAAGGGTTAAATACAAAAAGGTAACATGCATAAGGTTGACGTTCATGATAGAGCAGCTGGTGAATGAATATTTCGACTAGAATATTGCACACAGAACATACTTCACGTGGACTTAATACAAGCTTTGGGCAAAACACTAGTAAAACTAAGCAGCCACCATGGGTAACAAAAAGCCAACAGAACATCAAGAGCATAATTTTTTAGCAGCACTATTTTGGTTAGGATTACCTTTCTAGATACACAGAACCTCCTCTAAAGTCTCCTGCAGCACGCATGGAGGCGACTTCTATCCGAACGAGCCACATTTGCATTAGTAACATGGCGAGCGAAGCTTCCTGCTACGACGTTGAGGTAAACGCAGTGAAAGTAAATCATAGGAACTGGTAAAGAAATTGAGCACAGTCGCACACGACCAGTTGTATGCAGCAGGAGTAACTGTCTAAACGGCAGCTTGCAATCAGCATCCCTTGGCTGGCTATGCCTGCCAACATGCCTATAATCCTTGGCTTCAGTGGGATGCATAAAGGGGTGAGTAGAAAAACTGGAACTAGGCCTGTATATGTGATCGTGCCTGACGCAAAGCAGGCTGTCAATGTGGGACATCGTTACACTAGATCTACGAGTGGGAAAGCGTGGCAGAACATTCATTAGAACAAATCAGTCAAAAAATGTTACTAAGTGCCATCAGAACATCACGACCTTATTTTTACAGCACTGATATTCTTCATTTCGATTACCATGACAGATACACAGAACATCTACATAGGTCTTCTGCTGCTCGCAGGGTGAAAAAAGCTAACCATATGAGCCTCATACCCATGGGTAACAGGTCGAGCTAAGCATGATAATAATAATAATAATAATTCACTTGATAAAGCACCCTCAGAGAACTTAATCTCTCTCTAGGCGCTTTACATTTTCTACAAAGGGTTATGCATTGGAATGGTAAGTAAAATCGTGCTTGCATACCAAACGAAATGAATAATTTGGTTATGGTTGACATGCACAGGGTCAGCATGCAAATGTGGTTAGTGGTAACATGCACAGAGCATCCTGCTATAGGATTGAGACACTAGCAGTAATTTCAAGTTGCACGAAATGCGAAAGCTCATGAGCACAGTCGCACTGGCTCAACTGTATGCACCAAAATTAACAGTTTAAACCGTTGCAAGAAATTGGCATCCCTTAGCTTCCTAATACTAATTGCATGCGTACATATCTTAGCAAGAGAGAGATGGGCAAGGAGTAAGTACAAGGACGGAAACCAGGCATGTATACGTGAGGATGCTAAAAAAAAGCATGCTAGCAAGGTGGGACCTCAGAACACCGCAACAGCAAGAACGATGGCGTGGGGTAAACCACACATAAGGTGAATGGTCAAAAAAGATTAGCAGCAGAATTCATAATGCGACTACTTTAGTGCACACAGAGCACAATTTAGCGAGAAATAATACTTGATTTGGTGCTAACACTTGAAGAACACATCGATTAACATAGGTTACTTAGAGCCAATGGAACATTATTAGCATAGTTTTTACAGGAGACACATTCTTCATTTTCATTACCTTGTCAGATACACCGAACATAAACATCAGTCTTCAGCTGCTCGCAGGGTGGAAAATGCTAAGCATAGGAGCCTCATATCCATCGGTAACCGGTCGAGCATCCTGCTATGGGATTAAGGGAAAAAGTGGTAAATTTAAATTGCACGAAATGCGAAAGCTCATGAGCACAGTTTTACCCCTTCAACTGTATTCACCATAAGTGACAGTCTAAACGGTTGCATGAATATGGCATCTCTTTGCTTCTTTTTACTACTTGCATGCATGCATTTCTTAGCAACAGTGAGATGCACAAGGGGTTAGTACATGGACGGAACCTAGGCACGTATATATGGGGATGACGAAAGCAATGCATGCTGGCAAGATGGGACCTCGGTTCACTGCATCTACAAGCACGATTGGGCGGGGTAGACCGTACATAATAGTTAAAAAAAATATTAGCAGTAGAATTCTAACTGTGACAACGCAAGTACACACAGAACCCACGTTACCAGGAAATAATACTTCGTTCGGGGTATACACTCAAAGAACACATCGATTAACATAGGTCAGGAACAGCCAACCGAACCACACGAGCATCGTTTTTTCAGCAGACGTAATCGTCGGTTGGCTTTCCTGGCCAGATGCACAGGATATCCAACAAAGTATACTGCAGCACGACTTATGGCGAATGTGACCCAATGAGAGCCTCATATCCACAGGTGACATATAAAGCAAAGCGTCCTGCTACAGCGGAGAGGCACACGCAAAAAATGCTAATCACACTAGCTGGAAAAGCCCATAAACACAGTCGTATGAGCTCATCTGTATTCACCAGGATTGACAGCTAAGACAGTTTCCTGCAATTAGCTTCCCATAGCTGGATATTCCTACATGCGTGCATATAATCCCTGGTTACAGCGAGATGCACAAAAGGTTTAGTGGAAGGACGGGAACCAGGCCTGTAAATGTGAAGATGCAGCTAGCATAACAGGCTACGAAGGACGGACCTCGGTACACTGCATCTACAAGCACGTACGGCGGGTAGAACATAAATAAGGTCATCGTTCAAAATAGATTAGAGGCACAATGAATAGTGCAACTACATAAGTGCACACAAAAGACACTTTACATGGACCTAATACACACTTTTACGCTAACACTTGAAGAACCGATCGGTCAACATAGTTTAGGAACAGCCAAAAGAGTCACACGAGCAAAGTTTTCCAGTAGAAACTATTTTTGTTCGGCTGTACTTGCCAAAAGAACCCAACATTCTCAATATTCGACCGCATTATGCATGGCTACAAAGGGTACCAGTGCGAGCCTCACATCCACTCGTAACAGGTCGAGCAAAGCTTCCTGCTATGTAAATGAGACAATGGCAGTAAATGCAAATCGCACGAACTGCGGAAGCTCATGAGCACAGTTGCTCACGATAAACGCTGTGCACCTGTAGTGACAGTCTAAACGGTTGCATGCAATCAGAATCCCTTTAAAGGCAAATCTTACAATGCATGCATTAATCCCTAGCTACAGTGAGATGCACCAACGGGGTGTGAGGAAGGACTGGAAACGAAACCTGTATGTATTAGGATGCCGAAGTCAGAGCAGGCGACAAGGGAAAGACCTCGTTAAACTGCATGCACATGCACAGTAAGCTTGGCAGTAGGCTGTTTAAGTAGCTGCACACTGATAAACAAACCTCCTCAGTCCCAGCAATCCTACTATGTGACCACAACAGATGTGATTGCTAGGATTACACAAGATTAACAGCCATCGCCTCAGACTGAAAACAGAAGCAAAGATGTAAGCTTTTTTTAGTGACCCACGTGTGAATGCCCACGTAGTTTATGCCACGAGGACGGATCGCACTCCGCCAATAGCTAATATTAGGGGATAAGTTCGAATAATGATGTGAGCATAGGATTGATGTTTAGCGTTGACGAACTGACGCCAAGTGTCAAGCCTTCTTAACCTCTCCTGGTCTTTCCTAGCTCTCCGAAAAGATCAGCTAATCCTGGGAGAAAGGAACTCTCGTGTCACCAGACGCCAGGAAGGTAAAAACTGTACAAGGCAGCTTATCAAAGTTGTTCCAGCTCGTAAAGCTCATGCTTAGCAGAAGTAGTCTCAGGATAACGGAGGCGTTTCGGAATGCACATGATGTACCATCTGAATCGTTCCAAGGCAAAGAAACAACTTGGGAGCAGCTGCTTTCTAATTGCGGACGAGGATACCTTGCTCCATGACAGCTCCAACAGTCAAGATAGAAAACATATTGAGTTTAGGACTGGACCACAAAAGCAATGAAAACTGTCAACCCGAGGATGTAGAGATCGACATCGGAGTTCACGAGTGTTAATCACATCGCAAACCCTGTCAGTAGAGGATATGAGGTTTTACGAGTAACAAGTTAACGGTTTCATGCCGAACTGGGCATTTTACGAAGCTTGGACAAGCATGGGGAATTGACTGACAGGTGGGTAGAATTTTTCTAACTTAGATGCCTAGTAGTAAAGGATACAAACTTGAAGTCGATGCTTTGCTTGACTCTGAGTATCGGCTGGTCCCATACAAGTGGTGTAATGTGGCCACCGGGATACTCTTGATATACAAACACCAAATCCCACAAGCTGGCGTTAAGAGCTTGATTGCTAAGGCCAGTGGACAAGAGCAAAGCGACATGGAAATTTCAAGACAGGATGTTATTAGTGGGTAGATAAATTCTATTATTAAATTCCGTCCTAAGCAGGTAAGAATACCTGTAATGTTATGCGGTATGTAAGTAGGCTGAAAGAAGGCATACCTGTATGGTAAGCAGATGTGGTCATCTCAAAGGTTCCAATTTTCAGCTGAAAACATAGCTATTATGCAAGAAGAACACCAAGTACGCCGAAAAGGCACATTTTCGACATTTAAATATGTAATTGTCAAACGCAGTGGTGTGGCCAATATCTTTGGCAGCTGTATTTTTTCGCACTTCGACAGTTGGCTGTTGTCTATATGTTTTTACCTGAAAAACATACAGCAAGAGAAAGAAAACGGTCGACTGTGTGGGATGCGATACATGAATCTACAGCGAGGTAGCATAGCTCAAAGGAAACAGACTATATATGCATGTGATTTCGAGTAAGCTTTATTAAGAGATTAGAGCTGGCCGGCTTAAGGACAACGAGGGTTAAATACTAAAATTTAACATACATCAGGTCAACGTTCATGATAGAGCAGCTACTAAATGCATATTACGACTAGTTAATTGAAAAAAGAACACACTTCACGTGGACTTAATACAAGCTTTGGGCAAAACACTAGAAGAACTAATCAGGGACCATAGGTACCGAAAAGCAAACAGAACATCAGAGCATAGTTTTTTTAGTAGGCACTATCTTGGTTTGGATTATTTTGCTAGATACACGGAACCTCCTAAAAATTCTCCTGCAGCCCACATGGTGGCGACTTCTATCCGAGCGAGCCTCATTTGCATTGGGGACAGGGCGAGCAAAGCTTCCTGCTATGACATTGAGGTAAACGCAGTGCATGCAAATCATAGGAACTGGAAAAGAAATTGAGCACAGTCGCACACGACCAGTTGCATGCAGCAAGAGTGACTGTCTAAACGGTACCTTCCAATCAGATTCCCTTCCCTGGCTATGCCTACCTACATGCGTATAATTCTTGGCTTCAGTGAGATGCACAAAGGGGTGAGTAGAAGAACTGGAACCAGGCCTGTATATATTATCATGCCGGAGGCAAAGCAGGCTGTCAATATGGGACATCGCTACACTGCATCTACGAGTGGTAAGGCGTGGCAGAACATTCATAAGAACGGATAGATAAACATAAGTTACTAAGACCCAACGGAACATCACAAGCATAGTTTTTACAGCAGAGACGTTCTCTAATTTGATTAATTTGTCAGATACACAGAACACATACATGGGTCTTCTGCTGCTCGCAGGATGGAAAGTTTTCACCATACGAGCCTCATATCCATTGGTAACAGGTCGAGCCAAGCATCCTGCTATTGGATTTAGGCGCTAGCAGTATTTTCAAATTGCACGAAATACAAAAGCTCCTGAGCGCAGTCGCACTGGCTCAACTATATGCACCAGGATTGACCGTTTAAACCGTTTAATGAAATTGGCATCCCTTAGTTTCCTAATACCAATTGCATGTGTACAAATCTTAGCAACAGCGAGATGGGCAAGGAGTGGGGACAAGGACGGAAACCAGGTATGTATATATGAGGATGCTGAAAGCAAACCATTCTAGCAAGGTGGGACCACAGTACACCGCAACAGCAAGTACGATGGAGCGGGGTAGAACATACATAAGGTGAATGGTCAAAAAAGATTAGCAGCAGAATTCACAGTGCGACTACTTTAGTTCACACAGAGCACAGGGTAGCAGAAAATAATACTCGCTTTGGTGCTAACACTTGAAGAACACATTGGTTAACATAGGTTACCACGAGCCAACGCAACATTACGAGCATATTTATTACAGCAGACACTTTCCACAATTTAATTACCTTGTCAGATACGTAGAACCTCTACAGTGGTCTTCTGCTGCTCGGGGGTTGAAAATGCTAACCATACGAGTCTCATATCTAAGGGTAACAGGTCGAGCCTTGCATCCTGCTATAGGATTGAGGCACAAGCAGTAATTTCGAATTGCACGAACTGCGAAAGCTCATGAGCACAGTTTCACCCCTTTAACTGTATTCACCAGGATTGTCAGCTATGACAGTTGCAAGCAATTAGCTTCCCTTAGCTGGATATTCCTACATGCATGCATGTAATCCTTGGCAACAGTGAGATGCACGAACGGTTGAGTGGAAGGACGGGAACCAGGCCTGTAAATATGATGATGCAGATGGCATAGCAGGCTAAAAAGGACGGACCTCAGTACACTGCATCTACAAGCACTTACGGCGGGTAGAATATAACTAAGGTCAACGTTCAAAATAGATTAGAGGCAGAATGAATAGTGCAACTACTTAAGTGCACACAGAATACACTTTACATGGACCAAATACACACTTTAACGCAAACACTTGAAGAACCGATCGGTCAACATAGTTTAGGAACAGCCAACAGAACCACACGAGCATAGTTTTTCAGTAAAAACTATTTTTGTTCGGCTGTCCTTGCCAAAAAAACCGAACATTCTAAATTTTCGACCGCATTATGCATGGCTACAAACGGTAGCAGTGCGAGCCTCACATCCACTGGTAACTGGTCGAGCAAAGCTTCCTGCTATGCAAATGATACACACGCAGTAAATGCAAATCACAGTAACGCGAAAGCTCTTGAGCACAGTTGCTAACAATAAGCTGTGTGCACCTGTAGTGACAGACTAAACGGTTGCATGCAATAAGTAATCCTTTAAAGGCAAATCCTACGATAAATGCAACAATCCTTGCTAACAGTGAGATGCACAAACGGGGTGTGAGGAAGGACTGGAAACGAAATCTGTA